>VCAU01000061.1:0-11252 GCA_015844325.1 Aspergillus nanangensis | reverse complement strand
CGACCGCCCTGTCCTTGTCCAAGCGCCACCCAACAAGCCAGGTCACTGTCCTCGAGGCCTCGGCCACAATCCCGAATTTTTTTGGTTGCTTCTTTGTTTGTCAAATGAATGTCTTCATGGCTTTTGGCTTTTTTTCTGTCTGAAGAGTTCATTCGTTGAAAAGAAAAGAAAAAGAAAAAGAAAAAGAAAACAGGCCCATTCCACATGGCCAACCCAACATCTTCTACAAACGCGCCCAGCTTTCGACCGGCATTAGAACGTGCACGAAACTGCGAAGACGGCGCTGTCGATGCCGCAACGACCCAGATCCTGGAAGGGGCCATCTCGGATTTATGGCGCAGGATCCAAAATCAACCAGACAGTTACGTGCTTAGCGGTGATGAATTCGCCCTCTTCAATTATTTTATTCGACGCTTCCAAGGTTCCTCAGTTGCCCGAAGCGCGATCGAACGATTTTGGAATACATACCAAGGAAATGGTTCGAGCCCGCCGGGAGGTAAAACATAGTGATGGAGCATTTGACATGAAGTCTGTGAAATAAGCCATCTTTTCTAGGCTACATCTCCTTGGGGGAAGGGAAGGGGGATCCAATGGGGACAACCGTGTCGCCGTGAAACATGAGCCAACGAATCGCTTTTCCTTCGCCCAATCCATAAAAGACAGTCTAAAGTATTTGGCCTGTCGTCGAATCTGCGAAAAAATAAAAAGCTCGCGAGCAGCCACTTCACAGAAAGCCGATTTCTGAGGCCTTCGAGTCTAAGATCTCACTCCCCTCCAATAAAATGGGAAGGCATTACGATTCATTATTTCCACCTCATCCTTTGGGGTAATCCATCATATCTTCGAACTATCTGAATCTCTTGAGTCGGCGCTTCCATGTGGTCAGGGGGGTTTAAGGATAACCACCGTCAGATGGTTATGGAGCTATATAGGAGATTTGGGGGGATTGGGGAGGCTTTTTACTTTGAAAGCCTAGTTGAACATTCATATAAATCGCTCTCTGTGTTTTCAGGAGAAGCTTCTATGGCTTTTCCTTTTCCGATCCTATTTTCTTCTCGTGGCGTGTGCATGGCATCATCCAATTTAGAAGTTCGTTTTGAAAAGGGATAAATTATCACCTCATCTACAGTGGTCTGGACTCGTTGCGAATACAGGACCAAGGGTCTTGATTTGCAACATTTTGACGGAGATGTCAGTCCATCACTGCTTAGTCTTCTGAGTATGTTAGACTAGGAAAGTGAAGGTACTGTCATCTCGGATGGACCTCTACATCGGTGGTTCGATGTTCAACAACGGTTGTTGGGGCTGTTGGAGGATAGACAGGCTTCGATCTCTCTCATCCTCCATCCCCCTGGATCAGGCGACTGACTGGTGGTAAGTACTGGACACGTACCTATGACCTCGGCGGGACTAAACAAAAGTACTACCTACCATATGGTAATTTCATACGTAATATTGCTGTAGTATTATTACTCGCCTTGTTCGACATTTCGAGAGAAAAAATCCGCTGCAGTTGGTAAGTACATGTACTAAGAATGTACGAGCTAATGCATGTGCCATTCCATAATCCAATGATGGTCCTCATCACAATATGAACCATGGAACCACCTCTGCTTCCCGCAACTCTAGCCTCGTTAGAGCACCAAACAAAGTAGCAAGGTTGGAGGTTGGGGTTACCTAAGTAAGTTAATACTAATAATAGGGGTTAAAAAGGTCTCAGGCTCTTTGTCATGTATATTGTAGATTAACTACCTAACTAACCTGGGTAGGAGGTAGGTACCTAAGTAACAAACAATATATGACAAACAATAGTGCTTGGTATCAGGTACCCATCATAGTGGTACCTCTGTACCTAAACTAAATAACCTGATTGGGTCGCAGGTACAGAGGTACTACTAAGTACGGTGGCAGCTAACGGGTGTAACAGAGGGGAATTTAATTTACCCCTGATTGATTGTTCTTTAATTGGCTAATTTGATCGCACAACAACAAAGAACTGGGTCTTGTTGTACCAATGTATCAGGTACTTCAGAAATAATAGCAATCACCTCCATGGTGCTACTTGTACTACACTCTCATGTACAATATACCTTAGGTACCTAGGGTACATACGGACTCTTGGGTAGGACGAAAGAATCCTACCAGCACATATATCCCTGACCGATCCATGCTGCTACGTACATTAGGATCTAGGATGACTCCTAGCAGATGATCCCAGTGTTACCCGCCATTCAAAATAAGCCGCGACAACTACAACAAACATACCTCATACCTACACCTATCTGGATATAGGTCCTTAATTCACTGTGATACGCTGTTCGGGGGTCAGCTCGTGAACAAGTCCCCACCCCACACCCCCCAGAACACTTCCGAAGCGACGGCTTACTACCTACGTACTACTATGCTCTGAAAATTGAATATTGATCAGTTTCATTTATTATACATTTATACACAACACCGTCTATGTATCATTAAATATCTATTTGCCGGCCGGGGATTCGGGGTTCAGGGGCGGGTTTAATGACTCGGAAGGCTTTGTGTCTTCAAGATGAATGTCACTAGCAAGTATGTCCGCTGGGGGATCTATTTAGAAGTTAGAAATCATTACACTCACTTTTTCTGGGGGGAGGGGGGATCATGCTTATCACTTACCAGTTCTGGATAACGACTTGCGCTCTGCAATATGTGCTTCTTTCACTTTGCCAGCTTCCACTGCAGCACGGGACATGCCGAGAAGGTTTTTCGGGAGCCCCATTGATGAGAGGAAATAAACGCTATCTTTCCACTCGAGGTCTTTCCTCTTATCATCCCACTTCAATTCCTCTCCCATCAGATCAATGACGTTGGGAAGCGCTTCAAGTGCAGCTTCGGCGTTGAGGAACGCCAAACGCGTCCTGCGAGCAATGACATCCACCGCCGTCTGAGCGTACTCGTGGCGAATGGCATAGCGAACTTCTCCATCAACAAAGGGATAAAGGGTGGAAAGGCGCTGACCCCGAACGGGGAAGCGAGCATTGGTCGGAGAAGAAAGTGCCGCAACCTGCCAGGCCCGATCACCGTATGACTGTGTGAGATGCTGAGCCACATCGGTCTCGAGGCCGAAGTGTTGAATAAGATTGATAAAGAGGGTCTTCGAATAGCCATGGGCACCAATCAAGCGGACCTGATGGGTTTGGCAGGATCCATCCAGCACTGCGCCGTCGGCAACCAATCCGCTACCCCCGACGCCGCTAATATCGGGCGCCTGCGATACGTGTCGAGCCTTCAAGCCAAACACACTGATGGCTTCATCGACAGCCTCTTCGGCCATCTGCCGATATGTGGTCCACTTGCCACCAGCACACGTCAAGAGGCCAGATTGAGACACTGATATGAGATGGTTTCTGACTAAAGCCTGAGAGCTTGTCACCTTGGGATCACGAACCAGCGGCCGGATTCCAGACCAGGCCGCAAGGACGTCACTTCGTTCAACATTGATGTCAGGGGCCATGTATCTACGGATCTCCGAGAGGATCCAGTTGATATCCTGCTCGGATGGTAGAGGCTGGGTCGAGATATCTGTCGGCTGATCTGTAGTACCCGCAATCGTGTTTCCTTGCCAGGGGAGGAAGAAAATGACACGGCCATCCGAGGTAGATGGATCGATAAGACCCATGTTGGAAGGGCTGTAATATCCAGGAAGGATGACATGGACTCCAGCACTTGGAGCCACGATCTCCTGAGTATCCGGTTCGTCCATTTTTCTAATCGAGTCGGTGAATGGGCCGGTTGCATTGATGATACCCTTTGCGCGAATTGTGAATCCTTCCTGCTCTTGGCCATTCTTTCCGGGGATCAGATCCTTCAGTTGCGCGCCATTTAATTTTCCAGAAGCATCTTTTGTCAGTCCTGTGACCTTCATATGGTTCACGACGGTGCTTCCGTATAAAGCAGCAGTCATGGCAAGGGACACATTCATCCTAGAGTCGTTATGAGCACCATCTATGCGGCGAAATTAGCGATTGGCACAAAGGTCGCCATGCGAATATGTAAGCTTGAGCTAGAGACAACACATACCGTAATAGACCATGGCCCCGAGGAGATTATCTTTTTTCAACATAGGGAATGCATCGATAGCCTTGCTCTTAGGAAGGAAGTAAGAGCTTTCAATTCCTTCCGATCCAGCCAAGTAGTCGTAGGCTTTGGTACCAACCCAGAAATAAGGCGCCTGCCACCATTTCTGACAGGGGACCATGATCGGTAGCCAGCTGGACAGATGAGGAGCGGTGTTGAGAAAGTACTTGCGCTCCCTCAATGCCTCTTTAACCAGCTTGTATCTAGGTAGGCAGTAGTCAGCATTGCTTATTCATCGGGATGCGCTCGACCTGGCGGTAGACTGACTGGTTGTAGTCCAATTCCCAAAATGCTTTCTCTAGATAGCGAACGCCACCATGGACCAACTTCGTACTTTTACTACTTGTTCCCGCACTGAAGTCCTCTTGTTCAATGACTGCTACTTTCAACCCCCGAGTTGCTGCGTCTAGGGCGATGCCGGAGCCGGTCGCCCCGGCACCGATAACGAGGAGGTCATATTCTTCTGAGCCATCCTCCTTGGCACTGCGCCTGAGGTCTTGGATTTGCTCCAAACGCGACTTGATAGAGGGGAAACTTGGAGGTACAAGCTTGCCTTCGTGGTAACCCGGGGGAGGAACTGCGGGGGCCTCGGAGCCGGGGATATTTCGAGGTCGGTATGAAACATAAAGGACTCCTGCTCCTGCGGCGGCGGCGACTGAGGTGTAAAGGAGAGGCCGCAAGATTTTGCGGGTCTGTCGCGAAGCCATTATATACTAGCGTGCGTAGGTAGTGTAGATATTAGGGGATCGAAGCCAGTTGGCGTGAGAGCGTATATGTAATTGGGGTGGCAGGAGTGTTCAAAACGCCTTGGTAAGGTTGAAACTAATTAAGTTGGTGAGGTAAGTAGGTGGGCATTTATTTCCATGTGAAAAGACTATGAGGGGACAGAGGTGGCAATCTAACATACCAGGTTGTAAAAAAGAAAAAGGTTGGAGAGAAGGGGGAGAAGGCGAGGGAGGAGAGAGAGAGAGGAGGGGAGGAAGAAGATAATTGGTGGTGGTGGTGATAATGATGATTGATGGCAAAAAGAGGGGAGAGGATAGGAGGCTGACGAGGATAACTTCAATTGAAATAGTTGCAACAGTCAGAATGGAATGCCGGGTAACCTTCCATGGCGGGCTCAGCGTCATGAAGAGGGTTCAACAAGGAAGCCACCGAATGGGGGTGGGTCAATGGATGACGGCAACACGGACACTGTCTGGGCCTTTCCACCAATCACATCCTCGGCACCCACGGGTGTGCGTTGCTGGCCATGGCTGCCTATGTTTCCAGGCATCCATGTGCCTCCATGTGACCAGCAAAGAATTTCCCACCAAACAGTCCAGACCACAAACCCTCTCTCCTTCCCTTCTATCTTGACTTCGATCAACATAGGAAGATCCACCTTAATATCACGCGATCATGTCCCGAAAAACCCATAATCATAGATAAACTATGGGTCTACAACGGGAATTCAACCTACACAACAAAATAATAATAGTTCAATTGAAAAGTCCTTAGTTACACCATTTATCTATCTACTCGATATAGTTACCTAGGTAGGTTAATAGCAGGAAATTTATTTAACTTTCCGACCCTATATATATAGCTCGAAATGGAAACACATAGGTGTTCCATTTTTTTTTTTTTATATTTTTCCCCCTTCTTCTTCTTCTAGTTTTATGAATTATTTCCCAAGGTACATGTGCAGAGTACGTACTACTGCTGCTAATTATAATAATAAGTAATGGGGTTTGTACCCACTCCCCCTAACAGATTTTACTGTGCTGCTATGTGACTAGGACTACGTAAAAAAAAAAAAAAAAAAGTCACCAGGTCAGCCACCAGGTACCGACTCCACTACTCAATCTTTCAAACTCCTACTTGTTCCTGAGTTCTCTGTGTTTATATTTTCTAGTCTATTGGACCATCTCTGATTTTAGATCCTCTCTCTCTTTGAACATTTCACATCCTATAGTTACGAGACGATAGATTGACTGATGGATACATTTTTTCTTCTATCCCCAACTCATGGCCTAATTGATCCACTCGCCCAGACTCTGGAAGTGGGTACACAACGACTGGATTCAAGAACACACGTATGTCTGTCAATCATTCAATCAATCTCTTTATGACTGGTTCTGTGTGGTCTCATGGTGCTCCCCATAAAAATGATGTTAACCATTGTCCCAAATCCTCATTTGAGGCTCCACTACCCGATCAAGCCAATTCTTATCGTACCTTTTTTCTCCTTTTTTTTTTTTAATTTTTCCAAGTCCTATGACCTTCTTCTCCACCGATCGCTCATGTGAGACTGAAGGGTTTTAGGCCCCTCTTTATTCATGGAACTGCAAGATTCAGTATACCATCGTACATTTTTTTTTAATTTAGAGAATGAAGAAGAATTAAGAGGAGGATAATTCTCACGTCCACATTCAAGTATGAACTACTACTATTAATCTTATAATATCCTGGTGCTGTACCTTGGCCCACCGAGAGCTGAATGTGGGTTATATATTCTTTATTATGGTCTATTTTTATAGTCTATTTTTTGGATGGAAAGAAGATGCAAACTCTCCGGAATAAACATTTCCACAAGTCAACTTTTTCTGGTTCAAGGGAATGAATGACATAAGCGACAACTATCTTTGTACCTACTTACAACTCGACAGAATACAGTATTATATATCCAATATAAAACCTTTGAAGTGAACAAGTATCAAATATTTATTACCTTACCATTTTTTTGAAAAAAAAAAAAATGATTAGCTACTTTTCATCTTTGCCTTTATGACGTACTTTCTAGTCAGCCAATACATGTGTTCGCCGGAGAAAATTGATCCTTCTTTGTTTCTTTTTTTTGGAGGTAGCAAGAATAACCATTCATTAACATGAGATAGGAGGATGTGTAAGACCTTATCTATGCTATGAGAAACTTTCCACTCCAACTCTACCTCTTAGGTAGGTATCATATTTAAGGTATCTATAGGTTAACTACCTTACTCTTGCTGGTGTGTAAATCATCTCTTATTTGCAGGCGGTTATGGAGTGTATTGTCCCTAATACGGGCACTCCCTCTGATATGTATCTTCTGCCATTCGATTATAAGATTTCAATCAATGATTTACATAATTTCTTGTAATATGTAACTCCTCTCTCTTTTAACCCTAACCGTTAGTCAAAATTTCCCTCCCTTCTCTCAAACAAAAATCGAACCTCTAGTGTCTTGCGTGCAGAAAGGCGGAAATCTTCCGGGTGCGGAATCAACTCGGTTGCTCTGACGAGATACACATCATGTCCGTAGCGAATAGTAAGCCACATATTCATCACCCATGACTGATTTACCCCGACCATCCCCTTGCAAGAGAAATGTGGGGTAGCACTAAGACCCCTCGGCACCTTTTTTGACCAAGTTTAGCAACGGAAATGTTCCTCTGTGGAAGAGAGCTTGACGGAGACTTGCGTCCAGTATGGGACGAGTCAAGAACAACCCCATGGGCTTATATCAATGCGTGCAAAGCCACTGAGATTGGTTAAATTTTCTCATCTCTCGACTTAGCGAATAATATCGGCCACGGCCATACCTTGAAACACCAACCAAGAGGAAGGCCAAAAAGCAAGTCACCTGTACTATGGCGATCGCGGCAGCACTCTCATCCCTTCAAAGGGCTGCCCTTGAATCTCCTCTCCAGTCACTGGGCATTGCTGCTCTCCTCGTTCCCATCATCTATGTCATCATCAATGAGTTTATCCGAGCTTCTGCTCGTGTCCCAGGTTTCAAAGGCCCTCGCGGGCTGCCTTTAATCGGCAATCTTGCCCAGATTCGCAAGAATGCTTCTGAACAGTACCGCCTATGGTCCAAGACTTACGGGCCCGTCTATCAAATTCAGTTGGGAAACATCCCGATCATTGTTGTGAACTCTGCCGCGGAGGCGAAGGTGATCTTTGGACAGAATGCGCAGGCCCTCAGCTCGAGGCCTGAATTATATACTTTCCACAAGGTATGTACACTGATTCCTAACATATACCACCCTCAAAACAACCAACCCCTTGGACCCCTTTCCCCCTCCTTTCCATGGACCTATTTGTTGTTAACCCTTGGAATTACCTGGCGTGCAGATCGTGTCGAATACAGCCGGTACAACAATTGGGACCTCCCCCTACAGCGATTCTCTGAAAAGACGCAGAAAGGGTGCCGCATCGGCGCTCAACCGTCCTTCAGTTGATTCGTACGTGTCACATCTGGATGTGGAATCCAAAGCATTCGTCTCGGAACTTTTCAAATACGGCAATGGTGGGAAAACCCCAGTGGACCCGATGGGCATGATTCAACGATTAAGTTTGAGCCTGGCTTTGACCCTTAACTGGGGAGTTCGGATTGCATCTCAAGAGGAACAGTTGTTTGACGAAATCACCCACGTCGAGGAGGAGATTAGCAAGTTCAGGAGCACCACTGGAAATCTTCAAGACTACATCCCTCTACTGCGACTGAATCCGTTCAGCTCCAATTCGGCTAAAGCCAAGGAAATGAGAAACCGCCGTGACCGGTATCTCAACGGGCTGAACAAAGATTTGGACGATCGTATGGAGAAGGGCACGCATAAGCCCTGCATCCAAGCCAATGTCATCCTTGATGAGGAGGCAAAACTCAACTCGGAGGAACTTACTTCTATCAGTTTAACCATGCTTTCGGGAGGGCTTGATACCGTGACTACTTTGGTGGCCTGGAGCATTGCTCTCTTATCCAAACGCCCTGATATACAAGACAAGGCTGCCAAGGCAATCGAAGAGCTCTACAGCCAGGGACAACCAATGTGCGACGCCAATGATGATCAGAAATGTGCATATGTTACTGCTTTGGTGCGGGAATGTTTGAGGTTAGCCATCCAGTTTCTCTAATCCGGCGGGATATTGTACCTCTGCCCAAAAGGTTATGCCGCTAATCACGTACTTCAGATATTATACCGTCCTTCGTCTCGCCCTTCCCCGGACATCCATCAGAGATATTACCTACCGTGGTTCCGTGATTCCCAAGGGCACTGTGTTCTTTTTGAACGCATGGGCTTGTAACATGGGTAAGTGTCCCAGCACGAATTTTCAATGACTATACAGGATGATCTCTAACTGGACTCCCTGAAGATCCCGAGGTTTGGAGTGACCCGGAAGAGTTTAGACCAGAGCGATGGCTAGAACAGCCCGATGCGCCACTGTTCACATATGGTATGGGTTATCGCATGTGTGCGGGCTCGCTTCTTGCCAATCGGGAACTTTATTTGGTCTTTATGCGTACCCTCGGCAGCTTCCGAATTGAGCCACACGATGAAGTCGACTGTCACCCCGTAAAAGGAAACTCGGACCCTACAAGTCTGGTCGCGATTCCGAAGAAGTACAAGGTTAGGTTTGTTCCAAAGAAGGAAAAGAAGCTTGCACAAGTACTGGCCGAATAGAATGGACTCATGATGGAGATCTTCATGTCGTCTTACTGGCTCGGGATCATTCGCAGGAGACCACAATTTTGCGTTTGTTTTGGTGCAGGTTGACGTCGCTCTATTTGCTTTCGGCGCTTGTTTCTCTCCCCGCTTCCAGCTGGCTGGTTATGATACTGGCTTGACATCATTGTCTGCCGCCTCACAAATTTGCTCAACAATGGTGCGTTCACAGGTATGCATCAAATATGGCGGCCTATTGTCGCGGTTTATATACTGCTTTGAATAATCGGGGCGGGACAAGCGCAAATGCTAAATGCAATAAAAGATCCTGGATAAGAACCAGGTAGTTAGGTTATTATTAGTCCCAAATAGAGGCTATAGTGTAAAAGTTACACAATCAAGTTCAACACAATATTTTATTGTACAACAATTAACCCAGGCCATAAATGAAAGAAAACAGAAAATACCAGTCTTGTCCAATACAGTTGAAAAAATATATGGTTGGAAGCCATGTTTGACAAACACCTGTACCCTGGTTTCCATGAAATGAGATGTTAAAAAGGACTATCCCCACAAATCCAACGTACATGGTCAGCGAGGACGACTACTTATGTAGTTAGGCGCCTCTTCAAGTCGCGGACCGGATCGAAACAGCTAGCATAGTCACGTAATTCACTCTGGAACTGGCCAGGTAATGTAGAAACCTTCGACGAGTTGCTCTTGAGTGATGATAGAGAGGTCTGAGACGACGACGACGATAAGAACCTCGAGTCTTGTTCATACGAGCTGGAAACCAAAGCCTGAGAGGTATGGTTCATATGGGAGGGTACACGACCCTTCCCATTGTCGGATCCACCGCGTGAGAACATCGATGATACTTTGGGGTCCTCAGGACCCAGATCCAGTTCGGCGAGGCGGCAAGACTGGGAACAATAAGGGCCTCCCTGGGTTTGTCGGTCGCAGACCAGGCAGAAGTCCAAAGACCATTCTGCTGCCATCCTGGATAGTTTGATGACGTTCTTGGGAGGGAAAGATGCCTGAAATGAAAGTTTGGACCAAGAGTCGAGGTTGCTGGGCAGGAGATCGACGAACGCTTTGCGTTTGAATGTACTAATCACTGGCTGATACGAGTGATCGAAGGCGTCCAGACAATAACAGTGTGGTGGCCATGCATGAGCAGAGACACAAGACAAATACCGATGCAAATCAGGTCAACAAGTAAGAAGGGCCCGTCCAAGTTGACCTAGCATACGGAGAAGATATACCGTGGTGACGCTTTTTTTGTTTCGAGATAGGTAAGGTAGGTATATAAAATAGGTTGTTGATTGTAAGTCCGATCAAACACCTTGGAGGCAGATCACGCTGGTTTCATCATTGCAAAAGAATCGCAATCTGGCTCCACTTCGTGAAGGCGGCGCCAGAGGTTGATGAAACTCGGACAAGGAAGGAAGGGTCAGAAGAGAAGGAGAAGGAGAAGGTAAAGAACGGTGGGAGTGGTGGGGTTGATATATTTGGATCAAGTGGATGAAGAGAGGGAAGAAGAGAAAAAGGAAAGACAAGAAGAAGTGGACTCAAAAGCGGCGGCGCATGCACCTTGTGTGGCAGGAGGAAGAGGGATTTTTGGGCAACCTGCATACATTAGTACTAACCTAAACTGCCTCTTCGTTCTTGCAGTTTTCGACGAATAGAAAAATTCCTTTTTTTTTTTTTTTTTTTTTTTTGGGGGGGGGT
>VCAU01000060.1:0-184171 GCA_015844325.1 Aspergillus nanangensis | reverse complement strand
ATATAATCTTAAGCTTCTATAATGTATTATTGTTGAGTTATAGAGGTATAAAAAAGAGCTATTTTCTATGGAATACAGCATTTCCCGCTCGCCTACAATTCCCACTCGCTTACCGAATACGTTAATAAAAATAATAATAATATTGGCTGATTCAAACATATGGAGTACAAATTGCAAATAAAATATGATCAACAATGCCGACTAGGTGCTAATGTGCTAAACCCCTGACACATGGATGCCGTTAGCACCATCTTCCCCCCAATATATTATTGATCATTACCTTTCTTGGCTCTTATTTCAATACCTAATTTATATCGAATGTGACCATCTCCCCAAATTGATTCACTCAAACACGCGATAAACCCCTCGTACCTTTCTTCACCCATGGGTTGAGTCAGGGCACCCCAACCTCTCGCCATCCGTGGGAAATTCCCGCACGCTGGTTCCATGGATCCAGATGTTCCACCAAAACGAACCTAATCGGTATAACCCACAGTTTGTTGCATCAGGTCCTGCCTGACCAGTCCGGTGCCGTACCGCCGACTCTTGCCTCCTACACTTCCGGGCCTCTACCGTGGAAGAGAGCTCCAGAGAGAACAATCGGTGTGTTTGATGTCAGCTATCTCGATACGGACTAATCGTGGTATCAATTCCCAATCAGTCTGCAGGGATGGATGTACTTCGAACGTTGTCTAGAGGTGGATGAGAAAAAAAGAAAAGAACTCCAAGAAAAACGTGGCGCAATTCGGTAGAAGCATCCGATTTTGTCGCTTATGCAGTATTGTTATTATTATTAGTTATTATTCTTTTTTTTTTCTTTTTTTTTGTTTCTTTCTTGCCGGAGGTAACTATCCATTTAACTTTATTTTCCCACCACCTCTCAGTTTAGTCGAAACTACAATTTCGATGGTTGCCTACATTATTCCTTCATGGTGATTCTTCTTCTTCTTCTTCTATCTGGAGATTTTCTTCCATAATAATTGACTAAACTCTCTCTCCTTCTCTCGTCTGCTTACATACGCGAGAACCGAACATCCCGATGTAGAACCCCGAAGCGAGGAGGTTTTCAATAGTACGCCACCAGAGATTTTGACTCTATAAATATCAGGTTTTGATTGTGTCGGTGAGGAAGATTCTCCCCAGCCGAAGGTAAATATACATACCTACATACTCAGTAGACAGAGTTTCTGTACTGTCCATCCTCACGCGTGGTCTGGCGATGGCGATGATGAATCTTACTTGAGGCTTTAACTAGCCCAACACATGCGGATAGTAATCCATGACCCACATTAGAGGTGTGTATTTTTTTCCTTTTCAGAAATCCACCTAGCTTAGGTAGGTATGAAACTAGATTATAAACAGTCTCTGGGAAAGATTCATATCCACATTCCTCACGGTATTTCCCCAACCTCTATCAAGAATCTCATCATTAATTTACTACATACTCGATACCAGAGCGACAGTATGTAGTATAGTATTAATTTTGTCTCCCCTCCTATCAATAGTAATGGCTCTTTCCCCCCCCTCTCCTAAGTCACTGACTGGCGTCGATCTATGTAAGGAGTTCCCGCGTGATCGGCATCACAACGCCCTCCTCATAGGATATGTTAGGAAAAGGACTTGGTCTCCAACCGCGTCATTTCACCTGCCAGATGCATAATACCATGATCCTCCCACCATCAACTTCACGATCTCATTCGATGGATTGTACATCATTAGCTCCACTATCTCCCATTCACGAGAATTCAAAATGAATCCTCCAGATCTATTCCGCGAGCATGTTGTTGATTGTTGACCCTCGAAATTTTTGTTTTATTCAAGTCAATACGTAGGTAACCACGTAGACATTTCAAACTCCGATCAGCAAAATTATATTTTCTCCTCCACAATAATAGCGACCGTTTTATAATGATGATGATGATGATGATGACGATTCAAATGGTATCGTCGGCAAGAAGAGGCCGCTTAGGAAGTGGAGATGTACTTGGTATCTCAACAGCCGTAGGATAACAGATTCTGTAAGCCCATATGATGGAGAAAGGGTCATACGGTGTGTGGAGTTGGCTCGCCGAGCAGCCGCATCCCATGGTTCCACTGGTTGTGGTGGATATGATAGCCGTTCACTCATGTTTGCAGGGCTATCAACGCTGTACTCTTTTTTAACAGAGGTATATACCTATATGAATTTTGGTGAATCTGACTGACGCACGTCCAAACAATAATCAACAGATATCCTGGTTCCAGAATATTATCTGAGTATAACTTGCCATAGTGGTAACTGGGTAGGGAGGAGGTAGGTAGGTGTAGATAGTAACTAAGGTTATCCCCCATTCCCCTTCCCTTCCGCGGCCCCCCAAAAACGGTGATTGACATCCGAACTCCTCCAAAGGGCAAGAGTTTAACCCTCCCCTAATTATTCTGATTTGTTGGATCTGCCCTCCAGCCTTCGACAGGAAGACCACTCCTGAAATGCACGAGGGGAAACTCCTGTCAGTTTTGTTTTTTTTTTTTTCTTCGTCCTTAATATTAATATTAATCTTATTAACCCCCTGAAAGAGATTGACTGTCAATTACCCAATGCGGCGATAGTGAAGGGGTCAATGTTCTTCAGCGTCAGATAAAGTACGGATTAACTTGCACCGCACCTGGGTAGTTAGCAGGATTTCTTTCAGGGACAACAGGGTTCAAAAACATAATCCGGGGTCGGGACTGGAGTTAGAATATAACATGATTCTTCTATCTGTCTCTGTCTGTTTGTCTATCCATATATCTACCAGGCATTTATTTGTCGGTCTGCCTGGTTGTTTTTTCCCTAGCTTGTGTGAACCTTCAGTCGAAGGCTATTTGTTCGGAAACTACTACCACCCCCGAATGCATCCAGCACAGGCAGAGAAAGAGAGATTAATGCTAATGGCACGGACAATCGTCCCTTCATTCCATAGGCCCGCCTTTCCTGTTCTGGTAAGACGTGGGAAAAGGGGCCCATCTTGGGAGGATCCAACAAAGAAGCCAGAGAGGATGATCCCAATCCCACCCTTGATGAATAATTCGGTATTTATTTTGGTTACGTTACTTACTTATGTCGCAGGTCTCTCATTATTATTCGAGTGATAGTAATAGTTATAATAGTAATTGCAGTAATCATCATCATAGTAAGTAGTAATAGTAAAAACTAGTAGCATTAATAATAAAAAATTGGAAGATGTCATGTTGGTTGGTATGTGCTTAGGTAATTCCATCAGGGGCAAAACGAACCATGGGTTATCCATGACTTTTTTTTTTAACTCCATCAACCATGGGGGCTCATAAAGTCAATTCCTTTCACAAGAAATCATAATAATAATTACTATTATTATTATATTCGCCATCATCACCGCCATGAAATAACCTTTAATGGACTTTTACCCCACATGAGGTTGTTATATCCGTTCTATTTCCCCTTAATATAGACAACAGAAAATCTCTCTCAACCCTAACAATGTCCCATAATTGATCTGATCTTCCCCCCCCCCATCCATCTCCTTTCATCAACTCCAATATATTCAAGTGCATCGACCTAGTCTAGTCTAGTTCTAGTCCAATATGAAACGCCGACCCCACGCTGGTCATAGCACTAGCCGAAGAGAGCCAACACAAAAAAAAGCAAATCACAAAATCTGGTAGATAGAAACGAGGATTGACAGGTTCCTGTCTGTTCATGTCGCACGGCGCGCATCTAGTTCCGGGATTATTCGCATGCCCACGATCAGGATCAGTCATATGACAACGGCGTGTACCTTGACGCCAATAAATCGGTGGGATTGGTGTAGCTAAAGGAACCCTCCCGTCGGGGCAAAGTTTTCTACGATTAGCGTCTACTGCATGTCGCTGCAACTGGACAGCCACCAAGCGGGGTTGAGCAAGTCAACATCTTTAGTTTGGAGGGGGGGCGGGCTGATAAGCTTCAATCTGTGGTTTTCATGGGGGGGTTAATGGGAATACTATACTTTCCTATACTATCTTGTTGGCAGGGTTTAATTTGTATGGAGTGATTGGGGGGGATACGATGGTTACGATATATATAATTCATACATTCCCCCACCAATAATACACAAGGTACTTGATCCCACATCCGACCTTTGAACAAACTCTTGCGGGGGGGGTTTTTTTTCAATGTTCTTATTATTATTGTCATGACGATGTAGTCAATTTTTATCTATAATCTTACATCATTAACTCTGTCTTTTGAACCCGCTAGCTTAAATAGGCACGAAGCACTACTGGATAAACACGACTCGATCGCAAACTGCACTTGTAGCCGATACGTTACCAATCTGATAAAGGATTTATTATATTAGTTTTATATTAGTATATTAGTATATTAGTATGTTGTACTTTCCCAACAACCCAATAAGACCCTTGCGCATATCAAGCTGCATTACTGACTAGGTACGTAGTAAATATACACAACAACCCCCCATTCGAATGGCCACACCATCAGGTAGAAACGCGGGAAACGCGTCGATACAACCGAAATACTAAATCTCACCCTGAGACACACAGTGGGTACGCAGACTCCGATCATTCTAATAATATTATCACACGAAAGATTTTTCATTTGTTTTATTTTTAAAGAAACCGAGGGCTGAAATCTCCTCCCCAAGACGCCTAAAAGTCTCCATCACAGACCAAGTCAAGCCAACCACATGAAACTAATGATCCATAATACCGAGTTTTTTTTTCCTTCCTCGAAGGATCTAGGCGGAGTGGAGTGTCACCACCTCAAAAACAGCCACTATCGATATTTATAGAGATATGCTCATGTCTGAAAGGTAAACGATCTACAACCAATCCTTCTATTGCGTGTACTGTTTAGGGCTCCGGCTATTGGGTTGGGGTTATTTGGGACGGACTTGTGTATCGGGATTGGTCGACGTCTGAAAACATGACCGGGTTCTTGCGCTACAATGGCGACGTCATCGGTTACCTGGGAGGATATTTGATAATAATAATAAGAATAATAAATAATAAAAATAAATTTTATAAATATAGATAATGAAAATAAAAATGGTATTGTGGGGTTTATCTGGGAGGAATGTAATTTGCGCGTGGCAGAGGGTATGCACGGGAGACATCGCATTCCGGACAGATGCTTATCCAGAACGCGACGTGTCTGGCCGACGGTTGCTGAAAACGGTAGCCGCCTAATATGCCAATATGGACCAAAGCTCCCAAGGTAGGTAGACGTCAGGTGTCGGGGATTCCTTGTGGACCTAGGGGTGTTCATCGATTGGAGAGAGTTTGACCAGCACAGGTGGCGACACTCTGTTCAAATGTTCCTGCCATGGCTCAAGTGTAGCTTCATTATCAAGGCTATTTCATTTTCCTCACATGCAAGTGCAAGATGCAGTAAGGCTTATAATCGGCTACCTGAACAGGAACTGTTTACCTTTAGTGGATCGGCTTGTTATAGTATTCGAGAAAGATATAGAAGGCAACAGGCGCAAAGCCGCCAAAAAGGGCGCTTTACTAGCTCCATATAAACCACAAGACCCATTGGACTAATAGGTCGAAGCACATTTATCATCTGCATTGTTAGGAGTGTTGCTTGGATTGATGTATAACGAACTTTTCCTTTCTCTCCATGTGCGCAGTGAAAAGTTCCTTTTTTTTTCGCCAGAAAAGGATAGGCTTCGCCGATTTCGATTGTAACGCCCTTTTGTCGTCCTTTGAAAGGGCTTGTTCTTTATCCTAGTTTTGAGAAGAAGGCGAGACTAATCCTGTCTGGATGCCCACGTACTACCGTATCACGGCTCTCCGAAACAATGAAAGGACTTGAGTAAGTTATAATAGCAACAAAGCGTACTATAGGGTAGGAACAATTTGTGTCGAGAGATGAGGATCTATTTCGGGTCGAAGATAAGCATCATCATGACGCCCTGACGACTCAGTTCGGAATAACAAACTCCAAGATGAATGTTGCGGTCCTATTGATTCCGGTTTCTATGAGGGTCTAGAAATCTATGCGGTGAGCATTCAGAGTCAATATGGAAATGTCACAGACTGTCCCGGTAGAGTCCAACGTCATGGAAGAGACATCGGAATCAAAGCCGTCCATAGGATTTGGGTGGTTGGGAATGAACTATTCCAATAGGTGAAATTATAATATCCATGACAGTAATATGCATCATGTTACTCAAATACCGGCTTTTGGCATTGATTCACATGTCTTTCACATGTTAAAGCAAACAGTTGCCAATTCTGGTTCTAGGAAATACCGCCTTTTTCTGTGGTGGCTGAGTGGGATTGAAAGCAATACCGTCACACAATGGAGTTGGAGGGGGGGGGGGAAAGGGGCTTGAGAGAGCTCCAAACCAAGAGAGTTCTTGAATACTCAGCGTACTCATGGCCTATGAGTCGCTCCCATCTTGATGCAAAAGACAAACAAGCGACATGACAACAAGAAGCTGGAACCAAGGCCGTGGAAAGCCTCATTCAGGATATTGATGGCGAAAGGGTCACTTACGACGGATATGGCGCACATCATCTTTCGAATTATCGTCACCTGCGTGATTTATTGTATGAAGTGTGCAAGCACCCCGGTGATAAAGAGACGGAATCTGGAACATGTTCCGAGATCAATTACTGGTGCTCCAATTGTGCGTATGCATTTTCTGCTGACCCTCGATCTTTGTTCGAGAAATTGTGGGAGTGCCACCAAGCTCCGATGAGTGGCGAAACCATCCTCGCAAGTCAATTGAACTTCCCAGATGTGGGGCAAACTGGACTATCCAGTCTTAACAACCAGGCAACGGCGGCGCTTGCGCGTGGCTACGATTCCTGTATTGCTGCTGCCGAAGCGGCGTGGGTTTCTTCTGGGTCAGACCTAAACCTAATGGCTAAGCTAGGAAAGCATATTGCCAGGTGGTGTGCTTCACATACGCCCGGCCCTGGTGCGATGAGACGCATGGCTTTATATGCGGTAGAAGACGATGCAGCCTATACCAAGTGGCTCAGGAACTCGAAGCCCAGGAGGGCGTGCCATCTCAAAGACGCCCTTCTAATAGCTTTCAGTCCACAACAAGTGGTCGAGCAGGTTATAATACCTTGTACGGGGCTGTTTGGGGACTCGCCGCTATCACCCGAATACACGGGTGGAGGGGTGTGGCCCAATTCATTATTTGGAGCTATCTTCGTGTGGGCGGATTATGTGGGAGCGGGGGATGCCAAATCATCTGAAGGATGGAGGTCCTGGGATATCCTCGCAGCACCTGCTTCCGCGTTGTCCATATTAGCTGGTCCTGCGGCAGACGAAACCAAGGCCACGATTATGACGCTATATGGTGCCAAGTTGGGACTTTTTCGGCCAGCCTTGCAAGGTCGCACTGCTATTTGGAGGAGTCGGGGGTACGACGGCACAGTTCACGGATCTGCTGCAGGTCTGAATCTAACCCGTGGGTCAGCCTTCAGCGGCGGAGCACTTGACATGCGCTGCCTCGATATTGCTGCTGCCACCATGGCGGTTCATGACTCTGTCGACTTGGAGGCAGACGTGATAAACAAAACCGCTCTCTTTTCGACTGTATGTATCTTAGACACAATATACGCAACAGTTATGGTCAACTGGACGTCCAAAGACATATATGGTCAGATGATGTTTTCGGTCATCTCCGAGCAAACCGCGGGTTCACGTTGGGGTGGTCCAGTTTACGCGATAGAATCTCGACATGAGCAGCCAGGCGGCAATCTCTGGACGGGCATATTGACTTCGGAGCGTCTCTCCAACTTACAAATAGCTAATATACTCCAAACAATAACAGAGTCGCTTGCTACCACAAACACTGGGGAGTCCTGGCACGAATTCGCTCTTCGTTTTTCGGTGCAAGAGTTATTAGCAAGTCCACTAACTGAGCCTGGAGAGCCTGCAGACATAGGCAATATTCTTGCATTGTCAAAGGGTACGTTCGTCATAATAAGCTGCTCTTCATGCGGAACCTGCAGCACGGACAAGAAACTGAAGCTGGACAACTGGTCTCAATCATATGGGTCCGAGCAACTAACACGAATTATGCGAGCACTTGAGCGGATTCGGAGTACAGTGGACGGATCACTTCGTAGTCTTAATGAAAACTTAGCCAAGATACACGCCCTGACACGATCTACCGTCTTTCAGCCGAAGCCTGTATGACGGGCACAATGGAATCACGATACACACTTGCGCTTCTAAAAGCTTTGACAATTGAGGATGCTTTGTATCATGGAAGTGACATGCTGAGCTACTGTGCGGGATGGATAAAGTCACCGCATTTGCCGTCTCCGGTAGCCACCACAAGAGACTCCTAGACTGATGTACGTTTATGGAGGCAGGGCTTCGGTGGTCGGCGTTACTACATTCAATTAGTGTCTAATATTCCTTGTTGATTTAGTTGTTTATTTACCAAATCACTGTTTCAAGCTATTTTATGTCTAGGTCTTAGGGCCTGAAGAGGATTTCATCAGCTCGTTGAATAGATTGCCATCGAATGAAATCCCTTTGGATGAGATTTTCTGCGATCGTCGATGACAACTTGCAATCACTCAGAATAATACTGGATAGTGTGCGATACAAGACTTCATGACGAGACAATATGAATCGCTTTTTCAATCAGCTTGCGATCTTCTTCAAAGCTCGCGCGTTGTACGGCCTCTTCGAAAGAATACCATTGGGCGTCGAATTTCTCGCCATCCTCAGCAAGCGTAGAGGGGGATTCAGTCGAATCCGCCGCCCCGAGGTACCAGAAAATGAACTTTCGCACACCGTCCGAATAAACCCACTGCTGTACAGCAATAGGCTCGGTATGTAGCCTTCCAGCATCATGCTCGGGTGCGTTGTTTTCTGGAACCGGGGCTTTGACGGGAGCGGAATGTGACATCAAATGGCAAGAGTAGCCGGTTTCCTCTGTAGTTTCACGAATCGCGGTGGACTCGAGGTTCTCTCCACGGTTTTTGCGCCCTTTTGGCAGTATAAGGACGTTTTGATCGCGGTAGTAAATGAGGAGGACCTTCTGTCTGCAGACGTCGATAGAGATTGTGCCACAGCTGATGACAAACTGGTCAGAGAATGTGAGAAGTCTGTTGGTATACATGGTTGAATACTAGTCAGTTCAGTGGATGATGTTCTTGGGTTATTTGTTTGAATATTGTCGTCGCTCTCAATGGATCAGCCTCGTATCGGTTAGTCACTGCCGACACAGCGCTTTGACATCATTGGCAGAGGATGTTTACGTGTTTTCGTGCGGCTGAAGATGACAGGGTTTCGTACAGCACATCCACACAAACATTCTCAAGAGGGGATAAAACATTGAAGCAACGGGGATACATACAATGGGAATTTTGAGAATGGAAGTAGTCGAGTCTCGTAGAGTACCTCATGTTGTGATGACGCCAAAGGAGAATAAGCTGGCACGTGACTTACCCCGTGCTTACCGTACATTACGGTGTTTATGCCTTAGAAACCGGGCCAACACGATGAACGAACGACCGCGGTAAACAGAGCATCACCAGCCACATGTTTCTCGGCTCCTCCGCGGCCCCCCCAGCCCAGCCTATGCGGAGTTCTCCTTACCAGCCATCTTCCTTTCCGTCAACTCTCCTAAATTCAAACAACTCCTTCTTTCGAGTGGGACTGAGATGTGATTTTGATACATATTGGAATCGATCTGTTTCTATGCGACCTGTCTAATCTTCATTTGCGATCGCAATGTCTTTCCCATACTCCCAGGATGCCCGTCGTCGGCGGGTGGGAGCTGGAACTGGATTCAGCTCTACCGGAAGACGGACATTCCTGGGATACTATGTCCCCTTAGCGGTGACTGTGGGTGTCGCAGCCATTGGTGTCGCGGCCTGGATCTGGAGTGAACGCAGCGAAGACGATGACAATGATGGCGATTACGATGGGGGCGAGTTCCCGGCGCCTCCCCCTGGTGCCGAGGGCTTCCCCCGAGGCGGGTACGAAGGAGATTACACTCGATCGACGGCGACTGATACCCACGGTGACCTCCCTGATGATCCTGGTATGATGTCGCGCATGCAGGGAGCTTTGCGACGCACCCCTAGTCCTCAGCAGATCTTCGACGGCGCAAGCAAGAGGGTTGCGGCGGGCGTGGCCGCGGCGGGCGCATTCATGGGCGGTGCCTTGACTTCTATTCGCGAGGAAAGAGGAGACTTTGAGGATCACTCGAGGTGGTCTGAGGAAGCCGAGTCGCGTGCCAATCGCAGGGACCAACCGGAAGCAGACATTCCCACCATGAGCGGCGCACTTCCCAACCGTGGAGTCGTCGGTGGCCCGTCTGCCGACAAGAGGAAGAAAACAGTCGCAATTGTTGTATCCTCTGAATCACTACACACTGACCCGGATGAGATTGTTTCGGACCATGTGGTAGGTGATGCCTCAGGTTTGTTCTTGGATACCATAGGCTGACTTTAAAACAACATAGACTATCCTCTCTCACCTTCCTGAACACGTCAACCCCGATACGGCTAAAATATTCGTCATGATCTATGCCCCAGGCCTGAAGCATGCTCCCAATCAGGGCAATGGGTCCCGCCCCACTTTGTCAATCGCCTCGTCCTATTCAAACATCGCTACCGAAGAAGCTATCTCATCTGGCGAACTGCCTAGCGGTGATTTACCTACGCCTGACTCCTCCCATCCGATTGGCGAGGAGGGTGCAACTCCTCTTTTCAAGACCTTACACACGCAGGCGCAGGCAATCGTCGAGAAGGAGAACACCATCATGGCCTTCAGCACAGCGTCTGGATTTGTTCATCTCGTGCGCCACATTTCACCTGAGATCGTCTATGTCCAGGAGTCTTTGACCGGGAAGGATGGGGATGCAGTGCAACATATCTCCCGCTGGGTGCGACAGGTGGTAGTCGTGGTTGGTGAACGCGGGGGGCTGGTTGACAGTGATGATGAATCGGCTCTTGCGGATCAGGGTGAGAAGTGGTGGCAAAAGGAGGGCACTACAGGGATTGGAAAGCGCATCGACGTGGTGGATGAACTGCGTACAGGTGATGACTGGCGCCGTCGGGTGTCTGGCCACGACTAGACTGCGTAATTGTTTTATAAGGTTGAGATGTGACGATTTGATTGATTGATATCCATTTGTTATGATGAAACTATATATTAAGTATATACTGGATGTTGTGTTGTGTGTTGTATGTGTTGTATAGTAGGAGTTTCTTCTATAACTGCCGACCTCCTAACTAATAATAATTCCTTACCAAAGCGCCTGATGAGTGAGCCCGAGGTGGCGCTAACCCCGATGCGGGCATCACCTGACGGGGGTCCTTCACGTCGCCCGCGGCTTGGCATCACCAAACTCCCTCACCTCCGTCGTCCGATCACCCTCGCCGAATCCCTCTCAGCGCCTGCTCGTCCTCTGCGCAGGAATCTGTTCGATGGACACCAATATCTTGTTTCTTTAGCGCTTCCGGGCATCCTACAAGTTTCCGCGCCGACTCCGGCTCGTTTGTCGTCGACCGGCGCCGTCCTCCGCTCCCCACATGTCTCGCGCTTCGGTTATATCATCCTTACATTACGGTGCACCATTTCCCTTCATTCCCATCGGATTTCCATCCCGAAAGGTCGCCTCCCTAAGCCACCCTTGGCTGTAGTCGCATCGCATGCCCGGGGTCGACAAGATGGCCACCGCCATTTCCCAGCCCACATCTCACCCTCCGAAGATGAAGCGACCGCCCCCGCCTTTTGTTCAAGCCGGGGTCAATGGAGTCAAGGCCCAGCAATCGTCATCCTCCCCACAATCCTCGTCGAAACGTCTTCCTGGCTCTGGGTTGCCCTCGTCAACCCACTCGGCCGCTGGCCCAGTCGCAAACGGCATCAATGGCACGGCTGATACAAAGGGCGCGCTGAATCGTCCCAAGAAAGATGCGCAGAAACCAGGAGAGCCTGCAGTTGCTGCACGGTTACAAAGAACGCTCACAAGGGCCGATTTGACCGATAATGAGCGCCGCAACAGCAAACAATGCGCTGAGCCATATGGTAAGTGCCTCCTGTTTGTCCAACGCATACCCCCTGTTTGCTGACAGTAACCGACCACTATTAGTCAAAACCACGTCCTATATCTTGAAGAAATTCTCCAAAAGCCCCCCTTCCCTCATCCTCCACCTCCATCCGACCCATTTTCGCTTTGAGCAGCAAGATGGAAGCTTTCCATATAACTCGGAGATGAAGGTCATCATCGAGCATATCCGTGCGGGAACCATGCCCCATGATATGATAGAAGAGCTCCTTCGCTCCAATGTCAAGTTCTACGAAGGTCTGTTTTCACTTGCCCCCGGAGGGGACTAGGCCATGCACTTACAACTTATATTAGGCTGCCTCATTGTGCGGGTAGTCGATCACAAGTCCGTGTCAGCTCAAGCCCGGAAATCTGCCTCCCACCCGTCGAACGAGAACAACACCCCTTTTTCTATTCACAATTATAATGAACACATAACACCGTCCGCATATGTCCCGTACCCAAAAAACCAGTTGGCATCGGAGAAGACAGATACAGGAGACACGCCATCGGGGAACCAGTCAGAGTCCAAAACCAATGGCGAGCAATCCGGTGACGCCCAGGACCAGGAGATCCAGCCTAGTTTTGTGCCGCCAAAACATCCTCAACCCAAGCCTCGTGTTTTCACGACTGTCCTTCATCCGACCCCGCGCTCTCTGCAAGCGGAATTGACGTTACTTGCCACCACACCTGACCCAAAAGGTTTGAAACCGCCTTCCCCCAATACGACGTCTCGTGCCCAGGGTGCTCCCTCGTCTCCCGGCGGAGCGACAAGTCAATCTGACCGCGGTCATCTCGCGAAGCGGCAGAAGATGCTAGTTGAGCCGCAAGACCTGCTAGAGTGCGAATCGAAATTAACCAGAGCACTTGCGCCCCCTCTATATCTGGAGCCTGTCGACAACATTGATGCCGTCCAAGACCTGTTGAAACATATGGAGAGTCCCCTTCATCTCCAACCACCACCGTCGCCCAAGAGAAGGAAGCGAACTGTGGCGGAGCTGGCTGCCGACGAAGCGCTGGCTGCCGAGGAAGAGCGGTTTATGCTTATCATGGATGAAAGACTGGAACCAAATGCTTCGGGTGCTGCAGGGGGGCCGAAGTCTGCAGCTGTGGATGACACAGGTGGAGGAGCTTCGTTCGAACCTCGCTTCTCGCGGTTCAAAACCTTGGAGAACATTCGCATGCAACATGAAGAGAAGGCCAAGCGAGAACACGAGATCAGGGTCAAGCAAGAACTGGCCAAGAGGCAACAACAGGACCAGGAGAAGGAGAAACGTCGTGCTATCGAATTACGCCAGGCAGAAGAGAATGCCAAGGACGAAGCTCGGAGGCAACACCTTGCCGCACAGCAGCAAGCACAAGCGCAGCTTGCTGCGCAGCAACAAAATCGACATGTTATGGCTCAGGCCAATGGAGTCAGTCAAGGACAGCAGTCCTCACCAGTGGTCCGCAATCACACTCCACAGAACACCTCCTCTCCGCTGGTTGGTAGTGCTATGGGAACGCAGGCCGGTGTCCCCATGAGCATGACATCGTCTATGCAGGGTGCCGGAAGCCCTCAAAGACCACCATCAGCACTGCAACACGCTCATCCCAACGTCATGA
Source organism: Aspergillus nanangensis (assembly GCA_015844325.1). Classification (NCBI taxonomy): domain Eukaryota; kingdom Fungi; phylum Ascomycota; class Eurotiomycetes; order Eurotiales; family Aspergillaceae; genus Aspergillus; species Aspergillus nanangensis. The sequence goes on along the minus strand of VCAU01000060.1, from coordinate 170,525 downwards.
GCCATCCAATGGCCCCATCAAGGAGCCAACAAGGACAGAGCCGACATGGCACCCCACAAATGACACAGGGAACGCCGGCGATATCTCAAGCCACCCCAATCATGCGGAATGTGACTCCTACGCAACGAATGAGCCATGCCAGCCCAGGTCGTTCTACCATGGCAGCTACACCAGTTATGAATCAAAACATGATGGGAACGCCCCAGGTCGGCGGCATGCCTTTGAATGCGCAACAGCAACAATTGATGATGCAACAGAGACAGCAACTTCTCGCGCAGCAGGGGCATTTGCAAAGTCAGATTACGCCCCAGCAATTCGCCCAGATGCAGGCCAACGTGCATGCCCAACAGAATATTCAAGCACACCCTCAGCACATGTTGCAAGCTCAACAGCAGAATCCACAAGCTCAGCAACAAAAAATGTCCAACCCACAGGTGTACCAAAGCCAGTTGATGCGTGCACAGCTCGCGCAACTACACATAGTACAGCAGCAGCAACAACAACAACAACAGAATCATGGTCAACAACCTCAGGGTCAACAAGGGCAGATGCATCAAGGAAGCCCTCAGGTGAATGCTCAGCAACAGATGATGATGGCACAAGCCAACGGGGGTCATCCCCAGCAGAATTTCCAGCCCGCATCCAATATAGCACACCGATATACCCAAATGTATCAACAGCGCTTGCTTCGACTACGACAAGAAATGTCAGGCCGTTTAATGCCGCAATGGGGGCCACCTACCCAGTATCCGCCTCATATTATGCAACAATACCAGGGTGGACTTGAGCGAACCGCCAAAAACTGGATACAGGAGGTCATTCGACGGGAACGTGATAACTCACAACGGCAAACGCAAGTAGCAGCAGTACAAGCTCAAGTGCTTCAGCAGCAACAGCAACAGCAGAATATGATGCAGAACGGCATGGGGAAGTAAACACCTTGAAGTTGGTTTGTATTTGATCTTGGATTCGAATGCCAGAATGGACGCTTCGAGTGTTTCTCTTACTTCTATATCCTTCTCTCTTTCCTTTCTTTCTCTTTTCTCTTTTCTTTCCTTTTCTTTGCGCCCAGTTTGGGGAGCGGTAGTTAGCCCGGTCTACTCCCTTCCCAGACAACCAGTTTAGCTCTGTGGGTTGCTCTCTTTTACTTTTGTCTTGCCTTGTGGGCATCTCTTCATCTGGATTTGGAGACTGTATAGGGGTTCGGAACTTGTGATAAAACACGGCTGGCGTTGTTTCCTTCTTTACTCGTTCTGCTTTGATCAAAGGGGCTCTTTTTCTCTTTTTTTTTTTTAATTCGTGTGATCTTTTTGTCCCTTTTTTTTTTGGCGATTGTAACAATTGGGAGCCGGTTTGATCTTAGGTCTTAGGGGAGGGTGCAAGGGTGCAGACTTGATACCATTTTGTACAGGTGTCCGACGATTTTGTTTTTAGTTTCTGCTTGCTATCTCATCTTAATGGGAGATCATTGATTTCTTATGATTAGATCTTACTTCAGCCCGTAGACTGATACTTGATGACGTTCGTCGAGGTAAAGTAAATGCCTACTTAATATAAGTTGCTATATCCGCATTACACCAGTGATATATATGTACCTCTCTTTCTTTTTTTTTAAATAAAAAAGGAATAGAGGGATAGGCCTGGTAGGGTATGAGTAAACTTTCAGAATTATTTGTATTGATAAGAAATAAGTTGGATGGGTGTGGTTTATTATGTGGATGATATCAAGGCACTACCGTGTTATATATATTGAAGCCACCAACCAAATCATACCACTGCCATGTCATTAGATGGGAACCACCGACTCCCGGAAATATCATGAAGAACCAAACTACTTCTCGGATAGTATTTACCCTGCTCTATCTAAATCCACAGATACGTGGTACATAGCTGCACTGGTGATATGGCAAGAACCTACTCATCCATCCACGTATCAGCTTCCAACCAGCAAAAGGAGTACGTATGCCCCAGATAGCCAGGATACTACAGTAACATAGAACTCATCCACCCAACTCCAAGTACCCAGTAATATCCACTACCTTGTAAGTACGTACCTGCTCTCCTGCCTACCTATTCGGCGGACTTGCCTGCGTGGCAACACAGCAACCAACTTCAACCCACAAAGCAGTAAAACCTAAACCAACAAGCCAGACAGACAATCAGGTCATCTGTTCTCTCATTCAAGTATATAAAATAATAATTGGGTAGATTCAGATAACTAGGTCTCAGGTGAAAAACATAAAAAAAAAACACGCCAAAGAAAACCATTCATCTATTCCATAACGTCCCCCAAAAAGGAATAAAAATTATAATAATAATAACAAGAACAACAACCGACCCAGAGGCAGAAACAATAATAATAGTAAACCCCCCACCAACTCCATATTTCTAAAAAAAAAAAAAAAGAAAGAGAAAAAGAACAACTCCACCCAAAATCCAGACCAAGTGATCAGACCCTGATCGACGTGATCTCCAAACACCGATCTCCACCGCACGTACATAATGTACAACATAGAAACATAATCCAACCCAACCATAGACCTGTCTGGAATTATGGGGAAAGACGAACATACCTACCCAGGCACCTAGGCACCTCCAGACCCTCCCCCCCCGCCCCCATTTACCATTAGTTCCATCAATAGGGATTAGCCAGTCACGGTCTGCATCTGCGTGCATGATGGGGAGGGACTACTACTTAGTGTAGGTTAGGTACCTAGGTACCTAAGGCAGGGGGGAGGAGGGGAAAGAGGGAGGGGGGGATCTACGAGGATCATAATAGTAATATTACTCTTATACCTGGCCTATGGGAGGGACTGCAGTAGGTGGGAAGGAAGGGGGCGAGGGTAGGTACCTCGGTACTTATTTGGAGATTGGGAGGTTACATATAGTCGTTGAAGGGTATTTGATTCGGCAGAGAGATCCTCACCTTGTTAGGAGGTAGGTACCTAACCTAACCTATCTGACCTGGTTAGCAGGTAGGGCCTGCCTCGTCGAAGAAGTTCCATCTCAGTCTCTAGGTAGTTGGTTAGTAAGGAACCCACTCGGTACCGGAACTCAAGTATGTAGCCAGCACATCCATACATACAGAACAAACATTCCAGTGGTTTCAACTATGGAACTTTACCAAGTTGGAGACGAGGTCTGTGGGTTTTGGAACGTGCTTCTTCGAGGTAGATCTCAGTATGGAGAGGCAAACCAATCAAGAAGACCAGGTACTTGGCTACCTAACCTAAACGAACCAACGAGCTAACCGAATTGATAAGGGTGGTTACATTGCAACTTTACACTTACTGTGGACATCTTGTTCGGAGAGTATTGGGTGAGGTGGGGAGGAAGTGAGCACATCACATTCTTCCACATAAAATTAGTACCAGTTAATTAGGAACAACATCAGGTACATCGGTAGGTACCTACCTACCTACCGACTCGGATATACGTCTCGGACACTTTATCACTGGTGGAATGTAATAAGTGTATCAGCTGCAGGAAGATCAGGCAAGGCAGAAGAACCGTCAATAAAATGACGTAGTGGCATGATGTCCCAGCGCCGTGCGCAAGGATGCAAGCCAAACCCCAACGGGAATAATCTTTCGAAAATCATCCCTGGAACCAGAATGGAAGGATGTGCGATGGAGGGGGGGGGGGAGGAGGAGGGCACGAGCGTGTGTATGTGTGTGTGAGAGAGATAAATTTTAGCAAAAAGATAAAATAAAATGATAAAAATAAAAAAAATAAAAAAAAACAGGCTTCCATCCCACATAGGTCGGAAGCGGGAACGAAACGTAGCACCAATGCAATGCAATGCAACTCAAATCGATGTTATTGATTCGTGATTCATTCTCTTTTATTCTGTATGTAGATCGAGGAGGGAAAAGGTGGAAGTTTACAGCCTCCGCGGGCAATAATTGGACAGGATGTATGAGGAGAAACAGGACGCAAGGGGGGAGGAGGGGGGGGATTGTTTTGGTCAGATTCGCCCTATTTGGTCACTCCATGCAGCCTCGAGCAAGGAAGAGTAACAAGTAATAACCTATTGGAGGGTTGCGCCCTGCATCAACGTCTATGAAACAAGCATAGACCGAAGCACGGGAGGGCTCCACGGCAGGTGAGACAAGGCGAAGGGGAAACGAACTGCATGTAGATCGATTGCCTATATCGTTCGTCCGTGAACCAGGGAAAAAGAAGATCCATGCATCCACCGTACGGGAAGATAGATGTGAATCAAGCAAGGATATGTTCCAACGGGAAGAGAGAAGAGAGAGGGAGAGTTAGAGAGAGAGAAACAGATGCGCTGCGCTGGAATGGCCCGAGGGATCCACGTCGAGGGTACCTGCAGTGGGCCCAACTGACAGAGGGCTCTCCCTTTCAAACTGGTTGGTTTTGTTGAAGATACCACTATCAGACCATATCACATCATATTATATCATAGGTGTCAGCATGACTATCGGCGTCACCAGGGTCCGTCCTCACTCGCCTTGGGAATGAATATCTAATCCCGCAAATAGTGAAAACCCAACAACTGTCAGCCCCAAGTTTTATTGATATGCTGCCATGTGTCAAAGCTCCGGGGTACCGCAGATCGTCCAAGATTTTCTTGGTAGCAAATCATAGCGGCTTCTAGGGGGTCAACCACGGGGGAGGGCAGAGGTTCTACGACTGAAAATGGCAAGGACGGTAGGAAAAACCACGGCTGAGGAAAAACCCTGTCCAGGTAGATCGTCGGGGAACTCATCCCATTTGGAGAAAAACGTTGATCATATTGATCGAACTGGGAAAAGTTCTGGATGCCCAATTCTGGGGCGTAGAATGTGTCCTTGTGTAATAATGGAGGGCAGGAGGGGAGGAACGGAACAAGGACCCGACCCATGAGATGATGGCGTAGATAGGTTCCTACCTGGGGTACCAATATCGTTCAGGTCAGGGTGACACCATTCCCCCTTTCCGGTAACATGGAGTTATCGTTGAAGAAGTTGAGGGACGTGCGTACTATGTAGGTTAGTAGTAGTAGCCCCATGTGTAACATCACAACGGCTGTTGCGAAAAAGAAATGAAAATGGGCAACGAGACAACCAAATCCCGATCGGAGGATCGGGTCACCCCCAACGTCAAGACCGGAAAGCCGATAATTTAATCTATTTTCTCAATGATAACCGTTGGAAGTAGTTGCCTGGAGATACGGGATCTGAAGAAACCCCGGGGAAAGATGAGCAGCCTGGTCGCCGTCCATGTAGTATGAGGGAAGTTGTCCTCGTCCCTCTTTTCTCTCTTCCAATTTGGATTCAATATATTGGCTTAGGCCAAGTCATGCCAAAGTTAGTGGCCCAAGGCTTCCGAGTACTTCTTGGCATCCATCATCGATGGAGAAATTGTATTCGTGGCTGCAGGCGATTGAGGGAGGGATCAAAATGTCCGGCTGGTGCTCCCTTGCGGTGCACAGACTCGTGCCCTGCCTGGTACCTGGAAAATATAGGGTAGTAGTGGCGTAGCCAGAGGATGGTTATTCTTATGTCCTGAAGATTTTGGAAAAGTGGGGGGTTTTTCATTTCTTTTTCCTTGTTGAAGGAGCTCTAGGAAAGTTGACCCTATAGTGGGTTTGTTGGGTGTTTGTTGACTGTGTGGCCGCTATCTTGTTCGGCATCCCATCCCGACCAACTGATTGAAGCGTCCAAGTGATTTCAATTGAGTTCAATTGACGATCCGGGGTTTGGATCAAAGTTGAGTTGTGCCTGAGCACACGGTTAGTCGGAGGATGGGGGGTTTGGAATTGATCATGGGAGAGAACCTGACTCGCGGACGGAGCTCAAGCCACCGTAATCACCGAGCTGGAGGTGAGGCTGATGGGTTATTGTGGTATTATTATTATTATTGTTATTATTCGCTTACGCAATTCCCTAAGATTAATTAATTAGCCAGTCAGTAGGTCCGTATTTTATTTATTCCTAAATTAATTAATTAATTAATAAATCATGAACTAATTTAGTATGCAAGATTGGCTTTTGTTGACAAGTTGGTACAAAAAAGATGACCATCACTTCGGGCTCCGACGCAGGGACTCTAAACCAGAAGAGGAGTAATGGAAAGTTTGGATTTTATTTTGACTCGCTGCAGTAGGGCCAAATGATGTGCATTAGGAGGAGCCCTACGCCAGTTCAGAATAATAAATAAAGGAATGGATGATAAACCCTGAAGATACTCCCCCCAAGTTGCCTTATACGGAGATAGTGTGATGAGACGAATCATATGTGGCGCAGACCAGTGGCAGTGTCCCAATACTTTCCTATTCGAGGCTGTGGCGATGCCCCAATGCTGATGGATGATGTACCCCATTGATTATTGTTACCGACCTAGGTAGGGACCAGTGATTTAGACCATTTTTGTTCCTTAGGAACTATTCTCGACCGTTACAGCCACCGTGATCCCCATCCCTGAAGAACCCGATCTAGATTCGCGAATTATTGGTTATGTCCCGCCGGAGAAGCACAGACATGAAAATCTCACACAGACAATACTATTATTATTATTATTATTACTACTAGTACGTAGTACGTAGTATGTATTTTATTCTTGTTATTGTTATGGGACCATGCGCTCGCCCCGCTCTATTTCCATGGTACGGCAAACAGACTATAGACGATGGAGGGAGAGATTGTGGGGACGCGCCGATAGAGACACCGATCGCTGAACACCGGGTTCAGACGAGCTGTCAAAATCACCGAGCTTATGCCGTTAACTAGTAGTTAGCTTAGCTTAGGTTGTTGAGTTAACTAAGTCAATCTACTTGGATGAGCTGACAGGTCCTGGCCCTATTAAAATTTCTGGTACCCATTGGACTGGGTGTTGGTGTTGTCACCCCTCCCCCCCCCCCAAAAAAAAAGAAGTCCTACGTAATTTATGACCAGTTCCCGTTCAGGGAAAACTCAACGACAGAATCGAAAGAACTTCCTTTTCTATTCCCACCGCAAACCGAAAGTTGTGTGACTTGGACTAGGACGTTCTGGTACTTCCATGCATATTCGAGGCCTTCCTTCCTCCAACACGAACGTGACATTGCAGCGAAGATCAATTTTCAGGTCACATTCGGATAACTTAGGGGGAAAGCGCAGAGCATACTTTTTTTTTCATACTTTCATATTTTCATAATTTTTTTATTTTTTTTTTTTGCTATGATGTAGTCGGGTGTTATTTATGGAGGGTACTGTAGATAGCCCTAAGTTTTTAACTCGTCGAGCCGCAGCATCCATCCATGTCGATTAGGACCCGAGAATCAGCAGGACTGTAAGGTCGTATTCTCCCGAGTTCATGGGCTGCAGTGAGATTTGATGTTCCTGATGAAATGGAATGCCCACGATGTTCGGAAGATACAAGCATTCGTTATCAGTCGCCACTGAGCTCAGTGGCTCTGGTCTGTTTTGGTACACGACAGATGAGGAAGAGAATGTTGTACGTAGATAAGAAAAGAAAGAGAAAAAAACAAAAACAAAAAACAAAAACAGGACAAATAATTCTTTATCTTTATCTTAATTATTATTTTCTCTTTCTCCCCCTCTGCTTCTCTCCTCTTTCTTATCATATCTTTATTAGCCTATTACGGGGTAGGAGGTCTAATTTATCTCATGTTGATGATATGGGCTCGGTTCACAGGTAGAAGAAAGAGAGAAAAAACACAATCACAATCACAAAGAAAGAAAAAAAAAAAAAAAAGACTCAGGGGTTGATTCTGAATTGACTTGTCGCCTTTCTGCAAAGCTTTCTTCACTGGCCCAATGGCGTTCTTCGTACTCCGGCTGTCCACCTGACGCATGACAGGTCAGAAAGAGACCCAGATCTGATCAGCAGAAAATCGGTCGGCCATGATGGTGTGACCGTTGGGAATGGGCTATAATCTGTGTGTAGTATGTGTGTGTGACCCAGGATGGTGGAGTTGGCCAGAGTATCCGTACCTATAAAAAAACTCCCCCCGCAAAAAAAAAATTGGATGCTGGTACTACTTACTATCAAGTCTTCGGTGATGGTCTGCGTTAAGTGAGAGAGTGGGCTGGATGAGGTGAACTCCACATTCCAAAGAGAGAGCGAACGATGGTAGGCCAGGCGTTCCTGGATGAGAGGGTCCGAGTGGCTGGCTGGCTGGAGAACGGACGTGCAGAAAAGCAAGCAGAATCCCGGATGGCGACTGGGTGATCGCAGACTGGCTGACTCTTTGGACGGATGATGTGCGTCTGTCTGTCTCTGGTCTGAGGGTTTGTCCTCGGCCGACACCGACTAAACCATGGTGGGTGTAGTGGGAAAGTAGATTGAGTGGAGAATTCATTGTTGATCTTCGAGAGATGCGATACAACGACGGGGCCATCTGCTGCTCCGTTCGGCATTCTTTATTTTTATTTTTATTTATATTCTTTTGCCTTGAGAGAAAAACAATTAAAAAAAAAACAAATAAACAAGCTAATAATATTGGGGTTTTTCCCCCATGTATATAGAGACAATGGGTATAAACGTAAATAATGATATTTAATTAATGAGTTGGGATGAGAGGGGAAAGAAAATAAAAATCAAATCAGAAAAAAAAGAGAGATTTCCAGGATGCTTGCTGCCTGCACCGAGCATCGCTGATCATTCAACTCTCTCTGTGCAGTAGTGGCACAGGCCAGGAACCAAACAGGGGGATTCATGGGGCTGGGAAATATTCTCCACGGGAAATCTAGATGCACTTTTGGTCTTAATCATTTTGATTCTTACTATCATTCTGAATATTATTATTAGTATTACCATGTTCATTATCATGATTATTAGCAGTAGTTCAAAATGAATTTCTGGCTCTCCATGCTTGACTGCCTTGGATAATTCCTCCTTTATCGAAACCCCTACTCAATACTAGTGGTAGTGCGGGATTTCTGCAGGGTTGGAGTGAGGTTCCACCTTCAGAGCCGTTCTGGATGAGGTGGTCAATAGTTAATCTACGCTCAACCCCTTCCTATCAAATAATTCTGGTGGTAGCCTCGAACAAACCGACATCTCGTGCCTCGGCCTGAAGAAACCGGCGTTTACCGGGGTTGAGATGGTGGCGTTGGGGCTAGAAGATGATCCTCAGGGTGACGAAGGCTCCCGTGGCGTCACAGGCCTCGACCTGCTGTGCTGGATTATTATTATTATTATTATTAGGAGGAGTCGTCCCATTCGAGCATGCCAGTGCGGGAGATTATGGTGGCTCGGCGGAAGATCATCCAGCCTTCACCTTGTTGGAGGTAATGGAGCATACCTCCTTCGAACAACGTTACGTCCACGGGGGAAAGAGACGAACCGTATAGGTAGAATGATCGGCCTAGAATACCTGGATGTACTGGAGTTAATTTAGGCTGAGTGATTAACATTTTATTATTATTATTATTATCATTATTATTATGATGATGATGATGATGATTATCATTACTTGATCATCTTTTCTTTTTGTCTTGTTTCAATATCGAGAGCAAAATGCCAGTTGGCTCCACCTACGGAGATTCACCAGCACCGTCGATCCTTCAGGGTCCAAAGACATGGATGTTGGATCGTACGCCCCAAAAAACCATGATTTGAATCGTTTCGGTGGTAGGGATGTGAATTTTAAATTTTAAACATTTTAATAATATATATTCAATTTTTTTTCTTTCTCTCCTAAAATGTCTCGTACCAAGTGGCAATGGTGTGATAAGCAAAACGCTCAGATGAGCAGTTAGTTTGTATTGACTTTGTTTTCTTTTTTTTTTAACGTTCGATAGGTGCAACCCACGACCAGTGAAGATGCCGGGGGAAAGATCCCGAGGATCTGGAAGACAAGAGATGATCCCATTGATCATTGCGAGGAGGTACTATTGTTTACCCCTAGAACAGGTTAGTGTCAGGTACATACGGTACTAATGGGATGTACCTGTGCTTTGTTACCCACCCTTCCACTCTTTTTTTGGGGGAGGAGGAGGGCCGATGGAACTCTGACGTTGGAGCATTCCATGATTTTCTTCTCTGTTTCTTGTCCCAGTTTCAAACATACTTTGGATTGTTTGTTCAAAAGTGACTCGAAGGAATTCTCAAGTTGGCTGGTAAGATTGGGGCGAGTTTAGTATTACCGACTCTCTAGCAAACAAAGTACATGTAACGTACCACCTATCATTAAGGTTGGCTGGGATTCACGACGATCCACTAGGTAATAGTAGGCAGGTACTCTCACTTGCCCTAGATATTAATATCATTTTCCTAATCATAACCCCAACACTAACAACAACACTAAGAATTGGAGGAATTAGATGAATAATACAAGTGGGAAAAGTATCAATAATCTGGTATTTTTGATCAATCAGTCTTGATAAAACCCTCCTCTTCCAAGATCAATTACCCCGGAGGAAATCAATCTCCCTCCTCCCCAGCTTCTTCTCCCAATAATCATGAGTTGATCTGGATACTTCAAGGCGAGACTAACAAGTGAGGGGGGAATAGGGTTTGATGATTCGATAGGGCAATTATCAGTAAAAGGAAACAAGCTCATTCATTCTTGCCTGGAAGTTTCGAATCTTCTTTTTTTTCTTGCTTGAGCAAATTAAAAGAAAAAAAAAATAAAAGAAAAGAAAAGGAATAAATCGAAGAAAATAAAATAAAAAAAACTTCCAGGGAAATAAAAAGCAAATATTTTAATTATGATTATTATTATTCTTCTGTTTCTTTCTATAATAATAATAATTATTATTATTTGTTTATTTATTATTTTTTTACACTTTGGTTTGATTTTATTTTTAACATTTGATTTATTTATTTTGATTTATTATTATTATTATTCCCTTTATTCCTAATTAATTCTATTTATCATTTTCCCTTTTTTCCTGGAACGATCCTCACTCACGTTCATTGCATCACCCCGAAACAGGAAACGAAAAGCTATATGGAGGATGCACACTCATCTTCCTCTCGACACTTAAAACACTCCTTCGTCCCCTCCCCTCCTCCTCCTCCTCCTCATCTTCATCCCCACATCCAGAAGACGACCCAAGATCACCCAATTCCATCCAATTAATTTACCACGGCCACGATCTCGAATCAGCCGCCTAAGACATTGCATCCTCACTGCACGGGAGATCGATTATCGTTCCCCTTGCTGACCCTGGCCTCCTCATTGACCCTATAACTACAACCCCTCGACACTACATCTGAGACCTGATTCCCACTCCATTGCGACTCCAGAGCCCCTCCACCCTTCCTCGTTGTCTTTAATCCAGAGACATTCGCGCCTCCTAGGAATCGCTTCCGTCCAGCCTCCCCGTCGCCATTCGCTGCCGGTTACTCGAGGAACTCTATAGTCTACATTCCTGGCCTTGCTTGGGCCTCTCTAGGCACGCGACGACGCGCCTCTCTTGCTCTTGATACTAGCCTCTTGTCTTCGATCTCCTTCGCCATGGTTTCTGCCCGTAAGTTTCCTTGTTCCTGGTACTATATGGGGCGGGCCCATTTGTTTATTTCACTGCGCTGGTCCTCCCTCCATTCCTATCTTCACACCTATTTTCCTTCTCACATTTCTTCCTTTCCCTCTCTCTCTCTTCCTCTCTCTTACTGTCCTTCATTCCTCCCATTGATCCTACTCCAGTCCTTCTTTGTCTTCCATACCTCTCCCACACTCTTTGTCTTCCTGGGTCTCCATCTCTGACCGTTATACCCACTTCCATTTACTCACATTCCCTATTGTCATCTCAACTGCCTCTTGCTATATTGTTGCATACCGGGCAATATATTCCTTCATTTAATATTTCACTACACATCAATTGCAAATTAAGGACGAGGCTTTCCAACGTCGTCCTTCCACTCATTCAAATTGTGCGACAAAATATACTGAACAATCTCAGTTTCTGCAGGATCAAGACACCCATCACCGACTCGCAAAGACCGCCCCACTGAAGATATTGAAGATATGAGATCTCAGGGGAATCTTACTGTCGAGGTCGATTGTTCCTCCCTGGGTTCCAACGAATGCCCGTCAATGAGCTCAAGCTTTTCCCCGCTGGAGTCCCCCACTCCTACGCCAACGAGCATCTATAGCCAGGGCTCGTTAGCCTCTCCTGGCTGGCACGAAGGCGCAGCCTATCACCATCACGGCTACGAGCGAACTGCGGGACACACAACAATGCGAGCCCCATTTCGCCTGGCCAGCATGCCTTCCAATGAAAGCATGGGCCTGTCCTATGGCCATATGGACCACGAGAGGATGCCCATGACAGATTTCCTGCCCGGATATGATGAGAATGTGGAGCAATTCTGGATCCCTCCGGAGGCTCCCAAGGGATATGAGCAAGGCGCTCAAACATTGCCGTACCCGCCTGCCATGGGCCACTATCCCTCCATGGCGCGCAACAGCTACCGTCACCACCCTGCGCCATACATGCCGGAGACCGGGCCGAATCCCTGTCTCTCGCGACCAATCTTCTCCCAGCCTGAGCGTGTACCACCGTCCATGTCGATGGGTAACATGATGCCCTGGATGGCACCGACAGAGTCCATCGCTCCCCAAACGATTGCACCATCCCAGGTCGGACCGGTTACGCCTCCTCCATCCTACACAGACTTCGCCACATCGATGAACACATTCAAATCCCACACCCCGACGACACCAGTACGATCGTGCTCGCTCGGGACAACATCGGGGACTGATACCCCGATGAGCCGCCTATCCGGAGGTGCGAGCGAATATCTTGACGATTACCAACAGTCTCCCGTATATCGGGACGGCCTTCAACGGCCTCATCGCCAGCCACCCCGCAAGATGGCCCGAAAGCAATCATCGCGGCAAAATCTGACTCTGGAAAATTTGCCTTCCATCATTAAGCAGGTCCAGTTCAAATGCAAGGAACCCGGCTGCAAGGGCCGATTCAAGCGCCAAGAGCATCTGAAAAGACACATGAAGAGCCACTCGAAAGAGAAGCCCCATGTCTGCTGGGTCCCAGGGTGCCATCGGGCTTTCTCCCGCAGCGACAACCTGAACGCCCACTATACCAAGACCCACAGCAAGCGGGGCGGACGCAATCGCTACGTTGCGACGCTGGACGAGACCAGCCCTGACTACGATACCGATTTCCGCGGGCAACTCACACCGGACGGACGACCAATCTACGGATCGAAACTGGAGGATGCCATCCCCGATACGCGTGAACTCAGCGTGGATTGTTGGGACGACTAGACATATCTGAGTGGATCGGAATACGATACCCTTGGCGCATTGGTTCGCCAACTTTTTCCTTCTGTCTTTAGATGGGCACAGACGTACAGGGCCAGGCTGACCCGGTCGGCGCTTCGCGGCGTTCTTTGTAAAACAATTTATCATTTCATTATTTTATTTTTCTTTTCGATCTTTTTTTCATCTTATTTTTATCATTTTATATCCGCCGGAACGTTTTTCTTTTACTGCATGTTGCATATCTTTTCTTTTTATTTTCTTTTTTCCTTTGTCATTTTCACTTGTTTCCTTTTTGACTCTATCGGGAGAGGATTTCTGACTTGAAATAAAAATAATACAGCATGACGTTGGAGGAATCAAAATGGATATGGGGGACGACCTTGTACGATCGAAAACAATCGGGTTGAGGTCAATTGTTATTGATCTCATTGATCTACCAGATACTACGGACTATCAGAGAGATAATATTAGCATGAACGATGTGTTATTTTTTGGAATACAAGAAAATACAAAGAAAAAAAAGTCAATCGGAAAAAGCAAATCCATGATGTGAACCCCGTTGAGTCGCCGTAATTCTGACAGATCTGGTGGGGCGCGCTATTTGGAGCGCGTCAGTCAGTTAGTTTCGTGTTGATGAATGTCATAATTCGGGTTCTTCTATTTCTATCGTCAAGTCCATCACTAAGATTGCCATTGTTCAGGACATGTTACACCTGCCAGCTCCTGTGATCAGAGAGTCCTTCTCTGAGGTACAAGAATAGTACATAACCGGTACGTTGCCCACTCCGCCCACTCTGACTGGGCCAGACAAGTACCCAGGATGCCCCCCCGCTGATCCGGCTCCATCCCGCTCCACATTCCAGGCCGATGGCTGCGACCCTATTGGCGGCTGGATCCTGCCCCAGCCCTAACTTGGGTTGTTGATTATCCACATCGATCACCAAAAGCTCCAGTCCGTGCCTCTGTCTCTGTTCACCATCCCCGAGGTCATCTGGCACTGCTTGGAATCCAGAAACCAGGTTTCCTCTCCAGCCCTGCCAGTAAGTAGGTCTCTGTCCACCCACTTAACCTGGCACTTGGCTCCAGATGTTGTGGGTTGTTCGAACTACAGTGGGCGGCAGTTTGGATAGGACATGATTTGCCGACACGAAACCCTGCATGAAGTAGTAGAGTGACTTCACTTGGGGGGGGGGTCTATTATTATGAATGTTGCTCCGTTTCATCATCTTCATGTATCTTGAACTAGCATCTGCCTAGATAATAGTGTATGAGGGGTTCTAATCGTGAGCGATTGAAAAGTTCCCGCTTTTCTTTTCTTTTCTTTTCTTCCCCCCTCTTTTCTTCATGGTGCTGTGCCACAAGATCACTTATACTGTGCGACACTGGATTTGTGCAACATGTTTCCAGTCTAACAAGTCCCCTTCAAAACATACAGACTAAACGTACGGAGTATGTACATGGTAACCTGGCTCCTCTTCTCGGCAAGTCTGTCCTACACGCATGATCGACGCCGGATCGGCCATGCCACCGGACCTAACCATTTATCCTCAGTGGCTCACTTGACCGACCGCCGCCCGGCATCTGTGTGCCGATGATTTTCATGTACGTGTATGTTAGCGGTGGAATGGGTGTTCGTTGCGATTGGATGCCCCATGGGACTGCTGCGCATTCTTTGCCTATCGATGAGTACTGTATTGTGTAGTTGTCGAGCAGGTGGAAACATTCTTCGGATGTCATTTCCAGAACCTAATATGACGTCCCATTCCACGGGATGTGGCTTTTTTTGGCCCTCCCACTTCCCCCCATCTGCTACTGGTTCGTTGACTTGACTTGGGGGTTGTTTTTTTTTTTTTTTTTTTTTTTTTCCCTCCCGTCCCTTGGCCGACATGACATGGGAGGGCGAGCTGGATGATAGATTTGTCGATTGTCGATCAATGCATGCGCCTTTGTACATACAATTTGTTGTTTCGAATTTAACTTGTCGATTCAACCAGAATGCTGGGACTAGATGTTAATTTGTCTCTCACCGTCTCTTTGGCGAAGGTTCCTGCGAACTCGACTTGCTTTTTTTTCCCCATGCACGCTTGATCGGATCGACAAGGTTCACGCGCGCACACATACATACATACAAGGGAAAAAAAAGAAGAAGGAGAAGAAGAAGAAGAAAGTATTCGTCAAAGCCTATCTGGCTGTTCTACCTACGTACCTACACAGTTGAGTTGAGGAAAAAAAAGTAGGCTGTGGTGCATGCCATATACAACCACCCGATACTACATTATGTACGATGTACATGAATCAACCAAGAAGAAAACATAGAAGGCCAGTCAGCACTTACTGCGGCCACCATTCATTCTTGTTCAAACTCAATCTCCCTCCATGGAGAGAAAGTAAGTCAGCAATTCTCTCATCCCAATACTACCTTGGAAAAATCAATCCAAATTATTTCCCTTCTAACCTAAACTGTACGCCATTGAGTTGGGGCGCAGTGTGTGCGGCCAGTAAGTTTTCTGATATCATATGTGGGTGAATAGCAGAGATTCAAAATAAAAATAAAAACTAGTCTCTTGGATTCATGAGATTACTTTCTGTCTGACTCTCAACACAATTCATCAATAATCAATAAAGACTAATTTCTCTTGGACTTGCCGTGATGATGTTCAGGAGGTGGGAGCAAACCGGTTATTTTCCGGATGCTATTGCCATTTGGTTGATAGAAGGTGGGTTTAGTGGTTACATATTACTTATTTCGATGCAGTTTCTTTCTTGTTTCTCATTCTTATTATAAATCGAGTCGATGGACACCTTAGGTAAATATTAATCATAATAATGAATGAGGTTGTGCAAGTGCACTGTGTACATAACTACGACCAGGAAGGTAAGCAACGAGGACATTCCTAATACAGTTAGACCAGCCATGATGGATTATATAAGCACACTATAAAGACTCCACAACAGGAAGAAAATCTTCGCCGAAAAACAAACACCAACACACCACACACACTGGGATTTGGCCTCTCCGACCTGCACTCCTCATTTGACATGTAGATCATATGGGAAAGGGTCAATTTTTTGATGTGCAAATTGTCCTTTATCCTCTTTTCCTTCTGTTTTATCCTTCTTTTTTTTTGGGATGTTCTAAAAAAAAAAAAAACTCCCTCCGTCAACCAGTCTCCTTACTATGATGATTTACCTTCTTTTGGCACGATGCTCAAACGCGATGAATGCCCAAATAATATCAAGCTCAACAGTCTGAGTTAGGAGACAGACAACACACCCATGTACCTGATGTATTTTCTCTGAACATCCATCCTTCCCAGGAGATGAACCTCAACAAACGGAACAACTTTATCAATCAAGCTTTACCCTTTTTTTTTTTCCCTTGATAATTTTCAATCTATCTTAATTATATGCAAAACAAAAAATCATCTTCATCTCAAATCCAACCCCAAAAACACCGTCTCCTCCAACGGCGTCTCATAATATGGCTCAATATCCACAAACCCAATGCGCCTATACAACGCAATCGCCCCCTCCATCCACGGCAACGTATCCAGCCTCATCTCCGTATACCCGAGTTCCCTCGCGCGGCTCACGATCGCATCCACCAGCGCCCGTCCGACCCCCAACCCGCGCGCCTGATCCGTCACATAGAGCCGCTTCATTTCGCAGCAGGAGGAGCCGTGCGGTGGCGGGACATGCGCGGGGGTAGAGGGGAGAGCCCGTAGTGCGATACAGCCGAGGACGATGGGGTCGTGTGTCTCCTCCGCTTGCGGTGGTGAGGTCGAGGTTGGATTATGATGCGGGTCTGTGCTGTAGGCTAGGTAGAGGGCGCCGCCGTGGGAGGGCCCGTATTCGGTGGAGAGAGATGCGAGCTCTGAGCTGATGCCTTGGAAGGTGAGGTCGAGGTTGGTCCATTTGGTGTAGGCGGTGATGAGGGTTTTGGCGGTTTCGAGTTGGGAGGGCGATTGTGCGGGGACGATTTGGAATTTTGAGGGGGGCATGGTGGTTGGTTATTATCGATTGGTTGGGTTGGTATATTATATTATATTATATGGTGTGCTGTGATGTTATATGGTTCGGAATGAGTATAGATTTATAGGTATAGAGAGGTAAGTGGGAGAGGTAAGTAGGTGGTTCTGGATGATTTGATTTTGGTCATTGGAATCATGGGCTTGGCCGGTATCGGAGGATGTGAGTCATACATTGCATTGAGGTTTAATGATTGGTGTATAACAACTTCATTGAGGTGAGTTCATGGATTGGTGATCTGAGGAGATGTATAGACGTGCATGCACTTAACTGCTTAGGTGCTTACCTATACTCAACCCAACTCAATTCCCGGGTGGCACCAATGACATCGGCGCAGATATGATACCCCATGACACTGCGGCCACGCATCAATCTGTGTCGTTATACGGGGGTGTAATCATCGCTCACTATGAACCGCCTCGATACTGCGGTCAGGAAAACAGGCAAGGCTCCCCGCCGGGATGAAAATTGGTGATAGATTCGCGACGCCCCAGAGAGCGATAGATACCGTCACAGGGTGCTGTGAGATGCTTCATTGATCGCCGGTGATGAAGATGCCATAGACTCCCGTGCTGGTGCGACTAGCGATGCAGTAAGGGAAACAAGAAGCTGGGCCTAGGGACTGGTAGAGTGACTGGGAGGTTATATGGTATCTCTTCGAAGTCCTTCTGGCATTCAACTTGATGTGGAATACAAGGAGTGATGATAACGGAAGAACATGGCTTCCCCAACGCGAGCCCGAAGAGGAAGAATACCACTCCAGTCCTAATTGGGATTACTGGAAGCCCAAACTGTCGAACCAAGATCACAGACATGGAGGGAGCTTATATGTCACCACCGATCCATACACCATGTCCAAGGGTCTATCCTGATATTGAGCCCCAGAGTGGGTGGTTGCCGAGAACACGGATTCTGTGTTTACCCCTAGAAGTCCACAAAGATCATCATCAATCGTAGGACTGTAACTGGCCATGGCGCGAAGTTGAAATTAACAGGAGAAGAAGGCGGGGACTATCCCAATTCCAGCCGATGCGATGCAACCCTAAGCGGGCGGGCAGCTGAGCAATGGGAGGGCGTAACGGGGGTTTGGTCCGGTGGCGCCCCGACGGGATCTTCGCGAAGGCACCAGTGCATCGTTCCAGGGCGCCGTCATCATTGGCTCCCCAGCATTCGTATCATGGTCAAATCAGCAGCCGCTTATCGGGCCATGTGCCCAGGAACCTGAAGGTGACGACTGTATACTCTGGAGCTAATGATTCAGGTTGGGGACATATAAATGGGTCGTCATGGTTGTCCGCTTGTGCTTGGGAGTTTTTTTCTTTCTTTCTCTTTGTTCCAGTTGCGTCAAAAAACGAATCCAATTCTATTATTGTATTGGTGATCTCAGTTAACCATGCCTCGCACTGTTTCTTCTGCTTCGTCTCTCTCCTCCATGGCGCTGGTCGCATTGGGAGCTGCCTCAGGGGTTTGGGCGGATCTTCAATCTTGCCCGACCGATGTTCCCTTCAGCTGCAACAATTCGACCTCTGTGTCCGATACCTGCTGCTTCAATTCTCCCGGAGGTGCTCTCCTCTTGACCCAGTTCTGGGATACTGACCCTGCCACGGGACCCACCGACTCTTGGACTCTTCACGGTCTCTGGTAAGTTGAAGAGAAGAAGAAGAAAAAAAGAAGTATTCATACTGTCTCCGAAATCTTGTGCTGATTTCGCCCCTAGGCCGGATAACTGCGACGGCTCCTATGAGCAATTCTGTGATTCCTCGCGCGAGTATTCCAACATCACCGCGATTCTGCAGGAACAAGGCCGCGATGACCTTCTTTCCTACATGAAGACCTACTGGCCCGATTGGGAAGGGGACGATGAGACCTTCTGGGAGCATGAGTGGAACAAGCATGGTATAGTTTCCATTTCTCTCACGTTGGTGCCGATCTCTGGTTACTAATCGATTATGTCTCATGGTGAAATTCAGGCACCTGTATCAGCACCATTGAACCGAGCTGCTACACCGATTACACCGCACAGCAGGAAGTTGGTGATTACCTCGCCAAGGCGGTGGATCTCTTCAAGGGGCTGGATACCTACAAGGTATGTCGCATCGGCTCATGATTATCAGCCATAGTGATCACTTCTGACATGTTCAATAGGCCCTCGCCGATGCTGGGATTACCCCCGATGAGTCCAAGACATATGACTTGAGCGATATCGAGTCCGCTCTGGCTAAGCTGAACGGCGGCTCGAAGCCATCTGTCAGCTGCGACGATGGAGCGCTCAACCAGGCCTGGTACTTCTTCAATGTCAAGGGCAACCTCATTGACGGCGAGTATAAGCCGACTGATCCTCGTGAGTTGCTATACGGTACTGGAAAGTGACAAGAAACATGCTAATCGTCTATCGCCGCAGTCTCGGATTCCAACTGCCCCAAGTCTGGGGTTAAGTATTTGTCTAAACCTGGCGGTAGCAACAGCACGGCTTCTTCTTGGAAATTCAACCGATCTAGGGCTGCCAAGTTGGTTCGCTCAATTTAAAGCGAACATGGAAGTTCGCCACAGCCAAACAGAGGTAGTACATTTGGCTTTCAGGTGTCCCAGGCCATGTATATACTATGATTAGGACATTGGACTGCAGATATATGATTTGCATTTGGTTGAGTGTATTAAGTTGAGGTGAGATTCGGAATACCGCTGATAACAGTACACTTGTATATACATGTTCCATATATACATGTTCAATGCCCATATAACTGATCTCAGAAGTGCACTGAAAAAAATATGCTAGTAGGCACAATGGCGATCTATGCATGTCGTTATTTGGCCACGTAGGGAAGTTCCCTGCGAACTGATGCAAAGCTATATCAGACTCGGTTTCCACTTGAGGTGGAACAATCTCCGTAGATGATATATGCTGTGAGTGGAGCACCGCGCATCGGGCCCGCCAGTGCGCATTGCGGCGCTGATGGATGGACATAGACGTAATACCGTTCAGCTTCACCCGTTGTGTCTCGGCTGTTTTCCCCAAAACGGACGTGGTGGCTGGCGAGGCTGCCATTGGCCGGAGTGAGACGACTTGACTCCCGGTTAGAGAAGAGGTACTCAAGTGAGCTCGAATATAATGTTGTAAAAAGGCAAAGCTTCACTTCCGCCCTTTCAAACGCGCGTTTCTCCTCTCTTCGTCCTCGTTGGCCCCGACACGGTCCAAGAAATCCATACGACCAAGGAAGCCTTCCTTCGCCTTGCTGTGAACATTGAGCTCGTCTTTGATCCCAGCCTGGTCCACATATGCAGCCCAATCCAGACGCGATTTCTCGACGGTATTGATCTTCGGGCCACGGGCGTTCTCTTCCTGTTCAGCTGTCTCCCCAATCGGCTGTTTCTCCCAGCTCTTCTTGATGCTTCCAGTCGGATTGGGATCGAATCGTGACACCTTTCGCAGTGGCCTACGAAACATCCGCATTTCCTTTGCGCTTGCGCCATTCTCCCCATCCGTGACAGCTAGGGACTCGGCGCCCTCTTCACTGGCTAGGAAAATTTTCGCCTCCGCCGAATCCTTGGGGACGAGCTTCTCTTCTGTGATCATCTCGCCTGCAAACTTATATGTACGCTTGATTTTCACCATCTCCGCGGAGTAATTGTTCTGGGGTCGATTTTCAGATGCCGTGGTGATCTGTTCTTGCACATCGCCATCTCCCTTTCCACCATCCTTGCGGGTGCCATCTTCCTTGTTGGCATATGAGTTGGGTGTTCCGGCTGGGTGTTGGGGTGTGTTCATCTTCTCCCACAAAGCATCGACATCGACAGTGGCGCCATCGATTTTAGCAAGGGGTTTTCGTTCTTCTTCTCCTCTGTACAAACAAGCGATCAGTTTTGGGTGTAGAAAAGTAGCAAAGAATATCACATACAATCGCATTCTCATAGCACGTGTCCGCACAAACCCCCCGGGACCACCTTCGTCCTCGTCGAAGTCGATATCGTCGTCCTCGTCTTCATCTCTGGCTGTTCCTTTACCTTTGGGTTTCTTTCCCGTTTGTTTCCTTTTCTTGGATTTGGCGTTCTGTATTGTCACTTCGTCACCGGAGTCCAGCCCAGCTATATCGCCCGCTGTCTCAGTTTTGGTCTGTTTCCGACGTTTTTTGGCTGGTTCTTCATCGTTTTCATCTTCCGATGTGATATCGCCATCGTCTGGGGCGTCATCGAGCTGGAAGTCCTCATCCTCCGCTGAATCATACTGCTCTCCCTCGAGGTCCAGATTGGAGGTCATGGGAGCAGTATCGCCAGACATTCTTGCGAGCAGACAATAAATAAAAAGTAGTAGTAATCTGTACGACGAAGGGGGAGAGGAGATGGAAGCTCTGCTGCTGCATCTCACGTCGCGCGAAATGATTCTGCCAAGGCGGTGTTGGTCGCACCGAGTCGGCTTACATCATCATGCATGGACCAACCAAAGCATATGGCCTCAATTGCCGAGGATGTCATGTCGACTAGTTACATACAACCTTTCAAGATTACTTCCTCTCATCAATAATACAGTGGAGATGCAAGCTTCTCCTCCTGACCACTTAGACCCGTTGGAAGTGGAAATCCTGAATCGCCGCGATGTGTTCGGTTTCCCTACGCGCGACGTCTGTGATACACTTATTGGCATATTCTTCGATTGGATAGCGCCCATTCTGCCTGTCGTCGACCGCCATGATTTCATGAAACGATATCACCATCCAGAAGACCCACCGTCGGCTCTCTTACTGCAGGCCATATTCATGGTCGCGTCCAGATTCTGTATTAATCAGGAAAAAATTGATTGCTCTGTTGTCAACCCTCGCACGTTCTACAGGAAAGCAA
Source organism: Aspergillus nanangensis (assembly GCA_015844325.1). NCBI lineage: Eukaryota > Fungi > Ascomycota > Eurotiomycetes > Eurotiales > Aspergillaceae > Aspergillus > Aspergillus nanangensis. The sequence continues at coordinate 148,480 of VCAU01000060.1, read as the reverse complement.
AGGCACTTTATGATTCCGGTTATGAACAGAATCCGATCATTGCTATCCAGGCTGTCGTACTGCTAGGATTATATTGGGACGGTCTTGATGGTAAGACTTTTTATAGATCCCCTAAATTTGTCTCTGGTATTGAACTATTATAGATCTGGTCGAAAATGGGCTATTCTACTGGAGTCGATTGGGCATTGCTTTAGCACAGGCGGAGGGGCTTCATCAGCAGTAGATCTCACTCTGTGTATCCTGTCAGTCTCTGGTCCTAACATCACGTCATAGTGAGACATATATGGGCCTTGATCCTTCTGCGAAATCTCTCCGCAAGCGGATCTGGTGGACGCTCTATACCCGAGATCGTTCTGTGGCTGCAGCATTCGGCCGGCCACTTCATATTAACAGTGACTACTGCACAGTAGAACATCTGACAGAAAAAGATTTCATCGAGCATGATGAACTCACAAAACTTGAGTATCCACTAGATCTAACAAGAGCCCGATTCTTCATGGAATACGTGAAGCTTTGCGAGCTAATGGACTTGGGACTCTGCTTGACCCTTTCATCCAGATCAACCCAAGACCGAAGGATTTCCGAGGCCGCCCAATGCGAACTCGGATTGAACGCATGGCTTGTATCTTGTCCTTCAGAATTGCATTGGAGACAGACCCGTCATACATTCCTGTCGGCAGTCCTATTTTCCGCGTTTAAGTAGGTTTCACAGTCATATAACGCACACAGCCTGCTAACGAGATCCAGCACGATTGTGTGTCAACTGCAATTGCTGCAGGAACCATATCCCTCCAAAGAATCTCAGAGCTCGGCATTCAACGCGGCGTCGACCATCATCTCCATCATGGAGACTCTCCACTCGCACAAGCAAATTCAATATACACCTTCTTTCATGTGCGTTCTGCATTGCCTTATTTTTATTTTCTTTCTTTTTTACTCTTCAGTCTCACTAACAGGCGTCCCGCAGAATCTGCCATGCTGTTGTGTCGTTTGTTACTTTGAAACATCAGATGAATGCATCCGTGCCCTCCCTTTTTCATGCAATCAGACTCAAGCTTGAAGTTGAGCTGGAGATCCTCGAAGAATTAACGCACACATGGCCCATCGCGAGAATCTTTGTGGAATTGTTCCAGGTTATGTCGACACCAGATCACTTCAATCCGCTGTTGGCAGCTGCTGTCGAGAAATGTCAACAGCGCGCTTCAGGAGACTACAGTGCTGTACCAAATGGGCCTCGATCATCCGGGTCCTTCAGGCGTCCCAAAGTCCAGCAGGTTATTCTCCCGCAGAGTAAAGTCATTCTTCAGATCCTCGCTCGCGAGAGCCAGAGGCAACCCGTATCCTCACTTGCCACCTCAACTGTATATTCCGCCCCTTCTGGCTCTAGCCACCCCATGGTCGATACTACTGTCCAGACTCAACCCGACAGTTTAAGTCCTGGACAGGATGGTGGGCTTGGGGCTAGTTTGGAGGACTACGAACCTTTGGCGATTTTACAAAATTTACAGGATATCATTCGGATTGCCAAGGCCACATAACACAATGGAGGCTGTTCGACCTGATTGTTCCCATATTGTATTCAGTCCCATTCGCTCCGAGAAGCGCTAAAACTCATTCATGTTCTGGCCGTGGGCGTGTTATCTGTTTCAGTCGTATACCCAAACCAAAGGCAACTTCGAAAATAGCCACGGCGAGTCTTCACCCAAAAGTCTTCGTTCTCTCCAAGTGCTGCTGAAAGGAACAACATTGATTTGGCCTGCCAATTGACATTCCCTTTCACCACGAGTCGTAGATATTCCTCACTGGTTCGCTCTGCCAAGTAGGATACTTCAATTCACTTTTCCAGCTGTGAACTCAGATAAATAAGTTTAAAAATGCAGAGCGCCAACACCCACAAATCAGTCCAGCATCTCAACCACCGCCCACACGACGGTGGACATCACCTGGCCCCCAACCTTCTCCATGACTCTCCGACTCGCCCCGTTCATCTGAGCCACTTCCGTATGCGCCCAGTCCCCCGGCCGAGACAGAACCTCCCCACCATTCTCCGTCATACCACCACTACCACCACCCGTGCCAAAAACACCCTTCGGATCCATACCACACCGCATAACCGCCTTCGACAACTGCAATGCAAGCCCCCGTCCGCGATGTTCCGGCTCAACATGCAGCGTCGCCAACGCCCCATCGCGTCCGATGAATGCCCACCCGACGGGATCCTCATCCTCCACTGGGTGATGCGGTCGTCCTCCCCGGCTCGAGTCCTGCGACGGCGGCCCATCGAAGTAGATCGCTACACTCGGCATGGTTTGCAGCTGCTTCGGCGGACGGGGGATATGCGTCCGACTCTGCACCAGGTCGAATTGAGAGGGGAGAACCCCGGTGCGCCCGTGGAGGTCTTGGTATCGGTACCCTGGGGGTAGAGTGGTGCTGTCGTTGGTGCTGAATGTCGATTGGGGAAAGATGTATTTATAATATGGGGGGTTGTCGAGACGGTGGATGCGCAAGCAGGGCAGGGGGGAGGAGGTGAGGTAGGCTCCTGATTGATATAGAAGCGCAAAGAGACCCGTATGTAGGCTTCCCAGGAGGAAGGCATGTGGGTCTGGAGGGGGGATCAGGTTGTTGTTGTTATTATCCGTATTCTGGAGGGACGCTTCGTCTGGTGCCAGATTCTTCAATGATGTGAGATATTCCGGGAGGAAATAGGTTTTGACATGAGTGAGCAACGAGAGAAACTGGGCTCGTGCTTGTGCCAGAGCAGCCGGGCTCGCGTCGAAGACGAACACTCTCAGATCATCGGGAGCATCAATAGTGTCGATGGACTCGTTGGAAGTACTATGCTCTGCTTCTAGGCTGGAGTAGACCAGTATTTGGGTCTCGCGGCCGCGAAAGAGGTCTACATGCGCCGCCAGCCATGGCTTCTCTGGGGTGGTCCCTGGGGGGAATGTCGCAAGGATTCTCGCAGTTGATGAGGGATATCGGATGGTGTGCTGGATTCGACGGAGCACAGAGCAAGAATGAGGGAGTTGGGCGACGAGAAGGGGGATTATCTGCGTATCGTGTTCGTATATAGTTGGGCCCAGTGAAGAAGTCATTGCGACATTAGGACCAGAGGGTTTGGTTGATTAGAATGGAAGGTAGTACGTAGTTATTTGGTCTTAATATATATTATATATTTTCATGAGTCACGGTGGGTCTTGAATTTCGCCATCTCGTCGTCTCACTAGATTAGTTCGTTGGGTGAGATCCAATTAATCTGTTTTTATCAGGTAAACATGAGAGACTGGATATCGGTCTACAGAGATGGAAGTCATACTCGCCACTAACAATAATAATAATAATGATAATGGTATTTTTATTCCGAATTAACTCCAATTTGTAAAACCTGCTGAAAAAGAATCAACCTAAATATGAACGGGCCGACCCGAGCTCGGCCTGTTAACAATCTCCAAAAAAAAAACACGACAAAACATCTTCTCCACAGCCGAGGATGAAGAAAAGAGGAGAACCGTATAAGTAGAAAGATTCCAGAACACCTCCCAGCATATCGCCTCTCTGAACAACCACCCAGGTCCTATCCTATCATCCATATACAATCAATCCCAAACAAATAGATACAATGACATCATCCCCCCAACCCGTTGCTCTCGTCGTTGGCGCATCGCGAGGTCTAGGCCGCCAGATCGCCATCGACCTCGCCAGAGCCAACTACACCGGTATATGCAATTAGTCCCCACTATCTATGAACCTCTCCTCTAACCAAAACTCCATAACTAACCAGTGGTCGTCGCGGCCAAATCCACTTCCAACGCCGACAAAACCGTGCCCTTCCCCCCCAACCCCAACTCCTCCCAGTCCACCATCAGCACCGTCGTCCGCGAGATCAAAGAAGCCGGCGGTCAAGCCTTCGCCATCCAAGTCGACGTGCGCGATGTCGCCCAGGTGGACCACATGGTAAAAGAGACCGTGCGCCTGGCAGGCCGACTCGATGTCCTTGTCTACAACTCCGGCGCCATCTGGTGGTCGTCGATCGCAAATACGCCCACCAAGCGGTTCCAGCTGATGCAGCGCGTCAACCCGGAGGGTCTGTATGCTACAGTACAGGCGGCGCTGCCTGTGTTTGAGCGGAATGGGTGGAAGGGCCGGATTGTGGTGGTGTCGCCGCCGATTTATTCGCGCTTTTTTCGGGGGAAGACGGCGTATGCGATGGGTAGGTTGCGGTTTACTCTTTATATTCCTCGCTATCTCTCTCTCTCCGTTCAGGTTGTATGTCTGTCTAGATATTTGGACTGACTGTAAATGAACAGGGAAGGTTGCTATGAGCGTCCTCACGCGGGGCCTGGCGATGGATTTCGTCCGGGAGGGTCACAAAGATATGGCGATTACGAGTCTTTGGCCTGCTACGGTGTGTATTTGAGCATGTATGCTTTTATTCTGACTGATTTGGTTTGCTGATAATTCTATGTTGATAGAGTACTGAGTCGGCTGCGACGGAGATGACTTTCAAAAACGATCCTCGGTCGAAGGCTGACCTTCGGAAAGCGGTAGGGCGTCCCTTTTTCTTCTCCTGGGATAGAATAAATGGAACGAATGCGTCGAACTGATATTTCGATATAGACTGTCTTTTCCGACGCCGTCATGGGTATCTTGAATACTCCCGCCGAGACAGTGAACGGGGTTCTTGCTCTGGATGAAGACTTCCTCCGGAAATACTGCGGTGTGTCGGACTTTGCGAAGTACTCTGTTGTTCCAGGGTCGAACCCACGGCGAATCATGCCGAAGGAACTGCCGGTGCTGGAGGTTGCTGAGCAGGATGATGAGGGTATGCGTATGGATAGTACCAAGATCCGGTCGAAGCTGTAGTGTTTGTCGCCTATTCGATTGATGTAGATATTTATGTGCCGAGATAGATATTATATATGGCAGAGTTACATTATTGAACAATCTAAATATTCAGAATGGTATATACTCCAGTTTAACAAAACCATATACCAGACATAAATCCCCTTGATAGAACTCGCCTCCTATCTCACCAACATCGAATCAAATAAAATCAGATTAAATCCTCGCCTTCAACTTCAAGTTCTCAAACGGCAAATCCAAATAATCCCACATAAAATGGAACCGATCACTCCCAAAGAAGGGTTCAGTCTTGCCATCACCATTCGCCACCCAAAACCACGGACATCCAAACGCCCCAAGTTCCTTGACAGCCTTCTCCGTCACAGCCGACAATTCACCTTTAACCTTGGGGTCGGCCGCCGCCGCCAGAATCTCCTTGATCTCCTCTGCGGAGAACACCCCGCTCAAAGCCTTAGCCAGGTTTTCCGGCTGGGAGATATCCAGCTGCTCCTGATCATTCCACATGGTCATGAAGCATTTCAGAAACGCGCTTTCGAATTGCGCTTTCGGGTAGCGTTGCTTGATGTACGTGAGGGCACGTTGGGGCTAGACTCATGTTAGTTTTATGTTTTGTCCCCTGGCGTTTTTTTCTTCACAGATACTTCCTTGTCTCGGTAGACAGGAAGTACTAAGATAGGTAGTAGTACATACCAGTAAGGAGAGGATGGGAAACCAGGACGGAACGTTAAACTTGGCGCCGAAGAATTTCTGCGCTCGCTGCCCGTCGTATTTAGAGTAGGCGGCTTTGGCGGGGAGAGTCCATGGGGGTTTGTTGCCTGATGGTGGGATGAGTTTGGGTTCTTTTTTTCCTTTGTTTTTGTTTTCTGCTTGGGAGGTGAAAACTGACCGCTTCCTACGTTTATACCGCCCAAGAAAACGGGGATGAATCTAGTCAATTCGTCAATAATGATATCGTCTTAGCGGTGCAAAGGATAGGACGACGCACTCAATCTCAACCCCGAAATCCGCCAGCGCAGTGGCGTTTTTCTGCAGATAGCTGAACGCATGGTAGCTGTATGGTGACACTACATATCGGTTTATTATGATCAGCTTCTTTCAATAGAGGTGTAGTAGTACTGCTACAAGTAGCTTCGCTGCTAGTGATGGAAGGGGATTATTCCTCACCGATGTCAAGGTAACATTCGATCTTCTTGCCCATGACGACTAAAGGCTGTGTGATGATGTGCTGGAGGGGCGTGACTAATGGGTGATTTCTTGAGGGATGATGTCTTTATCAAGCATGGCGGAAGTTGGGGTTGGATGGATTGTGACTGTGGGGAACCGAGGATGTTGCAGGCCGACGTCGGGTCGGCTCCAGATGATCGAATAATCTTTAATTCGTTCGATCGACGCGGATTGGTTTGCCAAATTAATAGATAATTCTCTTATATGTCAATTATCATTATATTATTTAACAGTATATACTGATAAAGTCGAGGTTACAAAATATTTAAAATCTACAGGTGGGATTTACCAAGCTGTCCTAATAACTAGGCAGGTGGATATGGATGGAGTGTACTTGATTACTGCTCATTACCACAATCGATGTCATTTGTTTTGATAAATAAACTATGCCACAGTAGGTACTGTATGTACCAGCTCCACAATACTTCATGCCTGTTGCTGTTTCCATTGGTGCGCTTTCTGCAACAGCTTGGACAGGTTTGCCGCAGACTGATCGTCGGCCGGGAACACATAGTCCATGTATTCCTCGTAGCGGTCGTCGTCCAGCTTGCGGCGCTTCTTGACGCGGCGCGGCATCTGTTTCTCGATCTTGTCGATATCGTCTGGGGATCCATGGGTATGTTCGAACGACCGCCATGCGTTGAGGAGTTCCACGCGCTGCACACGATTAGCCGTCGGCCTTTAAAAGGAGAGAAAAATAAAAAAAATAAAAAATACAACAATGCATGGCTTACCTCTTCTTTGAGCTCCTTGTCCTTGAATATCTTGTGGGCACGGGCAAAGACCGCACGAGCACGTCGTTTGGCCTCGTCGCTGATCGGTCGCTCCTCTTCGTCTTCCTCCTCCTCTTCTTCGTCCGGCACATTGATCTCGAACCGGGCGTAGTTGATCCAGACCTTGACGTGGTCGGTCTTCTCCAAAAGGCGCTCGTAGAGCTCTCGGACGTGATCATATTCGGCCTCGTACTCCTCGAAGTCAATGTAGGATTTCCACACCAACTCTGGCATGTCGAGCGTCGGCTGGTCGATTCCTAGCTCGTAGATCGCCCGGGCCCGCTCAGCATCATCCAAGCCCCGCTCCAACTCTGCGAACTGAATCCACGATTGGCTGTTGGATGCATTCCATTCAATCTGCTTCTCGAACAGTGTCCGGCACCGCCCGAATTCGAACAGCTGACGTTCAAGGTCGATGTATCCTCGGAACAGCTTGTCCTTCGGGCACATGCCGATCGCCTGACCCATCGTCTTCCGTGCCGCGAGGAGGTCCATCTGTCGAACCTCAAATTGTGCTTTCATCAACCATACCTTGGCGAATGTGAACTTTTTGTGGGGAATAAGTTTGAGAGATTCGTTATAAACTTGACGAGCACGGGTAGCATCCTTGGCTTCCATCTCTTCCCAGATGGCATAGAATATCCACAGATAGATGTATCGTCTCCAATGTCGTTTCTCTTGCGACGGTGGGATTTGTGCAATCGCTCGTTCATAGATGTCGCGCACCCGGTCGGGGTCGCCAGAGGTCTCCTCCAAACGGGCGAAGTCAAACCAGACATCGTAGTTGCGTGGGTTTTCTTTGAGCTGCTCCTCGTATTGGACTCTGCGCTTTGAAAGAATCACATCCTCCACACCTTCTCGGTCCCCAAACTGCTTCTCGAAAGTCGTGTATGATTTATGCAGCGTCATGGACTTGGATCGCGGGAGCCGATCCAGCGCGTATTTATAGATGGCTCTTGAGCGCTCATACTCCTTCAGCTTGGCCTCGAACTTGGCGTAGGCGATGAACAGCTTCTCATCCATGAAGTCCTCTCCCAGCGTTTCAACAGCCACACCATAAACCTCCCGCACAAGGTCACTCGTGCCGAACTCTTCTTCAAACCGCGCCCACTTGATCCAGTTCCGCGGCTCCGGATGCACGATGGTAAATCGCTGGAAGATCGCCCTCGCCCGATCAAACTCGCTATATCGCTTCTCCAGCTTGATATACGCACTCCAGGCCGCCTCCTCCGGCTCCCATGACATCCAACGCTCAAACACCTGCCGCGTGCCCGGAATGTTGCCCAGCGTCTCCTCCATATACACATATTTGAACCAGAGCTTGTCGACACGGGGGAGGATGGTGACCGCGCGGTCAAGCAGATTTCGCGCATGGTTGATGTTCCGATTGCGCATTTCCGCTTCGATATATCTGATCCACAGTACCACCGAGGTTGGGCTGACGTCCAGAGCACGCTCGAAGATCGACCGAGCGCGACGGAATTCCTTCTGCTCAAGCTCCCATGCCGCATAGCGCATCCAGTTGTTCATGTTGATCCGGTTGCGCCGCACATAGTCCTCGAAGTCCTTTCTTTTGCGTCCCTGATACTCGTGCAGTTCTTCCAGATCCGCGAATCGCTGGGTCGGCGCCTGCAGCGACTCCTCCTGCCGGTCGACAGCCTCCCGGAGCAGTTGCTCCGCGGATATCTGGATCGGCGCGGCGGCCTTGTTTTTGACCCTGGGAGGGCCGCGGGATGACTCCATTTTGAAGGTTGTGAGGTCGAATGGTCAGGTAGGTGAGGGGTGTGTCGTTGGTTGGTGTTCACTCCGGTGTGAAAAAGATCACAGCTTCGCGCAGTTGGAAGTGTGGATGAGGCAATGGCAAAAAAAAAAAGACCGGCAATTAAAATAGATAAACAGCGGCGCAGCTAGAAGCTACGGGCGACTCGTTGCAGCGGCACTCTATCGACGGAATGAGCTGGGGTTGACCGAAACAATCAATTCTGAATGAGGCCGCCCAAAAGTCAGATAAACTGCGCTGCACTTTTGGTCCGCCCCGCCACCCCGATGACTAAGCACCACCAGAGCTTGGAGACGAAAAGCGGCGACGGAAGCCTCTCTTTTCCCCCAGCATCAGCTCCTGCAACAGCTGGCTATACTGCGTCGTATTACTTCCTGCCTGTCATGTCGAACGCCGAGGACCTCCTGCGCGATTTCGAAGACGATGATGAAGATTTGGGTCTTGAGGATGGGGAGGGGATGGAAGAAGATGTCGACGAAGAGCAAGAACACCAGAAGACATTGCAGGGCCCCGAGGTCACGAACGAGTTTGAAGTCGCCATCTCGACCGGTGACGAGCTAACACGCCTACACAAAGTCCTACGCGACCATTATTCCATCCGATTCCCGGAGCTGGAAACTCTCATTACGAATTCGATTGACTACGCGAAAACTGTGGCTATCCTGAAAAATGGTCCCCTCAACGACATCAAAAGCCTCTCCTCCTCCGCCGACAACATGGTTGGTGCGCCGCTCAAGTCGATTCTAGACGGCCCTTCCCTTATGGTCGTCGCCGTCGAAGGCACAACTACTCGTGGGCGGGAGATGAGCGAAACGGAACTTAAAGCTGTGCTGGATACATGCGAGCGGATCTTGAGGCTCGACCGTGAGCGCAAGGCCCTGACGGAGAGTATCCAGTCCCGGATGAGTCAGATCGCGCCGAACCTGGCGGCTCTGGTGGGACCTGAAACGGCGGCGCAATTCCTCAACCAAACCGGTGGACTACGCGAGCTGGCCAAGATTCCAGCGTGCAACCTGGCGGCCCAGGGATCTAAAAGGACGGAAGGGCTGGGGTTTGCTACGAATATAGGTATTCGCTCTCAGGGGTTTCTCTACCACTCCGATATCATTCAGGAGATCCCGAATGATCTGAAAAGACAGGCGATTCGTATCGTCTCGGCGAAGATGGTGCTGGCGACGAGAGCCGACGTGTCGAACTATAGTCGAGACGGATCGTTGGGTGAGGAGTTGAAAGAACAGTGCCTTAAACGCCTCGAGAAACTGACGGAGCCGGCGCCGAACTCTGGTATCAAGGCGCTCCCGGCGCCGGATGATAAGCCGGCTCGGAAGAGAGGTGGTCGCCAAGCGAGAAAGGCCAAGGAAGCGGTCGCCATGACGGAGCTGCGCAAGGCCCAGAACCGCGTTGCGTTTGGCAAGGAGGAAGCCGAGGTTGGCTATGGTACCGGCGAAGGAACAGTTGGGTTGGGCATGCTGGGCCAGCAGGACGATGGGCGGATTCGAGCAACACAGATCGATCAACGGACCCGGGCCAAACTCAGCAAGAACAACAAGGGCTGGGGGACGGCCACGCCCGCCAGTGGCACGGCTTCTTCTCTCCGAAGCTTTGCCCCGGGAGTCGGTGGCACTGCCAGTGTGCTCCACGCAAAGGGGCTCCGAACTTCTGGTGTTGGTTCTTCCCTGGGTGGTAGCGCTGGCACAGCTAGTACAATCGCATTCACTCCTGCACAGGGTCTTGAGCTCGTTGATCCCAAGGTGCAGGCCGAGTTGAACAGAAAACGCAAGGCGGAAGAGGACCGGTGGTTCAAGTCTGGTACTTTTACGCAGGTTGGCGGCAACCAGAGCACTGGTAATAACACTGCTCAGACAGACAGTGCAGGGTTTAAGGTGCCGGCTTTGCCTCCGAAAAAGAAGGTTGACACAGGGGATAGCAAAATGGGGCCACCTCCATCGCCCCTGAAGCGTTGAATAGGGTGTGTCGCTATCGGTTTACTGGTTTATGCTGTTTTCACTCATGAGCATCTGAGACGGCGTTTGGGAGAGTTTTCATTTATTCGACATGATACCATCAAAGAATATGTATTATAAATATGCCTCACCTCGTTGGCTTGAGGATAAAAAGTCCTCTAGATGAGAAAAAATTGGAGAAAAAAAATTAACTTATTACCCGACAACATTCCTCAGCACCGATCAACATCGCCACCCCTGGAAAGAGTTGCGACATGGAAGCAAGGGTAACTGATGGAGGAGTGGGCCATGATCCGGACATCCAACCGTTGTAACCAGACATGTGTAAACCTAAGATTCACCATATAGTCTCCGGTTTGTCCACGCGCGATGGAGCCTTTGAGTGAATGGAAACAAGCTTATGTTATTATTAGATCATGAGCAAACAGCTGAGGGGCCAGGGATGCGTAATTAAAACGGATCTTGGATGGTCGAGCAAGGAGTATATCGTCATATTGCGTGCTGCGACGTGCTCGATGGTTGAGACCTTCGGATGTGGAAACAGCCTCACTTTATCGTGGAAACATCCCATGACCCATGGCAACTCTCGAAAACCTGATTCTTCCTCCTAGAGTTCGGTGGATGTAGAGTTTGGACCCGCCTTAATTCCACCGGAATATCGTGGATTTCATACGCACAAGGGCGAAGGTAATAAATACCACTTGAGTATAAAAAAGAGCTTCAGGCGCTTCTCTCCCTTGATGGAAAGATTCCGCTGATCCTCCTCACCTGTGTAGTTGCACACAGTTCAGTCCATCATCAATCACTATTGACCGGAGTATTCCTCGCTTCGGACCTTTTTTTTTTTATCACTCAATTAATTCCTATAACGAGCGAGACGACTTCGAACTGGTGGGATTCGGCACATTTAGAAAGGGGAAAGATAAATAATCCCCAATAACTCTGGTTTTTATATACGCAAATACTCACACCCAAATCAATTGCATTGTCACCTTGAAGCTCCAACAAACAACACGGGTGGGATACTGAGACCATCCAAAGCGATGACATCTGAGAATGGCCCAACACGGCTGTGTCCATTAGTGACACCAGCAGCAGCAGCGAACAACCCACCGTATCACCACTCCAAACAAGACGACGACATTGACAGTCCGGTTGCGGTTCCACCAACAACCGGCAACAACTTCCTTGTCACGTCCCCATACACCACCTCGGCTCATCTACTCGACCTCTCCAGGTTGGACAAGCCCAGCCAGCTCCTAGCTCGGGCCCTGGCGATTCTGCAACCCGTCCGCGACGACTATGCCACCGCCCCGTACGTGGACTCGTTCAACTGGCCGGCGGTGCTGGAGCTTCTGCAGGCGCTGTCGTGCGCGGAGGCGTATTCGTGGACAGAGCGACGCTTCTACGTGATCTTGTTCCGGTCCCGTCTGAAGTCGACGGCGGATAGAGATTACTTGCATGAGCTGGATGCGGAGTCTCATCGGGAAGCGGTGGATAGTGGTGGGTTGCTGAAGTATTGGTTTGGGTCGGCTAATGCAAATAGGGAGAATCTGGCAACGTGTATGTGCTTCTTTTTAACTATCTTTTTAATATTTCTCTGGCAGGTTTGGAGTTGATTTAGCTGGCTAACTTGTCGTGTGAGATTTTAGGCATCTGGCGGAGTAGACAGGATGCGCGGGTTGGGGGCACGGGTCCGTGGCATCGACGGGCTCGCAATGCTATAGAAGGGCTTTATGAAGAGATTAACTTGACTACTTTGGAACTGGTTATTGGGGATGCGGTTGAAGGATGGCGGATGGCGGAGTGGAGCGAGTAAGAAGTCATATGTCTTTCTTTTTGTGGGTTGTTTACTCCGTAGATTACTGCCTGTTAGGTGTCTGACTGATATAGAGATTAGAAATCTACTATGATCATTGGCTTGTGATGTCATTGGGGGATGATGTTTTGCAGATCAAGTCAACAGTTATTGGCAGCTTTGAAGCAAAGATCAATATAAAAATGAAGGGACGGTTAGAATTGCCCGAATTCGACCCCACCAACTGATCCAGAAGAGTATCATTCCACGCCCCATGTGGGGAGCATTTTGCGGGAACAATTCCCTCTTCTGTATAGATGGCCCACAGCAGCAGGTCATGTTGCTCCATCCAGAACGGGGTATAGTACTCAAGCATCTATTTATTGAGACCATTTCCCCCTCCATTAGAACAAAATAGTAATAGAATAATTATAATCCTTCATACATCTAAATCCCTCCATACCAACCCTCAAAATGGTCGGCGTCCTCGACAACAACAGCAACATCAACAACACCAAACTAACCGTCAACGACGGTCCTCTCAACACCGAGAATGCATCTTTTCTGCGTCCCTCCGACCCCAGTCTCCCCCTCGAGGAACTCCGCAACCGCTACAATGAAGACGGTTACCTATTCCTCAAGGGCGTTCTTCCCCGCGACGACGTCATCGCCGCCCGCCGCAAATACTTCGAGTACCTCGCCCCAACGGACGTATTAGAGCCCGGCACCAGCCCCGTAGAGGGCATCTTCAACCGCTCCAAGTCCATCGACGAGTACCCGGGCATTGGTGCGGGCCATGTCGGCGGTAATGGCCGTCCGGGGGGCGACAATGCGGCCCAGTTCGTGGACCGTGCTATCGAAGCCCATTATAAAGACTGGTACACACAGGATCTGGTGAACCATCCGGACCTGTATGCGTTTATTGCCAAGTTCACGGGCTGGGGCCAGGATGCGTTGACGTTTAAGCGCACGCTCCTGCGGAATAATATCCCCGGTAGTAAGCCGATTGGTGTCCATTATGATCAGATCTTCTTGAGATATGGGGAGCCGACGGCCGTGACGGCTTGGGTTCCTATGGGGGATATTAAGTTGAATGGTGGGGGGTTGATTTATTTGGAGAATGGTGAGTTTGTCTCTTTCCTGCTGCGGTTGGGTTTATAATATACTTATTTGTTTTTTTCGCAGGCGATGATGTCGGCTTGAAGATTGAACGCGAATTCACAGAGAAGGCGAAGAAGGCGGGCTTGACGGACGAGGAGGCTCATTCGGCGTTTAACTCGAATATGATGGCTACGGGTTTGCTGTCGGAGTTTCCGGCCGAGTTTGCGAGAGAGCAGGGTCGGCGTTGGCTGATTTCTGCTTATGAGGCTGGTGATGTGGTCTTGCATAAGCCTCATTTGGTATGTCGACCTATGTTTTGGTTGACTTTGTTAGATGGCGCTTACCCCTGCTGATATTTATGCGTATAGATCCATGCCTCGACGATCAACAACGACCCCGATAATGTGATTAGACTGGCGACGGACCTGCGTTTCTGCGATTCTTCCAAGCCATATGATCAGGTATGCATTATCCGTGGGCTGCTATCAGTCGAATACTAACGCAGGCTATAGAGATGGATGAATCACTACCGTTTTGGTGATGGTGTCTAATGCATTTTCTTCTTCTTCCGCTTCTGATACTATGATTGTTACGACATGCTGTGTATATTTTCTGGACGAGTCCGTTCGCGTGTGCTAGACATATCATCTATCTACCAATAAACCTCCACACCTTACTTATTGGATTGCCCTTAGAAAGTACAATGACAGATTCTGACAATAATGTTAGTTTTCAAAGCATCCCTACGTTCCACAGCCCAGAATACGTACTGCTCTTGATCACAATAGCCACCAGTCCAGCTTGGACCTTGTCCCTTGCACTGGTCCTATTAGCCTTCTTCGGGGAATGAGGTTTCATCCTAGGGCGAGAACTCACAGTGTTCGTGCACACGAGATTGGCAATATCGTCGCCTCCTTCAACTTGACAGGATGTGCTGGTAATCATCACGTCGTTCTGGATAGGGATGGATCCCACGAGGGAGGCGAGTGTGGAGGCGAGCAAAAATAACGGTAGAAACAGGGCCATATTGACAAAGTTCAGGGAGAGTGGTTTATATATATATATAAATTTTTTTTTTTTCTCCTTATGATATCAAATAAATTATAACAAATTGATGGAGTGGAAGAGAGGGATGAATTAATTTAGGCCGGGTGTTAAACATGGTGAAAGTAACCCCTTGATTGCCTACCAGGACATGCATACCATTACACTTTGCATATTGTCCGAGAACGGCAAGAAAACTTAACCTAGTGAGGTAGATGTATAGTTTGAGGATTGCAATTCATTCTTCTGGTGTAATTCCTACTGGAGAAAGCCCTACACATTGCGGGGAGGAGCCAGACCGGATGATTTCCAAGGAGACCCCCTGGGGTAAAAAATACATTGATAATTCTAAGAGAATGTAAGACATACATTTATACAAAGAACACAACAGATTTTGATTAAGAAGCGTGTAAATGAAGGGAAACATACATCATAGCAGTGGCAATAATCAGGATCGCAGTCGTTGTCATCGCTACACTGACCCCTACAGTCCTAGAAATTATGGCTAGAGGTTAACCAGTGTATTCGATGGATTTCGCATTGCCTCCTCTGACTGTCTTCTAACACGATGTATCATGAACATTATAAAAATCGCGAGCGTTACATACCCCTTGGCTCAACAGGGGATTTGCGTTTACAACGACACCAACAACGCCCAGGAAAAGAAGGCAGGTGAATTTCATCGTTGCAGATTGTTGTGTAGTTGGGTCAGGCTGCTTCAGATTTCAATCAAGGTGTGGATGGAAGAAAGAAGGAAACTGTGTCCGGTTGGAGGGTATATCTATATACTCCTAACATGGGGGAGTTATGTCACCGAGATACGGGTCTTTTTCCTTTCCTCAGCGGATTTCTTCTTCTTTTTTTTTTTTTTTTCAAATCGGTTTCACGGGTGTGGACATGTAGCCCGGCTCATTTGGCATACCGTCTAGCACTGGCCAGGAAAGCCACTCTACATGAAGATAATACAGTTTATAAGACACAACCTAGGGATACAGATTCATTCGTTGGACTATGGGTAGGTAATAGCTGCTGGTGCCCTAAACATCGCGTGCAATTGGAACCAGAGATGGCCTTCTCAACCAGACATCAGCAACGGATTCGTTCTTCTTCATTCCATAGCGAATTAGTAAAATATACTATAGAAGGACCATAAACAGAACGGGGGCAAGAAATAGAAATATACCCAGGAATACCTGTAACAACGCCAAGAAGACCCAGGCGAAAAGGGCAGATGAGGTGAGGCAGGTTTGAATAAACCGAAGAGTAATGTCCCCGAGAGTGCGGGTTATTTTCTTAGATATTAACTGTGAGACAGGTAGTATTACCTGCAGGGAATATTTCTGATAGGTAGGAAGGTATTCTCTCTCTCTCTATTTGACCATATTACTTGAAAATGTGAACGCGGAGCATAAACAGATAGAATTTCTGGGTTATATCCCCGAGAGCGCGGGCATTTTCTTAGATATGGGTTGTAAGACATGAATCACCTAGGGAGAGAATTTTTAATAATTAGAAAGGCTTTTTGCATCAAACAATATGGTAATCAATAAAGCACTGAGAAAACGGGTTTATTTTTGGATATGGATATGGTGATTTGGTATATGGAGTTTAGTTGGTGGCTTGTGGGGTCATTTGTATAGTTAATATGGTGAGATGATCTTGACGGTGATGGGGTTGAGTGTGATTATCTAGTTTTCTATAATCATACCCTAATAATTATTTCCTTGAAGACTCCTTATATATCCTCCAGTTTACCCCCAAGGAGAAGCCTGCAGTTGGGTTGATTCTGATCTGATCAGGAAGAGAGAAAAACAGAGTTGGGGCTGTTCTGGTATTACCGGTATGATGGCCCAACCAGGTGATGAGACGATGGAAACATGGTCACGCAGCGTACCGGCAGGGAGTTTGCTGTGTTTGCCCCTGGTTGCCCCGCTGCCAACGCTGCGGGGCAGTTTTTGTTGTCTGTTCTGCTTTCCCTCTTTTTCTCTCTCTTCTTCTTCTCTTCTTATCTTCTTCCTCCTCCCCCCTTAATCCTTTCTTTCCTCATCCCTTCATCATCCCTTTTTCTTCTAGTAAGCTTTCTATCCCCATTCCTCCCTCAATTGACCTCAATCAGTACTAACCTTCATAACTCAGTCCTAATTCTCCTCCATCACATTCACCATGGCTGCCCCCGCTCAGACTTTCAAGGTCGCCGACATCGTACGTCTTTCCTTCTTGTCCTAAATATCCTGGACTTCATATCCTCTAACAATTCATCTAGTCTCTGGCTGCTTTCGGTCGCCGTGAGATCGAGATCGCCGAGATTGAGATGCCCGGTCTCATGGCCATCCGTGAGCGTTATGGCCCCGAACAGCCTCTTAAGGGTGCTCGCATTGCTGGTTGTCTTCACATGAGTACGTACATACACCGCTTTCACCATCTCTGCCGCTCCCTTCTGACACCCATCTTATAGCCATCCAGACTGCCGTCCTCATCGAGACCCTCACCGCTCTTGGTGCTGAGGTCACCTGGACCAGCTGCAACATCTTCTCCACCCAGGACCACGCCGCTGCTGCCATTGCTGCTGCCGGTGTCCCTGTGTAAGTTTCTGTAGCTCCCTGGCTCACCGCCTGCATCCCGCTAACCGATCGTTCCTAGCTTTGCCTGGAAGGGTGAGACCGAGGAGGAGTACAACTGGTGCTTGGAGCAGCAGCTCAAGTCCTTCAAGGATGGCCAGAAGCTCAACCTCATCCTCGATGACGGTGGTGATCTGACCTCTCTCGTTCACACCAAGTACCCCGAGCAGCTCAAGGGTTGCTACGGTCTCTCTGAGGAGACCACCACTGGTGTCCACCACCTCTACAAGATGATGAAGGAGGGCAAGCTCCTCGTCCCCGCCATCAACGTGAACGACTCCGTCACCAAGTCCAAGTTCGACAACCTGTACGGCTGCCGTGAGTCCCTCATCGATGGTATCAAGCGTGCCACCGATGTCATGATCGCCGGTAAGATTGGTGTCGTCGCTGGTTACGGTGATGTCGGTAAGGGCTGTGCCCAGGCTCTCCACAGCATGGGTGCTCGCGTCCTTGTCACTGAGATTGACCCCATCAACGCCCTTCAGGCCGCCGTCCAGGGTTACGAGGTTGTCACCATGGAGGAGGCTGCCGCCATCGGTCAGATCTTCGTCACCACCACTGGCTGCCGTGATATCCTCACTGGTAAGCACTTCGAGGTGATGCGCAACGACGCCATCGTCTGCAACATTGGTCACTTCGACATTGAGATCGACGTTGCCTGGCTCAAGGCCAACGCCAAGTCCGTCCAGAACATCAAGCCCCAGGTTGACCGCTACCTGATGCCCAGCGGCCGCAACATCATCCTCCTCGCCGAGGGTCGTCTGGTCAACCTTGGCTGTGCCACTGGCCACTCTTCCTTCGTCATGTCCTGCTCTTTCTCCAACCAGGTCCTTGCCCAGATTGCTCTGTTCAAGGCCGAGGATGCTGCTTTCGGCAAGAAGTACGTCGAGTTCGGCGCCACTGGCAAGAAGGAGGTCGGCGTCACCGTCCTTCCCAAGGTCCTCGATGAGCAGGTCGCTTTGCTCCACTTGGCCCACGTCAACGGCAAGCTTTCCACGCTTACCCCCGTCCAGGCCGAGTACCTTGGTCTTGATGTCAACGGTCCTTACAAGGCTGAGCAGTATGTCTCCCCCTACCCCCTTTTTTTTTCTTATTTCCCTGCTCCACAACACATGAACAACGCTAACATATTCTCCCCTCTAGCTACCGCTACTAAGTTCTTCGCTTCCGTTCTTTGATTTGGTATACCCTTGAACCTAGACTTTTTTCAACATATCACGATGTTACGAATAACATAATGAGTTCTGTATCAACTTGGAGCTCAAAAGTATTTTGTCTTCAACGGCAATAAAAGTGGCATATATGGGGTTTTTATGGACAGATATTTTGGTTGCACGGGCGGGCCTACCTGGGAGTATTTTGCATTCAACAGTGCGCACTAGGGACGACTCTTAATGTTAAATTGGTAGACTCTTTGTGTCTACGAGAAATCACTACAATAAATTCTTTTCACCCATTCCATTTCTTCTCCTTTATCTGGAATCTTAGATCTTCGACACATCCACTCCCTCCGTCTCCGCAATCCTCACCACATACTTGACTGCACTGGCCTTCCCTTCCTTCAGATTCGTCAATGCCGTCTGCAATCCCCCCAGACCCCCCGGCACCACCACCGATGGATGCGGCCTAAACCACCCATCCCGTAGCCCCTTCGCAATCACGCGAAAGAACACCGCTCCGAAATCGCGATCCCTCTCCTCCTCCCCATGCACCTCCCCCACACTCATCACCGCCGTCTGAATCCCCGCCGGAATCTCCGGATACTTCTTCCCCGGCAGAATGAGCGCTATCTTCGCCCCGGGCGTCAACACCCGACTCAGATTCTGGTAGCTCCCCTTCTCGCTGACCGCGTCGTACGCCGCTCGCACCTCCCCCTCGCCCACCCCCGCCGCCGCCAACGCCTTCTTGATCCCGGCCACCACGGCTTCGTCGCCGTCACGGTAGTCCACCACCGCGTCCCCCTGGCTGCGGTCGAGATGGGCCTCCACGAACGGGATCCCCTTGCCCGCGACCACGATCAGCGGGTGGATGTTGCTGCGGCGAGCGAATTGGAGCGCGTAGCCGCCGATGGCGGAGGCGCCGCCGTAGATGATTAGTGGCGTGCGCTGTTGGGCGGGTTGCCACGGTGGTGGCAGCGAGAGGTGTTTGTATAGCGCGACTGCGGTGGTCATCGCTGCTAGGGGGATGGTGGCGGCCTCTGTAGTTTGGTGGGTGTTAATATTGTTCTTTCTTGCGAATTATTTGTAGCTATGAGGATGGTATTGGGGGGGGGGGCTAGATGGAAATAACTACACTACTAACCTTCAAATGAAACCTCCCGGGGGAGATGGAAGGTCGTATGTTGCTCGCTGATGGCGTACTCGGCATAACTCCCGCCTGGCTGAAGCATCTGGTGGAAGGCGGCGACTCGGTCTCCGGGCTTGAATTCCGTGACATTGGCGCCGACGGAGGAGACGATGCCGGCGATGTCGTCGCCTTGGTTGACGGTCAGTTTGGTCCATTCGGGGACTTTCCTGGAGGAATATGTTAAGGAATTGTTTATAGAGGAGGAGGAAGGAAGGAATGAATGAATACCGTACCAGTCTTTGGGGTTGGTTCCACTGACGACTACTTGGATCAGGACCTGGTCGGCAGTTGGGGTGGGAATGGGAGTGTCGACGATGGTCACCGAGGGACCGGGGGCAATTAGGGCTTCTTTCATGTTGGTTACTAATAGTACTGACGGTGGTGGTTGTTGGGGTCTGGTGGGATAGATGATGATGGTGGTGATGGCGATGGCATGAGGGTATGATGCTTATTTATAACTCATCGATTCCATCATTTGTATTTATAAGCTTAAGTTACACAAGTGGGTCATTGATGCACGGTTGAACAATCATGCTCGGTTGAGGATATCCTCTCCCGCGGGAGGAATTGCCATGGAAGAGAGATGCGGGGTTATTGTCTATCCCAACTCCAATCATCATCTATGATCTTTCTTCACAATGGTTATGACGGTCTTGTCCCGCATAAGAAGCATGCATTAGGATCACATCATCAGCGGGGTTGATTGAATATGGAGGTAACTGGATCTATCCTGTTCATACCAACACTTCGATAGATGTAGTTATTCTGTTCTGTCGGTGGAGCCTCAAACGTATTCGCATCTACGAGTACTCAAAACTCCACGACAACCCGCTCTCTCAGTACCCGGCCATATCGATAGAACACCATTGGCATGGGAATCAAAGCGAGGGCCACGAACCCCAAGAGAGAGTTCCCCCACCCATAGCCAAGAGCCCGATACATATAAGGTCCAGCAAGCGGTAGCAGTGCCCCAAAGAGAGACCGAGTGACCGTGATAGCCGCGATCCCCGACGCAGCATACCGGGGATAAGAATCAATAACATAGGTCTGCAACGTCGCAAAGATACCGACCATGCCAACCCCAAACGGGAACAGGCCAATGATCGGTACAATCCAGTGCGTGGGGGCCTGGACTGACCAGCCATACCAGAAGAACGAGATGGGTACAAAAAAGGCGAAGGGGATGCAAAGGGGTAGACGCATCTCTGGCTCGAAGACACCGTTGTTGCGTTCCTTGAGCCGGACAATGATCCTGTCGCTCAGGAGGCCGAATACGATTTGGCCGACGACAAAGCCGAGACCGAGACCAAGGTAGGATAGACCGCTGATGGACACGTGCCAGTGGTAGGTGTTCTGGAATACAGCTGTCACGGTGGTGAAGAGGAGGTACAGACACCCGTACACGATTGCAATGTATAGAGCAATCAGAGTAATGATGAGGGAGTGGGAAAGAAGCCGAAGCGGAGTTGTCAACTTGTGCAGGAGAAACAGGGCTTTGTTGGTGGGCCCTGTATCATTCGTCTTCTTGTAGCAGCTTCGAAGCTGCGGTTGTCCAAGCTCCTGTCGCAGCTTGCGGGTCTTGCGTTCGATCAGGATGACCGGGTTTGTTTCGCGATTGAAGATGATGACGAGCCCGGTGAATGTACCCCCTGCGATAACAAGGACCCAAAATATCTATATGTTCACTTAGTACAAGTTGCCGCCAGAAGCAGAGAAAACGGATAGAAAGGTAATGTACGAACCCATCGCCATCCTGGACCCTGCGCAATGAAACCACCACATATAGGCCCAAGGACCGGGCCAAATAGAGGTCCAAAAGAGAATACAGACATAGCAAGACCCCGTTGCTCGGGCTCAAACAAGTCGGACACAACTCCACCGCCAATCGTTAGACAAGCAGAGCCACCCATGCCGGTCAAAGTTCTGAAAACGATAAGCGCGGAGATATTCGGTGCAAGCGCACATCCGACCTGGAACAAAACGAAACACGTTGTAGCGGCGTTGAGAACGATTCTGCGTCCATATAGCTCGCTCAGTGGTGATAGGAACAGGGGCCCCGCCTTAGGTTTGTCAGTCTTGTATCAATCCAGGGAACTTAATACGCCGCACTCACAGTGTAGCCAAACAGATAACTTGTTGCTGCTAACGTTCCCAAGACTGACGAAGTGCCGTTGAGGTCTTGTTCCGCAAATGCAGCAGCGGGGGCAAAAACGGAAGATGCGAATGGGCTTTGGAACGTCAGATGTGAATCTTTTCGAGATGACACCTATGGGAACAGGTACCTGATCAAGGTGATCATGCTGACAAGAGCCAGAAGAAACCATTTTCGAGAAAGGGCATAGTTTCTAGAGATGTGATTAGAGATATAGATATTGATCTCATGGCGATGCTATTTAGACTGACCTTGGATATTGCGGGTCTTTCTGGTCTTCCCAACCGACAATTCCTTTAGATAAATCCATAAAGTGCTGGCCCTTTCACGTATTGATCTATTTAGTGGAAATTTTTGAATTTTATATTTTGTCTCAGGGCTGGCACACTCACATCGTCGCCGTTCTTCTCATTATCAGCGGCCATTCTGTGCTGATTCCAGGGATTGTGAGAACGTATATGGCCTCAGATGGTAAATTCGAAGACAAGAGAAAAAGAATTGGAGTAAAATATAAAACATCGCCTTGAATGCCTTTAAATAGGTTGGCTGTTTTCCATGTTCATAACAAAACCTCCATTTCGGAGGGTATAGAACGTGGGTCCCGCTATTTTGGTTAGCGCGGGAGAAAATTGCTCCCAATTGTACGGCTTTCGGAACTCCTCAACACCGCTTTTCAGGTTAGCACTGCACGCCCGGACTCCTGACCAATGAGAACCAACCCTGGCATCAATATTCTGTATAGATGTTTTATTTATGGGCCGGAAGATATCCTTTTCTTTTCGGGGCAAAAAAAATAAAAAATAAAAAAAGGTCCGCACACTAAGGAGTGTCAGCGACCTTGGGAAGTTTTCTAAAGCCAGTTTTGAAGATCCAGAAATTCATCAATATTCCCAAAGTCGATCCCAGCGGATTCCAGCGGCATGTCATTTGAATAAGTATTATTGACTCCGCCATCGCTTAAATCGCAGCCCTCCAAGTCACTGGCTTCTAAGATGGCAACATGAGCCACTTGTGGATTTTGAGTGGATTTTGAAACCATTCTCCATGATGGTGATAGGCAGTCACCTTGTTGGGGACGCTCGTGACCAATCGCTTCGAGAAGATGAGGTGCCAGCCATTTGAGTTGGTCGGCAGCTGAGCTGTCACTGCCCAAGAGGTTCAAGGCTTGCTTCCACAAAGAAGCAGAGTAGGAATAATCCGGGTTCCTCTGCTCCGCTCTGTACAATGTCAAGTCCGGAATTTTGTTCTCTAATTCAAGAAGCCTCTCTTGAACGTGGCGAGAACTGCTTGGGAGGGTGGCAATCATAATCTTCAAGAATGTTAACAAAACAAACTTTCCTTTTTGGTTGTTGCTGAGAGAAATTAAATACTGCACAACTTACTGTGATCATGACTTTCCATCTCTGGCCGGGGACGCTGCGCTTCGAAAGACGATCCCCCACCTTTCTTCCCAGTGCCAAACACCGGGAAATGGCACGTGTCTGGTGAGTATCATTGGATGTTAACATAACGTAGAAGAGGGTGAGGGTTGAGCTGAATAGAGCACGCGAAACGAGCCAATTTCCACCGCCCAACAACCCCTGTCGGTACATGTCGTCGCACAACATAATGATGTTTTCGCACGCTTGGATACATATGGTGGCGAGCCACGATGGGTTTAACTTGTCCGGCGGATTCGAATCCCCAGCAGACATCATGAAATGGCGCAAAAAAGGGCGATATAGATACAGCTGGGCGTGTGCATAGGATATGCAGAGGCTAAATTGAACTCTAAAAGCCACGCATGTTATTTTTTCATCATTGCGTTGTGGACTCGGTGATCGATCTTACGTTAATAGCTGAGGACTCTCAACATCCTTCGCCATCGCACAGTAGTCAGGGGTCTCTCGACCCCATTGCCTAAGGTCCTCTTCAATCCTCTTAAATGTGTCCATGCTGATAGAATAGCTTACCACACTATCTTGCTGGAATGTGCTGAAGCGTTTCTCCGAGTAGATATGCTTCGTGACTCCTTGGAAGATAATGTGGAGCTTTCGATAGACATTTGCAACAGCGACCGGGCGAAATTCACCTTCTGGTTGCTGCATGATCTTTCCTTGCTCGATATAGATGTCATTCACCTCTATTGGGACGTCCTGATCAATATCCTCATGACTGAGAAGTTTGGGGAGTCCACAGCCGGAGGCAATGTCGTTGCCCAAGATCCATAAAGCCCAAAATACTCGTTTACCGATCTCCCGTGAGATTAAATCTTGATGGTTTGTGAATGATCGATGCAGTCCCATTCGTAAAGCCACGGATAATGCAGCACTGATGTAAGTGTAGCATGTAAAAACTCGAGTGGTTGCGAGAACAAACAGGATCTTGAAAATGATAGCTTGAAGCGAGACAAGATCTCTACAATCGGCAAAATCCTGGAGTCGTATGCTCTTTTCGTAATAGTGAGCTCTGATAGAATGTCAGAAAAACAATGCATGAAAAAAAATGCTTTTTTACCGGGTATTAATTACCCTTGCGATAGGACATCGTGCTCGTCTTCGCCCAAGTCGACAAATAGGCTACCATAGGCAAGAACCGCGTAGAAGAGCGCCAGAAATCGCCATTCCTGCGTACCGTAATTTGATTTATCAAGAGAATAGATCAAGGTCACCAAATTATTGAAGGATGGGCGATGGATGATAGAGAATAGTATCTGAGCGTCTAGAGCTGCTTCGACCAATTTGTTCGCAATATCCCTTGGTGGAAGTATGATATCGACTGGTCTCCGAGAAGTGTCAAAAAGACCGGAGACTGTGATGGAAGTTGGAACCCTCTTGTGTGGCGAGTCGAATGCCCAATCTCCTAATTCATGCTTGAACCCTTGGATGAAGGTGCGATCGGCG
Source organism: Aspergillus nanangensis (assembly GCA_015844325.1). Lineage (NCBI taxonomy): Eukaryota > Fungi > Ascomycota > Eurotiomycetes > Eurotiales > Aspergillaceae > Aspergillus > Aspergillus nanangensis. Next base: position 123,935 of record VCAU01000060.1, on the reverse strand, counting down.
GAGTAACCTTGGAACTCCAGGTCGCCTTTCTCAGCAAATTGATAAATTCTTGCACAGGGCTTGGCGGCCAATGGCATTCCTCGTGTATTCACAGCAGCTGCCTCATCCGTACTCTGTTTCGGAGTCCGGAGACCTACGGAACTGTCGCCTGGGGTACACAAATCTGTCGCAGCCTCGGGCCCTATAGCCGAGCGTGAAGACCCTTCTATAGCTTTTAATCTGCCCTCAAGGAATTCAATTTTTGCTTCCGAGACGGTTTTCCTCTTTTTGCGGACCGGCTCAGAATACGTGCAATCTACAAACATCAGAATTCGAGTCCTTTTCTTTCGGTGATAGTACTACTTGTCCACTATACCATGAAATGATGACAAGCATTGGCTGCATGGATGATTTTTGCCGCACTTGATTTTTCGTCGTCGACACGGGTCGCAGGCGAAGCCCTTGGAAGGTTCATTGTCCTGCCGTTGGTGGTTGTTTGGACTATCCGAGGCAGTGGTTAGGGCAAATCGGATTTGGTTGGCCATAGTGGAGCCCCTTGATCCAAGTTCACTGCATATCGGGTAGGTAGATGTTATAGGTATCGTCTTGAGTACCTAAAGTGAGGAGAACAGTACGATGTTTATCTCCAGGTTATCTGCGGAGATGGTAGAATCCAGGAGACGTCAGGGAGTTGAGTTAATAATACCCGCACGTGATATGTATATGGAGGTATTTTTCGGCCGATTCTTACCTGAGGCACCAGTCTTGAAAGTCTTGTATTAGCATTCCATTTATCAAATGAACACTTTCAGCCGTTGAATCTCGGGAAGAAAAACCCCTCATCCCCGAAATATACTGATTATGAATTAATTAGTATTATTCCGATGATGATTATTATCATCTTGCATCCTTGTAGAGTCATCTCTTAGTGACTTCCCAAAAGGGAAACCAATCTCTGATTGGCCAGATATAGTGTTGTTGGAAGAGCTAAGCCGTGATCGGCAATAACGCATAACCAAAATACCCCCTGCATCGCTCATTGGCATTCGTAGGGGGTGGTGATGCAGTATGGCTTCGATCCTTCGAATTTTTGGGACAGAGTCAATAGGACGAGGGGGACAGCGTGTGCTGACGGATATAAAAAGGGGAAGCATTCCTTCTAGAATTGTGATCTGAACTTCTTCCTTTCTACAACTTCAACCAGATTTCACAGCCATTTGTCCATTTATACTCCCTTTTCCTTCAAAGTCTACTACCTACATACACCTACATACCCACACCAAAAATGGTTATGCTTCGATTGGCCGCTGAGCAGTACCAGAAGCTGCCAATTCTGGTAGATGAGAAGACATGCATCGGCAAGACCTATATCATCACTGGCGGCAACTCAGGCCTAGGTCTGGAAACAGCGCGACACCTTGTCGCGTCATCAGCCGAGTGCATCGTGCTAGCCGTACGAAACCTCAAGGCAGGAGAAGTGGCCAAGAATGACATCGAGAAGACTACCGGTCGTAAGGGAGTTGTCCAGGTACGTCCGTTGCAAAGTATTCCGCAAGAACTATAGACATTGACCGCTGTATATATACACAAAGGTGCGGCATATTGATATGTCGAGCTACGCTTCTGTCCAAGGCTTCGTGAAGGAGATAACAAACGAGCTCGACCGGATCGACGGGTTCATCTGTAACGCGGGGCTCATGAACGATGCATGGTCGGAATCCGAGGGCATGGAGACCAGCATGTTCGTCAACGTCATCAGCACCGTGTTTCTTGGGGCTCTCATGATGCCCAAACTTCAGGCGTCTTCCAAGAAGTTCAACACCAAGCCAACCCTCGTCTTTATCGTCAGTGTGCTTGGGTACACCGTCAAGGCTGAGATGGAAAAAAGCCGCAACGGGGTTATCTTCGACGGACTCAACGACCGGAAACGCGCCAATATGGACGCTAGGTGAGATTTCGCCATCCTCCTCCTCCTATTATCCAAGCCTCTGAAACTAACATATGACCCCTTGGATAAGATACGCTCTCACTAAACTTGTGGAAGAGTTTGCCGTCCGCCAGTTCGCAGCCCTCTTCCCCGTCGAGCGTACAGGCGTCGTCATTGCCATGGTCGCCCCGGGTCTCTGCACCACTGGTCTAGGCCATGACGCCAGGATTTTCACCAAGATTATGCATGAGACGGTCCGAGCCATGATGGCACGAACCGCAGAGGTGGGAAGTCGCACCATTCTACACGGGCTAGTGGTGGGCGAGGAGGGCCACGGAAAGCTGTTGTCCGGGTGTCAGATTAAGGAATATTGGGTGCCCTCGTGGCTCACCAATGAGAAAGGTCAGAAGCTGCAGAAAGACATTTGGGACGAACTCGTGGCTATATTGGAGTCTGTGCAGCCTGGCTGCATTTCCCAGCTCTAGTTGGATCTTTTCGTGTCAGTTTACTCCGAAATCATTGGATAATCCGCAGCTACAACTTTCGAATCTCCCTCCCACTAAAGAACGAATTTCCAGTCTAGTTAGATTTATCGTTTATTATGCATTTAATACTAAGTTCTCACTCTCTTAAGCAATCTTTGCTCCATTCAGGTCTCAAAAGCCGGCAAAGATAAATAATACTAATCATGATAATGAAAACGCCGTGATTCCAAGTAAGGTAGAAGTTTGTGCTGGTAATGTGGGCGTCAACGTTGATGATGAATTCCACGTTATCGCGCCGGATCTATTTGCCCCCCAATCGTACATCCTCCCATAGACGGTGGCCCAGAGCATCGTGCAAGGCGAATATCCAAGGAAACCGACTTAGCTGCCGCTGAATGAGAGACCAGTTGTCCAGCTGGAGCGTCTCGCAAGCGCCGATAACCAAGGGCGATAACCAGTGATAGTCTTTAGGACTCAAAGCCGATATCCCACAGATAAATAGAATCCAGAGAAAATAATATGGATCAGATTCTGATGAATCTGATAACGTGACACAAAAATCTTGCATGGCGAGTTCCAGACGCTCGGAGAGAAGAGGGCAGCTAGGTCCGTCACGGGTGTACTCCGGTAGCAATGTCATCATGAATGCTAATAGCGCCAGGTATGTCACGTCATCATACAGTCCATCGGTCTTGGTAGTTGACTGCCTTAGAGGCGAGACGTCTACGAGGCGATACAGGAGTGATATAAGTGTCTCTGTATAATCTAAAGGGTTAAGCTTGATCCTTTGCCCGCTCTCTGCCTCGTTTAACAATCGCGAGAAACTGATCAGATCTAGCATGATGGGTGGCATCCAAGGGACAAATTTGGGAAACTGCACTATGCTGACGTCGGGGTCGCATAAAACCGGGTGAATGGGGACTTCATCGGCACGGAATAAGGTGCATGTACCGTTTTGTATTGCTAATTCAATATCGAGTCTGATGAAGGTTAGATGGAAACTGCAAACTTTCATGCAGTAGACCGCCCAAAACCGCACGCTACAAAAGTAACTATTCCAACGTACCTTAACGGCTTCAGTGCTAGCGCACGATTCTCTTGCATCAGTCTGGCAATTCCACCGCGTAGTTGAATCATGCGATAGAGCCCCTGAAGATGTACCAATCCCGTTGCCGGCTGGTGATGTACCTGCTGATATATGGCAAGACTCACCACTGCAGCTATGGCGCTGTCGGAAACGGAGAAAGGACCGGACAGTTTAATGTTGACCAATGCATACGCCTGGGAGATGTGGTGAAGAGTTTTGGACGATATTCCCGGCTTCCGTTGAAAGAAATCAACATAAGACGCCGATATCGCCAAGGTGCTATGGAAATCTGGATTTGTAGTGGTCAATGACCCTGCTTGAGGCTGGCTTGTGATACGGGGCACCCACATGCCTCATCGGCTAGAATATAGTTGACCCAGATTGACTTTATAATGTCGAATTTGGTACAGAACCGCGGCGGGAACAACGCATCACTAATATCGAAAAACCCTGGGATTTGAATGTTAGATACCAACAGGCTGTGAACGAGGCAGCATACATCGATGCATAAGCGCGGTGGACTTGGAGTCGAGCTCCCGAGGGAACGTCGTGAGACACAAGTCACCCCAGAACACCTGTCGCGGTATCACGTATCTTGATATTCCCGCTTTCAAGAGTTGCTTTCGCTCTAGGACATCTTTCTGATTCCTGATGGATCGGAGCTGCTTGCCCGTATTCTTGCCCCGCATGACGTGAGAGCGGATGATGCGCCTATCAGACCTGCCAATCCCGCTGGGGCTTTGGTCGATGAACTGTAATCCCATGGTGATGAATGTGTGGTGGCTATTGGCTCGGGCGTAATCGAATCAGTAAGGTATGTGTATGGCGATTTCAGGGGACCAGAAGGGGACAATGACCAGCGCCAGATCAGGTCACAGGATTCACAGCCACAACAACATATCTTTCTGCCTCAGGCTGCACGGTGCCGAAGAAGGCCTAGCGTCTGTTTAGAGTCGAAGCGATAAGACAAGCGATCGGATAACTAAGGACGTAGATATCAATATGAACAGCATCAATTGACACACTCCTATCAATTAGCCTTGAGTTAAGCAGAAGGGGAGGGTGTGACAATATTTTGCCCTTGTCATTGGTGCCAGTATCTTGAAGCCCCAACCACCCCCAGACGGCCACGGGTTACCCGTGACCGGGACTGTTCGAATTCTACGTTCGCCAGGCTGATGAGAATAAACGCCCTCGTCCAACCACACCACCTCGCTTCTTAAAACCATTTCCATCATTGTGCAGGACATAGAATAAACCCCGGTTCCAAACCTGGCCAATGGTCTAGTAGACTACACAAGTTGGCGTCTTGGCAGCGTCCTAAGTCATTTGGTCGTTGACCTTGAAAATAAATTGAATCCCTAGTCATTAGCTGAATGCTATGCAGCACAGAGTATTGTCTCAAAAAATCTTATCACTGCCTATCCTTTCTTGATGTCGGGAACGACATTAGGAGTCTACTTGCTGTCCATGGTCATGCTCTAATACCGCCTACAAAGGACCTGAACCGATGGTAACTAACATTGTATTATTGTAGGTATATGGGACACATAAGCGATAGAGTATCCAACAAGGTAAGGAAATATAATCGAACACTTAGAAAAAAAGAACAGGATCTGAGCAAAAATAGGAAGCATGAGACGGGACACAACAGAACGAAGGGCCCCATTACTTAGTTTCCACCGTGACTTCCTCACGGATATAGATGGCTTTCCCAGGCTCACTTTGACGCTCCGGCACACTGGGTGGGTGTACGATCCGATGGGAGCCCTTGCAATGAGTGACACACGGTGAGGAAGTGCCGCATGATCCATCAAAATACCTGTTCATGTCGTCGTCCAATTCAACGGTGGCCTGGGTTTCTGTGAGACCCATGTCGGAATAGTTATCGGAGCGTTTTGGTCGCAATCGGGCAGGTATGTCGAACTTCCCATGCGATCCACTGCCACTGTCACCGGAGTCTCCGATCTTGGAGCCCTTCCAGACTCTTCGATAGAGTGGTTGTACCGTTGGGATGCCGACGCAGATGAGAGTCACGGCGAGTTCAACACCCGACCAGACTATAAGATTGACCGTGTCCTCTGCAATAAAGCATAAGTATTAGCTTGTCACTTTGTTATTCGAGATAGGAGGTACCGATCATACCTGTATAGTTGGAGCTGGCCAAGCCTCCCAGTTCGATTGTTCGAATAACACCGCATATTCCAGCGCTGTGGATTATAATTAGCATGCTAATAGCAGTTGGGTTAACATCAACGTACATAAATCCCAAGCTCAAACTAATAGCAATAGTCATCTTCTCTTTGTATCTCATATTGAGCTTCCAGATAAAAATCCACGGCAGAATTGCAAAGTAAAAGTCCACCGCGGCACACCATGCTATTGAAGTCAGAATCATGAGAAAGAAACGTAAACAAATCTCCAACTTACTCCCTAGGAGAATAGAGACAGGTGTGATGTGAAGAATCGTTCTGCCTGGAACACGAGGATCGTAAACGGATGTAGTTGGAAGGCGTTGAATCCAGAACAAGAGGGTAGTCATGACCGACACCATGGACAAACTGGTTATGCAAATCCAGATCGACACACGATGCCATGGCACGACAACAATACGGAGAAGGAAAACGCCGAGCGAGACTTTGGCAATCGCCATGCCGAGGATGGCGAATGTCTGGCCGACCATCTCCATGTACACTGCTCGGACGGCCTCATCGATGTCGAGCGTCTGAATATTCTGGCCAAACCCGTGGATACCAGCGATTGTGACGAATAGAGTATACAGGAAAAGGAACAACTAGAACGAGATATCAGCTGTTGTTCAACATTGCAGGAATGAATCCAGCGTACCCATCCGAGGTTGAAAATGTGGTCATCCAACCCTAGGGCTTTCAGAACATAGACTCTTGTATACAGTCGCAGTGGCACAAGAATGAATGAAAGCGCCGTCATCACCCACATCACGGCTACCGCCTTGATACCTTTTCCAGCGAGCATTTCGAGGGTGATTGGATGGGAGTTTTCTTGAGGAATGAGAAAGATTTCAGGACGGAATCTAACACAGGACCATCGAGTCTATCTATGTATTTATTTGATTTATACATGATGCTGAAAATCAAATCAAAGGACCTCAAACCATAGACAGATCGAGGTACTCGACCGATACGATGGACTGACAGCCAGTCGGAAGACAATACAGAAATCCGCTGTGATCAATCATATTAAGCTCTTGACAGTGCTATGTCGGCCTGTGTATAATAACCCCGATACTCCGATATTTATAGAAAGTTTATGTGTCCCGTGCAACATGTCAAGTCGCTTCACAAACAGTCTTCCAAAACCTGACAGAGAGAGGGAAAGAGCAAGAAAGAGACTTTAGCTATCATATCCCAACTCTTCCTAGCTCGCCACCACCTTGTCCTCACAGTTTTACGAGTCCAGACTGGCCTCTTTTCGACATGCAGATCCGGCTTGACAGGGATCAGCATCACCACTGACAGCTCTGCACCGACGCTACTCCGGCCGCTCTGACCCTGTCCAGGCGTTACTCGGGGAATCCAACGCCCCGTCCGCGCCAATAACGGACCCCCCACAAAATACTAACTGACACTAAAAGATCCACTCGAGTGGTCCGTGACACGTCGTGCCTTGGTCCGTGAGATCGCGCCTGTCGCACGGGGCACGCGATCCCGCACTATATACCTGCGACACATTCTTCAAGCCCTGGAACGAATCCTCCTGTAGCTTAAATTTTCGCCCCCGTCATACCATCCAACAAAACAAAATGCAGGGGCGATATATCGATTTCTTGACGGCTTCATCCGATCACCTGGAAACAGTACTTTGGGCTTGCATCTTGGGCTTGGTGGCTTCCTATGTCGTCACATACGTCACTTCGCCTTTGCGCAAGTTCCCCGGCCCATTCTTCGCAGGTAACCGAATTACTTTCCCCGTGGCGTTGTAGAATCCCCATCCCTAATGGTGTTATTACATACAGGATGGACCAATCTCTGGCGGATGTATCATGTGAGACAGGGGAAGTTCGAAGTCGTGGTCCATGACCTGCATAAGAAATATGGACCAGTGGTGCGCATTGCGCCAGGTGTTGTGGATCTTGACTTTCCCGAACTCGTCAAGACTATCTACAACTCCAAGGGAGACTATAAAAAGGTCGGTGTTTAGAATATATGGTTCTTACGTGTATAACCGCAGGCTAACCTCAAAGACACAACCGCTACATAGACCGGTTTCTACAAGGCCAGTAGTGCGAAGGCTAATGGCAAAATCATTTATAATCTCTTCAGCGAGTGCAACCCTGAGGAACATGCGCGGCAAAAACGACCTATCGCGAAGCATTATTCCATGGCAGGGGTGCTCCGTCTGGAGCCCCATATTGATGAAATGATCGCATGCCTATGCCAGAGGTTGGAGGAAAAGTTTTTCGACGGCTTGACCTGTGATCTAGACCAGTGGATCCGATTTTGTGAGTTCTATCCAATGCCAATCGAGACTTATAGAATAAAAAATTAATGTTTTTTTTTTTGTCCAAAGACACTTGGGACGTGGTCGGCAAAGCAACCTTCAGTGAACCGATTGGCTATCTAGAAAAGGGGCATGATTTCGACAAGACCATCGCCATCTCCGACACGGCCATGGATTATTTTGCGATTGTTGCCCAGCTGCCGATTCTCGACCACTTCCTGGACAAGAACCCGGTCTATCGGATTGGGCCCCCATCCTTCGGCAATATCACGACCATCTCGATCCAACACTTGATGCGTAGACTTCAGGCCCGAGCCCAAGACAACTACCAGTGCATCAACCATGACTTCCTCGAGAAGTTCATCGACGCGAAAGCGCAATATCCGGACGTTGTGGACGACGGCCAGATCATCTCCTACCTCATGATCAACATGATTGCCGGCGCAGATACAACCGCCATCGCCATCATTGCCGCACTGTATTACTCATTGAAGACCCCCGGGGTATGGAAAAAACTGCAGCAGGAGATCCCTGCCCAGGTGGATTCAACCACGATCCACCCATTCAAGTCTATCAACGAGTCTCCATATCTCAACGCGGTGGTCCGTGAAGCAATGCGCCTCCACCCCAGTGTGGCTTTGACGCTGGAGAGATCCGTGCCCGCGGGTGGCCTCACGCTTCCAGACGGTCGGTATATCCCCGAGGGCTGTGCGGTTGGCATGAACCCCTATATCGTTGCACGAAATGACACCGTCTGGGGCGACGATCCCGAGGTCTTCAATCCGGGAAGATGGCTGCGTGATGCGTCCCAAGAGAGTGACACCGGGTATCAGGAGCGTTTGCGGCGAATGGACAACGCGGATCTTTCCTTTGGGGATGGCAGCCGCGTGTGCATTGGGAAGAATCTTGCTCTGATCGAGATCTACAAGGTGATTGCGACGCTGGTGTCGCGCTACGAGGTGAAGTTGGTCTACCCTGACCGGGACTGGAAGACACATAACAGTTTTTTTGTGCGACAGTCTGGGCTGGAGGTTAAGTTATCTCGGCGATGTGAGTGAACAGTTGGTGTCTTTACAAACAACGTCGGGAAATAGTAGTACCTACTAGTAGTCATTGTCCCGTGTCTGAGCCAACATCTCGTATTTCATGCCAATCAAATCAAATGCTAGCGGTTGTCTGTCTCTGGGTAGTGTAGTTTCACTAAATGTACCGAAATCAAGGTTACGGGGATTCAGAAGAAGTCCCCGAAGTTGCAGGGGCTGCTAACGATCTGGGGTATTCGTGAAATTAAGCCAAGAAAGTGCCTTTGGTTGGTAGTCGATGGGTCATTTTCACAATATCCCGCCTCCGGGTCATGCAAACCCGGGAATACGATGCTGTTATCATTTTTACCTTTCTGGCCTGTGCGTACAAGAGCATAGACGTTTCAAGTTGCAGTTTATATTGTGAAGGTATTGAAATGACTCGGCCAACCCAGAATCGCAACCTTTTCGCGGTCTACTTCATACGCAAAACCTGGCCAACTGTAGCTTTTGAATTGAGCGTCGGCTTTTTCATCTGTTACAAGGTAACAAATTTACCTGTCAGAGAGAGGCATGACAAAAAGAACCTCGCAGGGGTTGGGTTGCGGACTGTATGTTTGCCATTTGACATGTACATCCTCGAGCTCGGACCATCATTCGCCGGTTCCACGATCACTTCCTGAACGCTCAATGGTTACCGGAATTACACAACGCCACTCCCCAAGTTGCAGTTGATCTTTGCTTGTTGTTGACTGGCCTGCATATGCTCCAATCGTGCACTGATAGGTGCTCGGACCATGGGGGGTTTCAGACGCTAAGAACCGGAACCTTGGGAGGTTTTCGTGCTTTTGTATCTTTGGAACACCGAAAGGAGAGGAAAAAGCAAGAAGTAAAGATCTGCGACATGACAGGTACCTTATCAGTCCAAATAATGGGATTCTGATGAGTTTGATGTAGCTCCACTGGAGTATAGGTGGGAGTGAGTCCCTTGCCGCATCCTCAGAATACCAGAGCTTCAACCCTAATTCTGATGATTGCCTAACAAATACCTCAACATCCGTTGGGGCTGTGTTTTCTTTCTTTCTTTCTTTCTTTTCTTTTCTTTTTTTTTTTTTTCAAACCAAACACCTGTTATAATCATGAACCTCAGGATTTTCCTCATTTCGGACGTATGCTTTGCAAAGAATTAGCTCACGTTGTCTCAATATTCCTCCACTCTGCAGTCGCCTCTACGCCATGGGAAATTCCATATTTATGATAACAACAATCACAATCATAAGGGCTTCCATTGCTAATCTGAGATCACATTGCCTATAAACCTCCCATATCCAATTGCTGGACCAAAAACCCATCAACCAGAAGCCCCAGAACTGCAAGCCACTCCCAGGTTCGTCGGGGTATTGGCACAAAGTACCTTCCCGGTGCCCGACGAGGCTGTCACCTTGTAGTTACTCACAGTCACACCACAGGTGCCCTTCGACCCACAGTTCAGATTCCCAGTTACTGGAGCATAGTGACTACTTGTCGTGCCCGTAAACCCATCGAAAGTGATCCCCGTCAACACCGCATTCCCCGGGTTATCATCGCAGTAATCGGCATCCTCCCCGTAGCAGCTCTGGATCTGAATTGCGTAGTCGCAATCCTGCACAGTGACTCCAGTCCAGGTCACATTGGTCACAGTCGAGAGCCCATGACTGCCACCACTGGGATACGTCTTAATTCCCGCTGCCTTGGTGGAGGAGATCATCGTAGCGCCCTCGACCCAGATATTCTTCACCGTATCGCTGGAACTCTTGCCGAGCGAGCCAACAGAGAGACCATGCGAGCCGGTGCAAGTGATATCTCGCACCGTCACATAATTCGCCCCCGGCTTGAACGCAACGCAATCATCATCATTAGTAATCTTCGTATTACTAACAGTCACATACGTGCTCTCCCCAATATCAAACCCATCCGTGTTCTTCGCCGGATTACTCGATTTCGACGTCGCGCTCAACGTCAACCCGTCGAAGAGCGCCCCATTCGTCCCTCCCTTCACTGAAATAAACACATTCGGCGGATTCTTCTGCCTAAGGTTGGATACTTCGATGTTCGACCCCCCCGTGATGTAAAGCAACGTCGGGCGGTCATACGAGGAATCCGCCGCGAAGAGATCGTACGCGTTCTGCCCATTGCCATCAATGACGCCCTGTCCCGTCAACGAGCGGATCTTCAGCCCCGCGATTTTCGACACGCTGATCATCGCCGTCTTCCCTCCCCAGTAGGCGGTGTTGCTGGCGAACTTCAGCAGGCCCTCGACCTGGAAGTCGCATCCCTTGCAGCCGGCGAAATCGAGCACGCTGTTCAGATAGTAGGTGCTGCCGCTGGGGATCACGATGGTGCCCCCGTTCCCACAGGACGTGATGGCGCTTTTGATGGCCGGCACGTCGTCGATGCTGCTGGAGCCCCCGGCTGTTGGTGTACATACGGCGCGAGCTTGGATGGTCGAGTCGGGGGATCGGGGGATGTGGGGAATAGCGTGGGTTGCGCCTATGAGCAACAGGAGGATTGCTTTGGAGAGAGACATCTCTAGAATGGTTTCTGTCGGATCAATTCAGCAGGAAAGAGGTCTGTTCTGGAGAAAGATTTTTGATATTGGCAGTCCGGCATCTGGGCTAATATATATAGCCGGCGCGACCATCCGTATACAAACACATCAGCAGACAAGCTTTGCGAATTATCCACTTTAGCCGGTGAAGAATGAAACAGAGGACTCATTTCCGGGGAAAACACGCCACACCAGACTATCATTCGAGGAAATTGCGTATCATCGTTGAAGTCACGCGAAGGATTTCAAAGCCACCGGAGGAATTCCCCCGCAAGGAGTTTGATATCCATTCCTGACGAAATTCACCTGCATGACATCGGGATTTAATGTCTAACTGTTGCAGGAAGTAAATGAATACATCGCATGCGATATAGATGGCGTTTTTCGTGGAGTCGCCGCGGAGAGAAATATCCCAGGAATCGCAGCCATCCGCACCACCCATTGGAGGAAACCGACCTTCCCAAGAAAATGCTCTCTAATGGTTTAAATGGTCCCAAGAAACCGATGTTTCCACCCATGAAGCTTGATTTCCTACGCAACGCAGTCGAATTGCACCTTAGACGTCAAGATGAAGTTCCAGACCCTGCTTGCAGCCTTAGCCCTAACCACGGCCACGACGGAAGCCGCGAGTATCGCGAAAAGAGCCTCCAGAACATCCGCCCCCGCCGGGTGCCTCACAGTTGGCTCTGGTGGCATCTACTCTACCATAGCCAGCGCTCTCAGTGCCCTGGGCTCGGGTTCCTCGACCGCGTGCATCTATATCGCCGCGGGTACATACAAAGAACAGCTCACGATCAACTACCCGGGTAACCTGACGATATACGGCCAGACAACCGACACAGGCAGCTACAAGCAAAACACCGTGACCATCACGCATACAATCTCCTCGCCGACTGCCGGGTCCCTGATTAACAGCGCTACCGTCAATGTCGCCAAGGATGTGTTCCGGATGTATAACATCAACATTGCAAACGGGTACGGACAGGGAGCACAGGCGGTTGCGTAAGTCTCCATCCCCACTGATACCTATATTGCGTTCCAGTAATGGTCACTAAACACAATGGTTCTCCAGCGCCTCCGTGAGCGGCGACAAAATCGGGTTCTACGGGTGCAAGTTCACCGGGTACCAGGACACCCTGTATGCGCGCGCGGGCACGCAGTACTACTCCAACTGCTACATCGAGGGTGAGCATTTTATTTCCGGTCCCCCAACTGGGGTCAATCAAACGCCGTCCCCATATTCATCTATCCATACTGAGAAAAACCTTAACTAGGAGCGGTCGACTATATCTTCGGCGCTGCGTCCGCCTGGTACGGCGAATGCGATATCGTCTCCGTCGGCGGCGGCGCCATCACCGCCATGTCGCGCGAGACCAACGATGGCACATGGTACGCATTCGACCATTGCAATGTCAAGGGCGGGTCTGGGCTCGATCTCGCCCAGGACGTGTATCTGGGTCGTCCATGGCGGGTGTTGGCGCGGGTGATTTACCAGAACTCGGCCCTGAGCAATATTATCAATCCGAAAGGGTGGACGACGATGGCGGAGGGGGCCACCCCGCTGTATTATGAGATTAATAACTCGGGGGATGGCGCGGGGACGTCGAGCAGGCTGTATGAGAGTCAGATTTCGGCGGCGGTGGATAAGACGACTGTGTTGGGCAGTGGGTGGACGGCTTGGATTGATCGGACTTATTAGGGGTCCTTCTTGGGGCCTAAGTCGACGAGTGGACTCGGGGGAAGGTCAATGGGAGTATCTATCTACTCAGATACCGATTGGACTATTGAATCGTATTTTTGTATATTCTATTCACTTGGCTTGTTTATGTGGTTATACTACTCTGGTGGGGATATCGGCCAGTCTGGAATCACTTAGGGCTACAGCTGATCGCATGTCTGCCAACACTAAATAGGCCGAATGCATTGCCGCTATAGGATTAACCTGAACTGACTCTGGGGCAGTGCGACTAGAAGGATTCACAGAGTTCACCTTTCCACTGGTTGTGTAAATGTAAAATGGTTGACGTCATCTTGTTCCAAAAGTCGATGCGACACAAATGGTTCCCAACTCCGACCCGAACAACGACATCCATCGAGGACTCAATTCATAATTACGAGATTCCTAACAACCTACGCATCTTCGCACATAGGCGCATGGAAAAATGAAAGATGAAAAATACACCAGCCATTGAGTCCGGACCCTCATCCTCCCGGCGCACTCAGAACAATCGCTCCCTCTACAAAAGATGACATCCGTCTCAGCGCAACAGCTGGCGGACATGCTGCCCGCCGGCGTCGCCATCGTCGACCACCACGACAGCTCCATCTTCCTCAACCGCAACTTCCGCAAGATGATGACCAGCACCTCAACCCAAACATTCGACTGCTGGTCCCCGTCCATCCATCCCTGCGACGCCGAGCGCGTAGCCACCGCCTACCACTGCGCATTGCAGTCCAACAGCACTCTCCGCATCGAATACCGCACAGAGCACGAATCAGACCCATGGCGCCTCCTGACGCTTCGACCATTGACCCCCGACGAGCAAGAGCGATTTGGCCTGGCCCACAAAGACGGCGCCAGGGGCTATATCTGCACCATCGCAGACATCACGCAGGAGAAAGTCGCCGAGCTGTACCTGAAGAAAGTGGCACAGGAGGCCGAGCAGCGCAAACAGCAGCAGGAACGGTTCATCGATATGATCAGCCACGAGGTGCGGAATCCCCTGTCGGCGATATTGCATTGCACGGAGGATATTCTCGAGGCCGTGAATCACAGGGACGACGACGCGGCGCAGCAGATTCCGCTCGAGGCGATTACGCAGGCGGCCGAGACGATCAGTCTGTGCGTCGCGCACCAGAAGAAGATCGTGGACGACGTGTTGACGTTTTCCAAGCTCGATGCGTCGATGCTGACCTTGTCGCCGAGACGGGTGCAACCGCGGCGCCATCTGGCGCGGTCGTTGACCATGTTCCGGCCGGAACTCCGGAAGCAGAACATCCAGTTCGAGTACAAGCTCGACCACTCGTACGAAGAGGGCGGGGTGGACTGGGTCATGGCGGATCTCGACCGCATGGCGCAGGTGCTGATCAACTTGGTTGCGAACGCGATTAAATTCACCGCCAGATCGGGGGGCGAGAAGAGAATCCGAGTGTCGATGGCTGCGGCCCCGGCCCGTCCGCCGTCGTATCCGCCCAATGTCGTGTTCTTCACGTCTGATCAAGCGGCGCTGCATCTAGATGCGACAGGCGGCCGGGCGTGGGGGGAAGGGCGGAAAAAGTACATCATGGTGGCGGTTAAGGACTCAGGGATAGGAATCAGCGATGATGCGCAGAAGCAGCTGTTCGAGCGGTTTAACCAGGCCACGCCACGGACGCAGACTGAATATGGTGGATCAGGGCTTGGGCTCAACGTCAGTCGGCGACTGTGCCACCTCCACGGCGGGGAGATTGGGGTTAGCTCTCAGGAAGGCCAGGGGAGCACGTTTGGGTTCTTCTTTACGGTGCGCGAGGCCGAGCAGCGCACCAAAGGGGACACGGCAGGGAGTGACGACGAGGGGATTGACTCCCTCTGCAGCCATATTCAGGCTCTGAGCAACGAAGTGACGGGAGGCAGCCATGAGGCGATGACCCCCAAAATTCCAGAGAATCCGCCTGTGACACATGTGAAAGAGGTGTCCCCGTCCGCTCCGTCGGATGGCAGGAAGAAACATTCGGAAAAAATGCTTCAACAAGTCAAATCCGAGAGCAGCTTGGAGTCGGCTAGTCCCCCGACGCGAAATATCCTGTTGGTGGAAGATAACGTCATTAACAAGCAAATCGTCGCTCGCAAATTGCGATCATTGGGGTTCGTTGTCACAGAGGCAGAAAATGGGTGCGAGGCTCTTGAAGCATTTAAAAAAAGTAACTTCGACTGCGTGCTTATGGATCAGGTGATGCCGGTGATGGATGGGAACGCAGCCACGAAAGCAATTCGGGATCTAGAAAAGCAGCGTGGCATTCATGTTCCTATCTTGGGGGTGACTGCGAACGTCAGGGCAGAGCAACGGGAGGAGATGTTGAAGTCTGGGATGGACGCCGTCATTCACAAGCCGTACAAGATGAATGCCCTGTCTGCAAAAATACAACAGTTGGTGGAATGTGAAGAGTGTGGAGGGAAGGCTTGAATGGGCTGATCTAGTGGCGTTGGTGTATAATAGATAGAATATTTACCTTTACAGACCAAGGAACGGAGAACTGAATTCGGATTATCCATGGTTCGTTCACATTGGGTTCTTATTAACCTTAGATCTGACATGCGCACAAAGAAGAGACACATATGGCTGATAAAAGCTATCCAGACCCCCCTAATTCCCCTCACATATACTGCGTATCATGATCAACATCAAGACAAATACTATCTAAACACTATAACAGTCCGTTCTAAACGAGCTAATATCATCCTGATACTGCGTTCCCTTCCAATTGGCAATGCTCACATCATTACACCAGGCGATAGGACTCCAGTCACCCGATTTGGTCTGACAGCTGGGGCTGTCGTAGAAGGTGATACAGCACTGGCTGGTTCGCTCGGTGTTGAACGCATAGAATTTCAATGACGAGATCTCGTTGTTGATTGGGTTCACATTTCCAAAGCATGCAGTTCCCGCCCCTCCGGGGCCGCTCCAGGTGGCTTGCGTGCCCTCATAGTTGGCGTCTTTGTACAGACGGACCCGCCACGCCAAGGCACTGGGGGCGAGGAGGATGGTGGTCAGGATGGAGATGGGGAGCTGCATTGTGTTGTTGACTGAGTATTCGGGGTGAGTTAGAGGTTTCTGGTGTATACTTTTAGTGTCATCTGTGACTTACAATGAAGTCTCAAATTCGGAGGTTATCTCACCTTGAGCTTAGGCAGGTAGACTGTTCGAGCTGTGAGAACTGTTGAGTTCAGCGAACGATTATGACCGCCTACTTATAGAACCTCTGACTGTAGCTGATGTTGCATCTCGCGATATGCTTCCATTCCAGGTATAGCAAGATACTGGGCTTTGGTCCGTATTAATCTATCGAGACTACGGGCCCACGAATGAGAAATGCCTGTCTTGATGCACATAGCCTCATTATAAGTTGAACAAACAACTTAGAGTGTGTACAAATGGAGTTGAACAGAGTTGGTTTTGAATGTCCGAGGTAGAAGTTGGTCAGTTTTAATATAAATCGCTTGGCAAGAGGATTGATGAATACGAGCTTTGAAAGCTTTGCTTTGACTATTTTAACCCCAACCAATAGACCTGCACACATCTTGCACGTGTAGCAAGAGAACATCAGTTCGTTCTCCCCGCAATATTCATGATCGATAAAAGGCGTTGAGTTGATGTCACCTCGAGGCGCACAAATACGACGTATCTAACCGCTAAGAATAACAAGAAGGCATCATGGCTCAAGACATAGTTCGACCCCTGCGTTTTGACATCCTTTCTGCATCAACTCGAACTTTTCATACACAATTGGCTTAAACTTCGTATCTTGGCCTATTTGCTGGAAGCGTTTGGTTTTTTTGAGTAAGAGGTAGCTCGGGGAGATGCCGATTCTGCGCAGGAGAGGAAACTTCTCCGTCTTATGTGCCAAGAGCTCAAGGATGGCGGCTGTAAGATGCGACAGATGAATCTCACCACAGTCAGAAATGTAAATAGACTGCAAACTACCAGGCAGACTCAGCACCAGGGAGGATCGTAGCCCCCTGCCATCTGGGGTAAGATCCAATAGATTCGAAGCTCGCATCCAGAGACCTGAAAGAGACCTGAATTCCTGCAAAGAACCAAACCAACCATCTGCGTCTTCATCGTCATCATCTTCCTCATCCAATTCACGGTTGCCTCCTTCCCCCCTGTAATTCAAGTGTACGGTTTTGAGGCTGTGCCGTTGCGTCCATAAAGGTCTGTAGAACGTTGTTGGCCGGAAACCAATCGACGCCCCTCCCCAAACAACTTGGAGTATATGTTGATATTCGAAGTGCTCCAAGTTCGCACAGGATGTGATAATGTTACTCATCCCATACTTGGCGTTACCTGAGTCGGTAAATGAAAGGCTTGTAACTGGAGATGTTCCCCGATGCGCTCTGTGCCCCCACTCCTGAGTCGCAGGTTCTGATCCCTCAGCATCCACCACTCGAACGGCGCTCAAATACCGTAACTGAGGTAAATTGAGCAGAAGAACAATATTATGGGATGAGATACAACCCTCATCGTACCCGAATTCCAGAACCATAGATTGTAATCGCTGAAGCCCAGGTGAAGGATGATGTTTACTCCCTGCCCGAGCCATGGTTTTCAGGAAGAAAGGAGGAAGTCCAGCCTCGGGCAAGTCTATCGCCAGGCTCGTCAGATTTTCCAGCAATGTTAAGACCAGTGCCCACCAGGCATCCTCGCTTCCCTTCCCCAGAGCCTTGTGCCACGCTTCTCGCTCCCCTGGAAGATGGCTGACTCGGTCAATAACACGTTCAACTCAACTGTTTACCGGGATGACATCCTTCACCCCTTGACTCGACGATTCCCATTCGTGTAAATACAACTTCTGCACGGCATATCCAATTGCAGGGCTTAATTGAATGGCACGCACAAACTGGGGAGCTCGATCCCCTTCGACCATGATTTCTCGATAGGCCAACCCAAGGAAGAGATTTTTCCAGTGGCGGCAAACATACAGGAGGCTAAGTTTGTCATGTTCGGAGTAGAGAAATTCGCCAATGAGAAGTAACACTTCGTTAGGTAGACCAGGCATTTCGGAGACCAATGAATTCCACGTGGCTGTTGATAAATATGTCAAGGACAGGAAGTCGAGCAAGTTGATGCGGCCCGGAAATAGAACAGGGTACAGGAATTGGATTAACGAGCCAATTGCCCACAATAAATGGCGAATAAGATGAGACTTTTGGCTGGTGGCTGGTCTTCGGTATTTATGTTTGGATTCCATTATTGGAGAGGAAGGGGTTGCCTGCCAAGATAATACGAAGCATCATTTCATAACCGAGAGTTGAACGTGGTTCAGAAATCTAAAAAAAGATTTCTGAACCACGATCAATTTCTGAACCATAATCAGCTATCTGATTATATAATTATTCTGAACTATGTTCAACTCTTCTAAATCTTAATGAGCTGTAATCATATTTTCTGAATCATGTTCAACCTTTTATACTAATATTAGTCAACATGCTATGGTTAAAATCCTGAATTCTATTAAAATAGTTTACCGGCTCGTTAATCAGTACTATATTCTACTAAGTACAGACCTCGGGCAGCTCATTTAAGGACTTAAATTTTTTATAGAAAAAAGTTAGTATGATTAATTTAGATTAGTTAAAATACTTAATAAGCAGGCAAATTATATTAATAAAATTTATATTTTAGTTTTGTAAATTATATTTTAGATATCGACATCAATATCCACCTCGTAATATTAGATAAAGATGCGGATATCAAAATACTAAAAAATAATATTTTAGAGAATATCTATAACTTTCTCTATTTATTCAGTCAATAACTAATTATCTACTAGTAAATGGATACAGACGACTATTATTAAATTTCTTGGCTTCAGTATAGTATAGCAACTCAGACACCTAAAATAGCTACAGAAGTTGCCCTTTTCGGCCGCCTTCTAACCGTCACATTGTTAAATAGAGTATAATAATATTCATTAATAAGTTACCCGCAGCAATACGTGACACTATAGTGACTGCATATAATGAGTCCTTGTACACAGTACAGTGTTCTAGGTTGGCTTGGTAATTATCTGTCTGGCAATGCTTGGCTCATTGGGTTTGGAGTGGAAAAGCGTCAAGACGCCAAAGAAGCCTGACGTGAATCTAGAGGAGCCTTGAAGACCAGGCGGTGTGGAAAATGGGGGAAATCTTGTTTTAAGTTAGGGGTACAGGGCTGTAAATGCAGAATTGCTCGCTTTTCGCCCCGAATGCAGCTGTTTCGCTTGCACCAACAGCAATTCATTACCGTGTGTGGGCTCCCTGAGTAGCCCTTTACCTATCCACTCTGCGCCCTTGGTCAATGCCATGGTGTATATTATTCAACCCATTCCGTCCCCACGTCATATATCAGAAAGACTTCCAATCCAATCGAACAATAAACTTCTTCTTCACACAGGCAAACGACGCTAGCGATGTGGAGTATGGGTTCGATCTGATTTAACTGCAGCTTAAGTTCCCAGCTTCCCAGTTTTACCAATGCCACACGGCGATCTCCGTCGATAGATCGACATGGTTCATGGCGAGATGGGAAACTGAACGACTGTGTTTAGGTTTTGAATTCGTCATGCAAGGAGGTGTCAGTGCTTGCGGCTGGTCCGATATATTAATTAATTATTATTTTAAGCATACATCTCCTCCCCCCGGAAGAATTTTCCGATCTGTTTCCTGCTTCGTTTCCAAACGTGTATCAATTATAAATATCAATCAATCATCATGAATTCCCCGAAAACCACAGTGTCGGCTGCTGGACAACGGAGTACCGCCTATTACGAGACATGGACTCTCGATACGTACGATCTCTGGGTCTTGGGCTTCATCAACACATTTGGATGGCGATGTGGCACGAAGAAGCACCTGCTGCCGGCCTTCCGCGCAAGTGTCCGCCCCAACCACATGGACATTGGCGTCGGGACCGGCTACTATCTGAAACATGTCGATTTCCCCGGGTCGTTAACCCTGTGCGACCTGAGTCGAAGCGCGCTGGAAATGGCGCGCAGCCGAAGTGGACGAGACGATGTGCAGTTGATTCACTGCGACATCACGCAGGAGCTGCCGACGGACGAGAAATATCAGTCGATATCGATGTTTTACTTATTGCATTGTCTGCCCGGCCCGATCACAAATAAAACGGCGGTGATCCACCGCGTGACATCGAATCTGACCACCGATGGAATCTTGGCGGGTGCGACAATCCTCGGACGTGGTGTTAAGGATGGCTGGGTAGGGAAACTGTGGCGCCGGCATGTGAATCGCCGAGGACATCTGGATAACAACGATGACGATGCCGAGTCTTTTATTTCGGCACTCAATGACAATTTTGAACATGTCGAAACGGAGATCGTCGGTGCGGTTTTGATATTTAAAGCGCAGAGACCGAAGGCTGTAGGGATGTCGTAAAGGGGGGCGGAATGAAAATAATAAATTGGACAATTCGATCTCCTCCTCCCCTGTCTACTACTGAGTGTCCCTTAATTTATGCAGATCGAGGCGTGAATCGAGAGAGAAGCGAATCGATCAGCCAATAGGTCCACCATGTTGAGTACAATAGAACATACGGGTTCCAAAAAGAAGATGTACTTTATTTATGCTAATAATTCATATCTACATCTATTGTCATCCATTATTACATGTATCCCTGAATAAACCAGAAAAAGGTATAGCTTTTATTAATATAATTTATATATAATAATACTCATTATAATTCAGAAACTTTTTAGTATACTTTCTGAACTATATTGAGTTTTTTCTAAAAGTATTTGGAAAAAACTTTTTCCTGAACCGTAATAAGATAAATCACGTACAGATCTTATTATGATTCGGAAAACTTCTCTTAGTGCTCTAAACCATGACGAGGTTTTTCTGAACCATGTTCAACTGAGACCCCAGAGGGGGCTTAGTAGGGTGTTTAGTAGGGTGCTTAGTAGAGTGTTTAATAGGGTGCTTAGGGGGGTGTTTAAAAGAGTGTCATATTATTAAATCCACTAGATATCGGCATTCGAGAAAAGATACCAAGGTCGATAGAATCAAAGCGCAATCTATGGATTTAGCCAAAAAGATCTGTGTGGGAAACTTAGGAACTAGGAAACAGGACGAAGAAAAAAAGGAAAAAGCGATCTTTTATAGACCGAGGTGATGAGATGATCACCCTTGAATGGC
Source organism: Aspergillus nanangensis (assembly GCA_015844325.1). Classification (NCBI taxonomy): domain Eukaryota; kingdom Fungi; phylum Ascomycota; class Eurotiomycetes; order Eurotiales; family Aspergillaceae; genus Aspergillus; species Aspergillus nanangensis. The sequence goes on along the minus strand of VCAU01000060.1, from coordinate 102,477 downwards.
CAGGGAATCTACCCCAAAAAATCATAAAGAAAGACGAAGGAAATAGTGAAAGGAAACAGTGAAATAGACAAGAAAACCACCACGCCAGTCGCAGAAATTCACTTCAAGTCGGATACCAAACTGATGGCAACTGCGGCATAAACATATAGCTCAGACAGCCAACTATAATATATCCACCCGCTCCATCATTGTCAGTACACTTCTCCCAGCTGTCGACAATGAGTGACACGCAGTCATAGCCATCCATCGGCGTTTGGGCATTTTGCTCTGGTCCCTCACAGTTTTCAAGCCAGCTAATCTCAGCATAATACACAGTCTGTTCTGGAATCCCGGCATCCCAGGATAGTTTCTCGCCCGGGCCCATTGATATCTCATCATTGGATAGAGCGTCGTATCTGCACATCTCGGCAACTTGCTGGACGGCTACCTGTTCCACGGGGCCATGGTCGAATACGTCAGTGCCCCAACACTTTTGCTCACTCACTTGGCTGGGATCGCTTGCTAATGGCGTTGCTGGGCTATCGGGCGTCGAAGTGGCTGGAATAGGTTCAGCTGTGGGCTGCAGGGTCAACGACGGAGGGGGGCCAGGTGGGTTCACTGGCTCAACCATAGTAGTGGAAGTGGCTGGAATGGGTTCAGCTGTGGGCTGTAGGGTCAACGATGGAGGGGGTCCAGGTGGGTTCACTGGCTCAACCGTAGTAGTGGTCGTTGAATCGTCCGCCGAGTGAGTGGTTTTTGGCTTGGGGGAAGTCGTAAATGTGCTAGCTGTCTCTATTCCCGATGAAATCGTTGAGACTTCAGTGGTGCTGGTTGACTCGGTACTAGAATTTGCACCAGAATCCCCCCAAATATCTGGGCAAATTGTGCCATAGTCAACATCTCGTCGTTTAAACTGTCCATCGACAACCTCTGGCGTTCCATTTGGATCCCAAAACCTATAATCAACGAGATATTCACCCCCAACCCACAGCCGCCAACGTCCAATTGCGAATGGTCGCACTCCACGTGGTCCATGGTCAGGATATATGACGCTATCAACTGATGCAACTTCCATGATCGCCTTTCCTTCAAGCTTGTTGTCATTGTTAGACCTGTCATATCTCGTGCGGATGTATCCTTTGATAATTGGGGGTTTATGTCCGTATCCATTGGGATAGAAAAAGAGGCCAAATTGATCAGAAAGCCATTTAGCGCGTTCCGAGTAGAGCCATTCTTGTTTGGTTGAGTCAACAAAAGGCGTGATAACAAAGACTTGCGGTTCATGCATAGGGTGTAGGACACCCGGGGCGTCATCAGTCCCCACCAATGATTCCACAGCCTCTATCCCATCTCCCCCATAACGAAGTGCACCGAATGATTGGCTTTTGAAAAACTCGTCCGGTGTTGCATCACGGCGTATATCGACGAAGACAGGGTTTTCAAAAATATGAGAGATGTAAACACCAAATCTCGTCACGATCATCACCGAGGTGCATCCGAAGATACCCTTTACCCCGGCGGCTCCTCGTGCCTTATGAGGAACAAACGGGTACCACTTTCCCGTGGTTGCGAAATTTTGACCGATCCAACCTCGCCGGCGAGTTATCTCGTGGCTTGCTTGGATCAAGTAATCTCTCCAGTCAACGTCAGCATCTGGCCCAGGAAGGGAAAGGGTATGTAGCCAAGGATTAGTTGGAAGTGGAGTCGAGTCGGCGCGAATGAAGAAGCCGTGATCCCGACGACGAATACTCAAACCAATATCAGAGACGGCTCCGGCACTCTCAGTTGGCATCTCAGACACTCTGGTCGGTGTAATCGACGCGCAGTCAATGGAGTTTACTATGGCCACTATTTTTCCACTCCCCCCCTTGGAGCATGCTTCACCACATGTGCCAAGTGCACATACATCGGTTGGAGTTGGAGTGCTCGTTACAGTGGCAGTGGTCCCAGTGACGGAGCATCCAGTGGCCGTGACAGTGGTTGTAGGTGAGCAAGTAAGGGTAGATGTCACTGATCCATCGGAGGTAATCGAGGTTGGTTCACAGAGGACGGTGACTTGATAAGCCGTGATATCAGAGGTGCACGAAGACGATGTAGTTTGCGAGCTGAGAGTGCTGGATTCCACAGTGGTTGATTCTGTAGTAGTAGATTCTGCAGTGCTGGTGGGATTATCGTCGTTGTCAGGGGTATCATTATTGTTCGATACCAGATTCCCCAAGATAGTCTTAACAGCTGCTATATCACCACCCTGGATTTCCTGTGCAAGGTTGTTGATATTGTTGGTAATACATGATAACCCTGACAGAATACCGCCAGCAACGTCAAAAATACTATCGACCAAACCTCGTTTCTTCTTTCCTGAGCACCCAGAAGAGGATGGGTCACCGCCCAGGTTGGAGATCAGTTTCACCACATTGTCCTTGACCCCATTAATGAGGTTCAAGGCATCTGTCTGAATAGGTGGACTGGGGTTTGTTTCCCAGGTCTTGATGATTGGGATGAGGGCGACAAGGTCTGATGAGATGGAAGATACACTGGAAGTAACCACAGGACTTGGAAGAGAACTGGTGACGGGGCCCCAAGGGATTGGTACCGGGGTAGTTAAAACTTTGCCAGATTCATCCGTTGTGGTAACAGTGACAGTTGATGTAGCAGATTATTCAACGGATGAGGATTCACTGGCCCCGCTATCAGTTGGAATGCCGTGAATGATATCACTTGGGGAGGCAAAAGCGGGGGTAGAAGAAGGAATGGTGGACGAGGGTAATGATGTGTCACTGGCTCCTTCAGAATTTGACGATACACCGTCAGAAGCCCTGTCAGAAGCGGTAGTTGTAGCGCTGGTGCTATCGGTTTGGCGAGATGTATCGGAGATAGAGGTTTCCAGCGTAACACTGGATGAGAGAGGCACATTGGCACTTGAGCTACCAGGCAGTTGAACCGCGGGAGTACTTGGAGGAGGGGGCCTTGAGCTGTTGATCAACGGTCTCGAGGTGGGTTTCCCATGTACCCGGCTGGATGGAGTAGGGGTGGCCGGCTGGATTGCACTGCTACTTGACGCAATGGCTGCAGCTGCTGTATAATGCGCAACGGCAGAGAGATGAAGAGCCGTCCAAACGGTGGAGAACTTCATAATGATAGCGTATGTCGATATGAATTCATTTCCCGGAGGTTGGGGCTCCGGAGCTCGCTACCTAGATGACTTATAAAAGGTGAGCGCTCTCCCCTTTTTTTCTTCCTCCTAGCTAGTCGAGTCGAGTAAGGAGAGATCGCGATGGCAAGGTAAAATCAATGAGACTAATTTTTTTTCTTCTGCTTAACGCCTCGAGAGCTTATATCGAGTTCGTTTCTGTGTTTGTGCATGGGAAACACCCTTCAATTGACCCGGACTATTGACGGTTCTTATAACTTGATGAAAACGGGCAGCGGCTATTATTCCAACTCCCTGGCTTTCATCTATTATCATTCCAAAAATAACCAAGATAGGCGGGGGCCAAAAATATCTTTGAAACCTGCGCCGCAGACTCAATAGCTCTAGAACTACATTCTTGTTAGCTCTAATAATCGAAGAATATGTTTTCTCATCAACATTTATGTGATAGTACTATGATAGCACCAGAATAACCTTGCAACAGAAAGATAACCCCTGGTTAAGCGCCAAACTAGCCGACTTAGAACAGGTTATGTGCCGCTGTTGGTTAATACGCCGTCGAGATTGGTACATGCAGAGCTCCTGCGGCAGTTGAGATATTTCAACGCCAGCCAGGGCATGTGCTCTCAGACCTCCCTTGCGGTATAGGGGTGTCAGGAACCTGAAAGATATCACTGCGGCAGTTGAAAGTTAATTGGCGAGCATGATCGGTTAAGGTGCTAACTATAGAACACTGAGTTAGGGCTTTCCTGTAGCCGCCGGAAAGTGTCGATATATATACGCCAAGACCCCATCCCTCCCTCCCTCCCTCCCGTCCGCTTCTCCTCTCCATCCCACCACCACCACCAACATCAACTTCCTGGCTTTCATCTATTATCATTCCAAAAATAACCAAGATAGGTGGGGGCCAAAAATATCCTTGGAACCTGCGCCGTAGACTCAATAGCTCTAGAACCACATCCTTGTTGGCTCTAGTGACCGAAAGATACATTTTCACATCAACATTTATGTGGTAGTACTGTAATAGCGCCAGAATAACCTTGCAACAGAAAGACAACCCCTGGTTAAGCGCCGAACTCCAGACAGACTACTACCTTACCTACCTACCTACCTAATGTCCCGCTGTTGGTTGATTAGGCTACTACGATTGGTGGATGTAGACGCAGAGCTCCTGCGGCAGCTGTACGTATTGTAACCGCCAGGAAGTGACGATCTATATACGCCAAGAACCTCCCCTCCTCCTCCTCTCCATCACACCACCATCAACTTCCAGATTCTCACACCCTTCTCCCAACCTTTACAACAATAATCCCAATGGCAATGGAGAACGCCACCAGTGGGCTATATCCCCAACAGGGCCAGCACAAGTTCCAACAAATGCTGGAAGAGCTGCCGCCCTGGATATGGCGTGGCCGACGTAATATCCTTCCCGGGAATTGGAACCCCAATCGTTGGACCCTAGGCTTTGGTGAATACGACGACCTGCCACTCATCGAAATCGACGATCGGAACTATATCACCGGCAATACTCGGGTAGATGAGCCTTCGGCCGATTGCCTGGCTTTTGAATCCGCCTGTCGCGATGGCCCCCTGTCCACCCTGGAAGCTGTCACCTCATCCCGCCCTCGCACCCCTGCATTTCTCCACCAGGGCCTTCTGATCGCCATTCGTGTTGGGAATGTCGATGCGGCCCAATATCTCCTAGAAAAAGGAGCGCCCATCGTCCGCTGCACCGCTCGCAACATTCTCTGGACACCTCCAGAGAAACAAATCCCTATTGGCGAGGTTCTCCTGGTCCATGGTTGGAACCCCAACACCCCAGACATTGTCGATTGTTATCTGCTTCCAGAAGTTATCACCAATCTACCTTTTCTGCGTTGGCTCTTGACTCATGCTGGTGCCGACCCGAACATCGGAAAGATAGGACCAGAAAAGTACGATTTTGAAGGACGGGAGACCAATGGCTCATGTGAGTCTCTCGAGAAAGCCGCATGCGATGGCCATTTGGAGGCCATGCATTTACTCCTCGATGCAGGCGCAAACATCAACAATGGCTTTCCACTACATGCTGCCGCAGGCTCAGATATATACTATGAAAACGGGCATCGCCGAGGTCGTCCATCAGAGCCGTCCCCATCTCCCGAAGTGAGGAAGGAGTTCGAGGAGCGTCAGATAGCCATCATGTCTCTGCTGATAGAGAGGGGGGTAGACATAAATCAGGAACAAAGGGTCGTGATGGGGAACATGGTGCCAGCCTACCCAGTTTTGGAGGCCATCTGGGCACAAAGTATACAAAGGGCCCAGTGGTTGATAGAACAAGGCGCGAATCTGGAGGTGACAGGCGGGTATGGCCCTGCAATGGAAATTGCGGAGTTAACAAGAAATCCAGAGATGACCAAAGTGGTTGAGGAAGGGATTAGGGCTAGAAGATGGGTGAAGAAAGACGCAGAGAAAGCCATTGGAGAATGATTTTGAGAAGTCTGAAACTTCACCTTTCAATGATTGGTTGTTCATGTATACTGGCCTATCTTGCTTTGTCTTGTCGGCCTACACATCTGTTCTTGAGTTCCTGTTCATCCTATTATATCATACATTTTTTCTCAACATACAATAAACTTCCCCGATTATAAGAGTGGCACATAAATAGGGCTTATAAACTAAACCGAGGGGTATCTATTCTCAAGGTCGGGGAGTATCCAACTATGCAGTCATCCAGAGAGGTAGATAAATTCTGTGCCAGGTCCCCTTCGGGTATGATGTTGCCCACCCCATCGTCCTGGATTCCCTTTTCCGGCAATACTGGAAGGAGAGCATTGAGACGTCTGGCGGATGGTGGGATACGCCCAGACAGGGTCTCCCCAGATTTAATCCTGCCTTCCAGCTCTACGGCGAATTTTGTCAACTGGGAACTGCGTGTTATACCCAAGCTCAATAGGAATATCACATACCCAGTAGAACGGACCCTAGTTTCCAGAACCTCGAGATGTGAGATAACCCCAACCGTAGGATTTCTCTCGCAAGGGCCCAATGCCGTTCGACACTTTTGTGGATCTTCGCTGTGAAATATCCAGCCTTAGGGCCAATGAGACTACATCCGGCAAACGGATGTGACAGCTGGATATATTCCGGTGACCATGAGCTGATAATGTGCTGGATCCTTTGCGCATGACCAGCAGCTGTAATCGTTGGGCAGCTGGTAGTGTCACCAACAGCAAACTCCAACTCGAATTGACGGAAAAGGAGGAGTAAGTGAGTTAAAATAACCCAATTCATCTCATCAACATCCCCTACGTCATATACAAACGTGTCAAGATTCAGGCAGAACGCGGGCGGCAAAGCCAAGCGAAAGCAGCTCAGAACAGTTTTCCACTGCTGAATCTCATCCTCAGATGGAGTACCCTGATATATCTGCTCATGAACCAAGGACATCAGATACTCACACGCGATAAACCATATCCGCGTGTTCTGATTTCCAGAGGCTTTCAGGCTTCTCCATATCGACTCTGGATTTCCCTCTAACATTGCCGATGGCACTGGGATACCACGTAGCCAATCCGAGTCCGACGCAGGAAGCAAAACCGACATGACTCGGTTGTCGATTGCATATGGCCGATGGGTCATATTCGACCCAAATCTGTCCAGCTGCCAGATCAGCCACCACGACCGCCGCTTTTCCTCTCGCGTCACCCAATCTGATGGGGATAGATTGCGCCCTCCGTCCTTGTCGATAATGTGGAGGTCGAGTTCATATGCCAGCCGGACGCATGACCCCGTGATCATCCATCCACGGTGACAGAGGCATGCAGTGTAGTAGTTAAATGCGAGTAGAATACATCCCTGGATGTATTCAAGGGAAGGGGTTATAATGGTCGGACGTAGTTGGGCGTATAAAGTGGATGCCATGGATACAAACTGGTCACCCCGTTCAGCTGGCGGGGTGCCCGAAAAATAGTCCATATCGCAAAAACGAGCTGCAAGTCCAAACATGCCCCAGAGAGTGAAGGCTTCAATTGGTGGGATATCCATCAAGTTGCGTAGATGTCCGGTGTGTGGATCTCGATGTTTGGCGTAGAATCGAGTCCTGTGTAGTAATGGTAGCCAGCCCTGAATTTTGCTGAAGTATAATTCTATCAACCGCTCTACAACTTCTGGGGGTAGATTTGATGAACCGATAGAAGACGGAGAATTTCCGGCCCCTTCATCATGCCCTGGCGAGTGCTGTTGGAATGGAATTGCGTTCATTTCCAATACATCCCACGGGATTTCATTTTCAAACCCCACTGGAGAAGAGTTTGTTACCTGTAAACTGCTGTGTTCTTGTGTTGTTAATGCTTGTGCGTCTTCCCAACTGTGCCGCTGTATGGGAAAATTAGCAGGAGAAAACAGATCTACCACATCTGTCGTAGGTATGAATGCATTCCGAGGCGATGCGATATCTGGATTTACTGCAGTGGTAACAAGATCTGGATTTATTGGCAAGTTCTCGTCTCGATGATGCGCAGCTAAGAGATCGAGGATCTGATCTGGTTTCAAATTAGCCATGCGATTATTGCGGCGATGTAGATATATAACCACTACTCCCTCGTACTCACCTTGACTGCCTGCTATGAATCCTCTTTTATTCGCCGAACACGCGACGGCATTCGGTCTCCGTCTCTTGCGGCGAGTGGGAAACGTGCATGGCTGGCCTGTTCGTTCACATAAACTACAGCAGGGCTGGCGCATATCGCCTGGAATACTGAATATCAATATCTATATTCCATGTTGTCATCCTTATAGGAGGCGTAAAGAGGCTCACATTTTGTTTTCTTCCTGGTCAAGGCTTGTCAGTTTTTCGGGATATGAACGGTTAATCTCGGCTATATGCATTACCGATTACAAGCTTCGCACGCTCTACGCGGTGTGGCTCGACTAGTCATATTCCTGGTTGTTCCACATATATCGAACACGAACGTTATAGATCTCGATTCAAATTGTATGGGAGTGGTAAGACATGGAAGAGATATGAGGTTGAAAGATACAATAGTTTGCCAAAAGTGCAAAAGTGGAGAAAAATGCCCCCCAATTGATGAATAGAAATGCGGGGAAGGTGGATTGATAACCATTTGGTAAACATTACTCATCATGCGTTTCGAGATTGTTTATATTGTACTAATATTAGTCCTGCAACACGTAGAAGTTTCGAACGCAACTGTTTAATTTTATGCCCGAATAGCTTCAACATCAGCAATCCACATATCCTTGCTGGGGAAGTTGGGCGACTGGACCATCTGTTAAATACATTTCCCTGGGCCATGACTTAGCGTGATACCGGCTTTTTCATAATGCCGGTTTCGGCCGTGGCCATCTGGAAATAATCCATACAAAATAAAACATGCAATGAAAATTGGCGACTAAAGCACACTACTATGCTTTGCGATCTCCCTCTCTTCCCACGCAGCAAATGTGGCCTCCGCTGCCTGAATCGCATCATAGGCCAGTAATTCCTGTTGATAAGTAGCGTCCGCCCATTTGTATTTCGAATACCCACTGTCCCAGTTGACCATCGCCAACGCTTGGTCTCTTTCCGTTTGCGCAGGGCCGTCGTAGTAGTGATAGAAGTCCCCGATCTCCACGGCCGCCCGCACGTTGGCTGTAGTCCGAGGCTTTCTGTGCTCCTCATATGCTCGAAGAAGAGATTCGGTCTTGCTGGGGGTAATAACGCCAGCTGTTTGGAATTTGCGATTCAATAGACCGAGGAGAGCTCCCAGCATGGCTCCGTCTTCCACGGCCATCGCTGCGCCTTGGGCTTGGTATGGGAGTGTAGGGTGACATGCGTCCCCAAGAATGGCGGTGCAATTCTAGATTTGTGGTCAGTATATACGTACATGCTTCAATCGATTGAGATGCTTGCCTTTGTCCATTGAGGAAGCCCCTCGTGGTGAAGAAGCTTCCACTTCAAGACGGAAGGGATACATGATATCATCTTGGTCAATCTATACCCAAGGTGGTTATTAGTTCGTCACGGTTGTATTTGCCAATGGGACCGTATAACAGCGAATTACTCACATGTTGTCCCATCCTTCAAACGCCGCCCTCATTTCATGGATACTGCCATTTTCTGTTCGAGTGCCAGCTGGGAGGTTGTCGGGACCAAGCAGCACCAGATTGTATATTTCACCATTTCGAAGGGGATAAAAAACGCAATGCTTCTCGGGGCCAACCCAGACAGTGACGGCACTGCGTGAGCAAACCTTTTCAACCTCAGGGTCATTCAGCGACTGTAGTTCTTCCCGAGTGAATGTCGCTCGATACGCCAAATCTCCAGTCTCGTATGGAGGTGACTGGTTATCCAGAATCGACTCCCTCGTTGAGGACCAGAGTCCTAGAAATGGGGTTAGCTTTCTTGGACTTGAAACCTTTTTTTTATATATATTAAAAAAAAACACCATACCATCCGCTCCAACAACGACATCCGCTGTGATGATTTCTCCGTCTTCTAAAACAACCTTGCTCGTTGCCGAATCTACTGTGACGGCATTAGAGTTCAGGCGGATGTCGGCACCAAGGCGTGAGGCCTCATCAAACAGAATTCGGTGATAGTCAGCCCGATGGATGACGCTAAAACTGTGGTCAGCATACGCAACTGCTATCATCGCGGCCTCTGTCCAAAAACCTGACGTACAACCACGGTGCTCCGACCTTCTCTATGAAAGGTCGGCCCAACTCTCTATGGCCGAGAAGCTCGCCATCCGAGTATCGGACTAAGCTGAGAGAATCGATCTGTGTGCCTTTTTCCTTTATGGCCGACAGTAGCCCGAGGCGATCTAGGACTTTCACGCCGTTGGAAGGGACTTGGATACCGGCCCCTACCTTTGACACAGTCAGTATGAAATTCGGTTTCGATTGTGTGCAACTCATACACTGTGGTAGCAGTACTCACTTGCATGATCTCCGGTGCTTTTTCAAGAACTATGACATTGAGGCCCGCACGACGACATGATATGGCGCACGCAAGACCTCCAAGTCCGCCACCGACGATGACCACTCTTAATGTGGCTTTCATGTTAATGTGGAAGAATACTATAAGATTTGTGAAAATAAGGGAGGGATTTTTGTCGACTTTAAATATTGAAAGATTTGACTAGCTGTACCAGCAATGTATTTATAGACCATGTTGTTGCGTATCGCGGGAACTACCCTCGACTTTGATGCTCATGTGGGTGGGGACGGCGATGGGAGTGATATCACCGAGAATATGGCATGGTAGGGCCCGGATGGGCTTGATTAATTATGAGCGTGCAAGAGCGAGGGGGTCAGGTATACGACCGAAGGGTTATTTTCAAGTGGTGCTTTTTAAGCCAATAAACATACTCCTTAGAAATGTTCGTCTTGTAGTCTCAGAACGGTCATTTGGCGCTTTCATATCCCGTCTCCACTTTGGCGGTGTTTATAGTGGCTGCTAACACCGTCCTAACGCCGAGTGTATAATTGCTCGGTTAAAGTCTGTAGCAGAGGGGAAATGGCCATATTCTGATGAATAACGGCGACCTGATATGTTTACCCCCAGTGAGTCGTTATGGTTTTTCGCGGATATTCAAGCCAAGTATTCCACTCAGCTCCGAGATACTCTGCAATAATATGGAATATATATTCCCCAGCATCACCAACCTGCCACATGGTCCTGCCGTAATGTAGTAATAATGCATAGTATGCCAGCACTATCAGAGCCTCAGGCTTACAAGCCGACAACAAACTAGTGAATTCTTGAGGAACGACGACTGCCCACAAAAAGATCATCTGGTACCGAACCTCCAGCTCCTGGTCCTCGGATGATGTCAACAATGCATCAAACCCGAGCTGCAGATACTTAATTGCCAGTCGACATGCCGCCTTATCCGCTTCACTTAACCCGCCTGAGCTGTTGATTAAGTCTGTAGCTTGTTGGCAGTGATTTCCTTTGGGAGACCGCGAGGTAAATCGCGTGCTTCTTAATAATGTCTGCTCAAGGTCGGATTCCATCAACAGTGGCCAAGCGGTCATGGTGATCGTATACACCCCCTTATGGACCTCGGCACACTGCACATAGTGGGTTATGAATACTTCCAGACCACCGGGCTCGCGCCTGTTCAGCGTATCGGCGAGGAGGTGATGTCCGAGTGTAGTAGAGAAGAGAAGTATCGCCACACAGTTATGCGAATTGACCTGGATACTGGAGGAGTTGAAAAGAGAAACGGCGCGTGTCTGCAAGCTGACAGCCTGGTGAAGATAAAATGTAGACTTAGAGGGGTGCAAGAAGACAAGGTGGCGGGAGGAGAAGGCGAGGAGCTGATACAAAAGATATGGTGCTTGAAGAGCTGTTTGGAGGGCGAGTGAGACTCCATCAGAGTAAGGATTGGTGGCATCGCCTAAGTTGAACATGTCTCGCGTAGATGTCAGGTGGATTAGAAGTTCCATGTGGCTCAAGTTGATGGTCTTTTCGAGAGCCACATCGTCGCAATTGTTGATCATAGATTGAGAGACGCCAGAGAAGGAGGTAATGTCCGGTACGGTAAGACCGCCCTCGCTGTCATTGTCATTTGGACTGGACTGCTCCAGGGAAGGTGTACTCGTTGTTAGGGGACTATCAGAGGGCATTTGGGACGCATAGCTACAATCCCGGCCAGACATGCTGCAAAGCATACATACTGGGCGTCGCTCATCGCACTAATAATTTGGTAATACTGAGATTAGTCACTGAATTCCAGTGGCTAGTGAAAAAAAATTACCTTGACATGTCGTCCTTTGCTGTTCAACACTGAATTAGCAACTGTGAACCACCACTAATGGGCCACAGTTAAGACGTACCATTGGAGGCAACCATTGCGCGACTTTTTGTGGCCACGACGGAGCATGAGTGATTGCCGCAGAATTAACCAGAAATAGTTTAAGTATTCGATGAAGGATGAACACGCGTATTGCATTCAGTGAGCTCCTTGAGCAGTGACTTATCTAAATTCTGATATTGACCCAGCCAATGAATCGATTTATTATGGAGCTGCTTACCTAACACGCGTGTTCGGCTTCTTCCGAAGACGCTGAGCCCTAAAGCGGGATTCTGATTGGACAGTTTGGTTCCATAGCAGGGAAATGGCATCGTGACTTTCCCAATCTGGTACTGGTAGAAATGTTGGAAGGCAGCAAGGTTTTCTACTATATAATAGAAATGATTTTACCTTCTCCTACAAATTTAAGAAGACCTTGAGTAGCGGGGAATTAGGAAAAGTGTCACTCCTTGTCCCTTTCACTGCACTCCTATCATAACCCAACATGAGCGACGGCCAGCCGGGTAAGTCCCCCTCCCAAGGGCCACTGAATCACCATTTTTGATACATCATAGTCTCCGGAAGTCTTTACATATATGCTCCGAACAAAGGGGCCCCTGTGTTTTTCACAGCCGCCTTCGCTATCTCGGCAGTCTTCCACATCTGGCAGTGCCAGTAAGCGCTCATGATTTTCCTAGACGTGTCCTGTGCCCTGACTATTGGATTCAGTCGATACAGGTGTTTCAAGTTACTCGGACTACATCCCCTCTGTGCAGTTCTATTTGCTGTTGGCTACGCCTTGCGGGAATACGAGGCGTTCAACTACTCGTACGGGATCGGCGACTCTCTGAACACGCGAAACTTGCTCCTCTACATCATCAGCCAAGTGTTCATATACATATGCCCGTGAGTAACCCGCCACGACAACTGAGCAGATTCGGAAACCTAACACATAGACTACAATTGGCTAGACCGCTCCTCGAACTCGCAAACTACCACGTGCTCGGTCGAATATTCTACTACGTGCCATACCTCGCCCCACTTGCGCCAGGAAAAGTGCTCTCTATATTCGGTGCTCTGATGGCTATTGTGGAGCTAGTCAATGCGTTGGGAGTGGCTCTCGCTGCAAACCCATCATCATCACACACCCAACAAGAGACAGGCGGCAGCCTCACCGTCGCTGCACTCGCGATTCAGCTTGCTGTGATTTTCACCTTCGTCCTCCTGGCATTCATGTTCCAGTGGAGATGCTACAGATCCAATATATACTCCAGGACCATCTCAACTCCCCTCATCACACTTTACATAAGTATGGCGTTAATCCTGGCGCGTTCCATCTACCGCTTGGTGGAACATCTAGGTAACACGGTTGTGAACTTTGATGACCCCGCATCGTTGCGACACTTGAGCCCACTGTTACGGTATGAGTGGTATTTCTATATCTTTGAGGCAACCCTCATGCTTGTCAATTCTGTGCTTTGGAACATATGGAACCCGGGGCGTTATCTGCCCAGGAATCATCATATATACCTGTCGCAGGACGGGAAGACGGAACTCGAGATGGAAAACGTGTCGGATAATCGGTCGTTCCTACTGAAGATTGTATCAGTCTTGACTTTTGGTCTTGCTTTCCACAGGAAGGAAAGTTGGCGGCTTGAGGAGCTTGGTGGGAATGCTGATGGTCTGCGTGAAGCATAGGTTGTGGAGTACGAGCGACTATCTGCTTCAGCAATAAGCTTTTCGAGTTGAATTCGAAGGATATCCTGGGTTGTGGCAGTGGAGTTTAAATATACTGGTCTCGGAGGGTATAGACATACAAGATAATTTGGAGGAGACATCATGCATTTCATGTTTATGTTGGTCGTTGTTCAAATATATGTAAGGTCTGTCCATGATTGAGATCCCAGTCAATACAATGGTAGGTGCCTTTGACATATTTCTCAACTGTCGCATAGCCTGATTCCAGAAGATAAATTTATATTGAATTTCCATGAACCTCGCAGTGTAATCCCATGAATGGAAAGATAGGTATCTATTGTCAAAATCTCCTCCACTATACCTCATACCGATCTGTCCTGTACTTGACGGGCCGATATTTCACATAATCGAAAGTAGCCGGCAACACCAGCCCATTCATATCAGAACATGCGACCCCCACGAACGACCCAGTAAAAGCACCATGGGCAAGATGTCCTCCACATTCATCCGATACAATAGTAGCATTATACACCGGGCCAATATCCTTAGGAGCCTCGCCATCAAGCGCATATTGAAACTGCATGTCGCTCCCCCTGACACTGACAAGCAGCCTGACTTTGCCAGTATTTGGAATCGGCACTCCCATCGGAACAGGGGCACTCAATTTCCCCTCGGGATACGAACCCTCCGAGCTCATGAGCTGCAGCTCGCGTTGCCCATCCGCATGCGCCGAGACTGCGAGATAGAAAAAGTTGAACCGCGAATAATACACCGTCAACCCGGCATACTGCCGCTCATCCTCCGGCGCAAACTCCACCACGGTCTCTGCGTCGAACGAAAAGTGCGTCTGCCGCCTAGCAACAAGCGCCTGCTCAAACCACGACCCAATAGACTCGCGCCCAAACAGCGTCAACTTCCCCCCTTCCGTCGAGAAGATCCGCTCCGGCTCCGGCGTCCGCAGCCACTGGAAATCCTTATGCAGCCCGTTTTCAAACGTGTACCCCTGCTCCGCCCAGTAATCGCTATCGTCACGCGTACCCGGCACATCCACATACAAGGACGGCACCGGCCCGTCCTTGATATACAGCCAGTCATCGTCCTTCCAGTACGCCTCCTGGATGGCGGTCTCCCGCCCCAACGGACACCGGCGGTCCTGGCTGACAGGCCGGCCGGCCAGATGCACGAGATAGGTCCTGCCCTCGGGGGTGTCGACAATGTCGCCGTGGCCGGCACGTTGCAGCGCGGCAAGCGGGTGGTCGCGCGAGGTTAGAATGGCGCCGTCGGGGTGGACCTCGTAGGGGCCCCAGATGCTGCGCGAGCGGGCCAGCGTGCAGGCGTGGCCGTATGCGGTGCCCCCCTCCGCGGTCAGGAGATAGTACCAGCCGTTGCGTTTGTAGATGTGGGGGCCCTCGACGAGGCCGATGTCCGTGCCTTGGAAAACGTTCTTGCGTGGGCCGACGAGTTTCCCGGCCTTGGGGTCGAATTCTTGGAGGATGATTCCGGAGAACCATAGAGGGCGTCGACGGTGGTCGGACGACATGTTCATGAACCATTTTTTGCCGTCTTCGTCGTGGAAGAGCGACGGGTCGAAGCCGGATGAGTTGGCGAAGACCGGGTCTGACCATGGGCCTGTGATGGAGGGGGCCGTGATGATATAGTTGTGCGTGTCTTTGAACGAGCCGTCTTTCCGTTTAACATCGGTATATACGAGCCAGAACTGGTCGCCGTCGTGCGATAGGCAGGGCGCCCAGATGCCGCAGCTATCGGGCTCGCCACGGAGATCGGCCTGGGTCTTCCGTGTGAGAGGACGGCATACTAGCTCCCAGTTGGCAAGATCTTTGGATTGGAATAGCTGGACTCCGGGCCACCACTCAAAGGTGGAAGTCGCAATGTAGTAATACTCGCCCACGCGGACGATGGACGGATCGGCGTTGAAGCCGGGGAGGATAGGGTTCAGGACAGGGGGCATGATGAAGGGTAATGGAAAATGGAGATATGGGAATTAGAAGTTGGAATGGTGTTTTCGCTGCGCTGTTCTTTTTATGTCTGGAGTTTGTCCGATGAATATGCCGCATTTAGCCGTTCTATTTAACCGCCCCTCATTTGATTGTTGGGGTCGCCAAGCCATGTGGGGGAATCTGCAATCATCCAGCCATTGCATCACTAGAGTCATGTTGGTAACAATGTTAAATATTCAATGTCATGTACTCAAGGTACTATATACTAGCTTATTGTGAAACCATAATCCCTAACAAGCAGGACAGGAAACCTCGGATCCATCCATGCTTCACTTCCATCCAGTGACTTTATAGTATAGTACAACGAGGCTGTCTATCAGTTGGACCCCAGAATCACTGCCGCCGCCTTCTCCGCCATCCCGTACGTCGCAGCCTGAATGTGGGCGGTAATCGGGTTGGGAAAGACACTAGCGTCAACGACACGCAGCCCTTTCACGCCGTAAACTCGAAAGTCGGTATCGACGACTTTCCCCATGGAGCATGAGCCCATTGGGTGGTAGGTTGAACTGCGCAAGGATTAGTAACTGGAATAAATTCACCAGGAAAGAAAAAAACCCACAAGGCATTATGTTTGTAGCGAGCATCGATATAGGCATCCGTGGCATTGAGTGTGATAGGATCGAAGTCATCCGGAGCGGTCTCCTGGGCGATCAACGATTTCCCGACTGCCGTTCCCAGCATCAGGTTCGTGGCGTCGCGAATACCCTGGCGGATGGCGTACTGATCCACCTGAGTGGTATAATACTGGGGATCAATAACCGGCGGCTTGGAAGGATCCGCCGAATTAATGGTCACATAGCCCTTGGACGTGGGCAAGAAATGCACCATGGTGGTCATGATATGCGAACCGTCCGCCGGCACCACGGGGTCTGCAGCGCTGCCAGCCGCGTAGATCACAAAGTGTTCGAGGAACGAGCGCGCTTTTCGGAGCAACGGGTGGCTGTGTGCAGGCTTTTGGCCCTCGTCCGCCTGGATGGCGGAGATGAGCCCGGCTTGGGGGACGGTGGTGGTCACGACCCAATCCAGAGGCATGCCGGTGCCAAATTCGGGCTGGGAGAAAAGAGGATTGTCGGACCCGACTGCATAGCCCGCGGACGGATCCTTCAGTTTCCAGAACATCTGGAACTCGAGGTGATCGTGTAGGTTCTGCCCGACTTCGGGGGCGTTGACGATGGGGTCGATGCCCAGCTCGGATAGCGTTTCCTCGGGGCCAATGCCGGATAACATCAGGAGTTGGGGCGTGCGGTACGAACCCGCTGATGCGATGATCTCTTTCCCGTGGTATCGAGTGCCGTTGACGAGCTCGATGCCTGTCGCGCGGACAGTTCCCTTCGCCTTGCTGAGGGTGATTCTCTTCACCAGCGTCTCTGTCAGCACGGTCACGCCGCCCAGATCATATGCGGAGCTGGCCAGTTGACGAAGCCCATCGCGCCGGTCTTCGGTCAGTTCGGCACGTCCCTGGTTATGGCCTGCATTTCCATCGAGGTCCGGGAGAGCGTCGACGCCATTCTCATCCCAAGCTTCGGCGACCTGATCCCGCAGAGGGAACTGGCGACCTGCCGAGGTGGTGGATGCGACGAACAACGGGCCATCCGCACCATGCTGTCCGGGGCTTAGGTCGGGGTTGTAATATTCTTCTGTTCGCTTGAAGTATGGCAGCATGTTTTCATAGTTGTATTGATCATCGTCGACGAGATCGGCCCAGAGATCAAAGTCACTGCTATCACCACGCATCCAGCCGCCTACATTACAGTAGAGAACTTAGCAGATTGCCAATTGGAGAGAATTCGTGGGATTTGATTTCCCATTCATCCACCTACATGAATTCAGAGCAGTTCCACCTCCAAGGCACTTCCCAGCCGGGTTGTTAATCCTGCGACCGTTCAGAGCCGCCTGGGGTTCAGTATAGTAGCCCCAATCCCATTGCGACCCGACTAAGTATGGGGTATAGTTGGAATACGGGATCTGCGTGTTTCCTGAAACATCAGGTCCAGCTTCGACCAGCAAGATCTTGAGAGAGGGATCTGATTGATGCAGGCGATGCGAGACGACGGAGCCACCAATTCCTCCGCCGACCACGATGTAGTCGAACATTTTAGCCCACAGCATTTTGGCGAAGATTTCCGACTTTGCGATCAGAGCGACATGAGTGGGGGGAGATCGTGAGCTGGCTTTATGGTAATATGAGAGCAAGCAAGAGCGAGAGAAGCTACCCCTGGAGACTCCACATCGGCCACGGCGCCCGGCTGTTCAGGTATTGGCAACATTAGCGGGTGTTATGTCCGGACCTCGCATGCATAAGTGTTCTCCGACTCCCATTGAAACGAAGTCGGAGGGAATTATAACTGGGCGGTCATGCCATGTTGTGTTTTGGTCCCCACCTGATTCAGGATGGCGTGGGGGCCCCCTGAACTGCGCAGGCACCACGACGCTATCGCCAGGGATCACTAGTTTGCGCCGGCGCCGGCGCTGACAGGGATCTCTCGATCCGTTTTTGATTAATTGGCAATTAATGCGACACACGCCACTGTTCGCTTAATTCCCCAGGACGTGACCCGCCGGAGTGGATGGGGAACCGCTAATTGTGGGTGGAAAACGCCCATTCTCGATCTGATGAACGCCCCCCTTGGGTGATGACCCTCGATGATCAGCTTCATTGGCATGCACGTTGTTACCAAGGGCGATGGTTCTCGATCGACCTCCCAATCAATCCTTGGACGGAAGAATATTGCCCGAATGCGATGCCCCTCCCTCGTGGACAGAGTTCAGGATGTGAACAGCATTGCTAGGTTTGCGATCCTTCGATCTTCAATCTAAGACAATATTAATTGGAGTTACAGTTTTCAGCCCGTAAACGTGCCCCGATGTAGGACTAGTTGTCGGAATTAACTCCGACAGTCGTTGAAGAGGCCAGTTGCCACGTTATTATTCCAAATTAACTCTTTGCAGCAATAATATACATAATGAGAATGCCCGACCCCCCGGCGCAGAAAAAAAAAGGAGATCCTCTTCGTCTTTTTAAATAATCAGAAGGGACGAACACGCAGAACACCTCGACTGGCTGGGATGTAGGATTCATGTCAGACCCAGTGAAATATCGGTTCACCAGCAATGTCGTCCCGCCGTCGGATGCTGGATGGGCGCTCATCATCGTCGATGCGGTTCTCATTGTGCTGACGACGCTATGGATGGCCATGCGCATCTACTCTCGACATGTTCGGCAGATTCAATTGGTGGCGGAGGATATTGTTCATATTGCGGCATTGGTATAAACTCATTAACTGGCTGGAACATGATGTGTTGAATCCCCCAGACCAAGGGCTAATGTGACTTGATACCCCTACAGGTATTCTTCTACGGGTTTGCCGGTGTCAGCATGTCGAGTACGTCCCTCAGTTGCATCAGATCCAAGTCACATCTTCTAACCCCTCTTGTTTTAGTGATCCTCAATGGAGGCTTGGGCCATCATCTGGCTGACTTGCCCCCTTCCCACACAACAAGACTCCTGAAGGTAGGTTTGGCATCATCATCAGCCCCGAAGTAAAACCCTCTCACTAACTCTTCTCAACCTAAGCTATCCTTCGCATCCCAAGTCCTCTACGCCATCTCCCTCGGCCTCGTCAAAATCGGCATCTGCCTTATGCTCGTCCGCATCTTCTTCGTGCGCAAGTTCGTGGTTTTCGCCTACATCCTCTGTGGCTTGTCATGCAGCTGGGCAATCATGACCACTCTGGTTGGCATCCTCATCTGTCAACCCGTGTCGATGAACTGGGACCCAACAACCCCCGGAGGCACCTGTGGCGACCAGACTGCTGCGTTCTCGGCTGTCGGAATCGTCGATATCATCGTTGACGTCCTGATTCTCGTCCTACCCATCCCCATGATTCTGAATCTGCAGCTGCCCACCGCCAACAAAATGGGCCTGGTCGCTATCTTCAGCGTTGGGATTCTGTGAGTATTTTTTTCTCTGGGCGCTTCAGTTTCGAAACCGCATAAGCATACTAAAACATTTTGCCCATTATAGCACGATTATATTCGGCGCCGTCCGTCTGAAGGAAGTCCTCTCGGTCGATTTCACCGACTTCTCCTTCAGCGCGTTTGCGTCGCATGCCTGGTCCGTGGCAGAGGCCGGCGTGGCCATCATTGTCGCGTGCAGTGTTCATCTACGACCGGTGTTCGATCGTCTCTTCAGTGGGCTGATCTCGTCCCTGCGGTCGAGTCGGCGGAGGGGAAGTACTGCTCCCCTGAGCAGAAAGACCAACAGCAAAGTCCAGGCAAATTCTAACCCGAGTCGTCCTTATCCGGATTTCGAAATGTGGCCGGTCACTGCAGACCCGCAGACTTCGGTGGTCGGGTCGACGCCTCGTTCGGACGACGATGTGTCGGAGGATAATTCCTCGAATAAGCAGATCTGGGTTAGGACGGAGTTTACTGCTCATGATGTTTCTACGAAGTGAGTCTGGTTTGTGTCGAATTATATATATATATATATTTTTTTTCTTTGTGTCTACATGCGGATACCCACGGTGGTTTTGATGGTGGGGGGTTTTTTTTTTTTTTTTTTTTTATAAAGAGCGGGGATAGAAGCTTCACACATCATCTCGACATAAGAAGGCATGAATGTTAATGCCTTATTTTCATTCTCCAAAATTATCCAACCGCCCAGGAAATATATCCAACATGCAGCGATCTTCCTGGCTCATAAGTAGTTAAGTAAATCCAACCTGGGACGCAGCAAAAGTAATGACATAATTGGTTCCACTGGTCGATCCACATCTTCGCGCCCTACAGATGACCATCCACATCTGCTCGACTTTAAAATGATCAGTATCCCCCATGATCCTCTCCAGCACCAAATAACACACACACAATCCGCTCCCACCATGCGACGATCTTCCCATCCCCCCGACAATGGGCCAAACGACGACATCGACGACTCTCTCGAACTGACCAGCGCCTTCGACGCTCCCGCCCAGTCCGAAGTCAGCCTCGCGTTCCCCGAAGGCGGCCGCGACGGATGGGCATGTCTCCTGGGCTCCGCGCTGATGATGTTCCCATCCTTCGGCTTCCAAACCGCCGGTAAGACCCAGAATCCAAATTCCACCTGGGTGGCTGTGCTGTGACTCCTGAGATGCAACAACCCCCACTAACAATGCAAAACCAACCCCCCAGTCGGATCCGTGCAGGACTACATCAGCACCCACCAGCTCGCCGCCTACAGCGTCCGCGACGTCGGCTGGATCACCGCGCTGCTCGTCTTCCTGACGCTGTTCTTGGGCGTGCAGGTTGGCCCGCTCTTCGACCGCTACGGCCCCCGCGCGCTGCTCATCGGCGGCTCCCTCGCCAGCGTGGCGTCGTACTTCCTGCTCGCCGAGTGCACGCAGTACTGGCACTTCATCTTCTGCCTCAGCATCCTGGGCGGCGTCTCCGCCGCGGTGATCACCACCGTCTCGATCAGTGTACTGAGCCATTGGTTCTTTCGGCGCCGCGCGCTGGCCTCCGGGATTAGCATGGCGGGGTCGTCGGCGGGGGGTGCCATCATCCCGCTGGTGTTGCGGATGACGTTTGATCGGTACGGCTGGGCGTGGTCGATGCGGATTGTGGCGTTTATGGCGGTGGGGTGCTATGCGGTTGGGATTTTGCTGGTGAAGGGGAGGTTGCCGAGGAGTGCGCAGAGTCGGGCGACGGTGGATGTGCGCGCGTTCAAGTCGCCCCGGCTGTGTTTTCTGGCGGGGGCGGTGTTTTCGTTCGAGTTTATTATCTTTGGGTGTGCGGCGTTGTTGCCGACGTATGTGCGCTATGCTGGGCTGGCGGTGGATACGCAGTTCTACTCGCTGACGGTGTTGAATGGCATGAGTCTGCTGGGGAGGGTTGTGCCGGGGTTTGCGGCGGACCAGGTGGGGAGGTTCAATATTCTGTTGGCGTTGGTTGTCATGACTCTGGTGGTGATGGCCGCCGTGTGGCTGCCGTTTGGGTCGCGCGATGATGCGACGCTCTATGCGGTGGTGGCGATCTTTGGCTTTGGGTCTGGGGGCTGGTTGTCCCTGGCGCCGGTCTGCGCTGGGCAGCTCTGTCGCACGGAGGAGTATGGGCGGTTTTACGGCACGATCTACTCGGTTGCGGCGTTTGGGGTCCTGCTCACCGTTCCTGTGGGTGGAGAGTTGCTGCAGACTACGTCGCCGCAGACGCTGGTTGGCTTCTATTCGGCGGTGTTATTGGTCGGGTTGGTGAGCGTCGGTCTGGCGCGGTGGGCGCTGTTGGACTGGAAGTGGAAGTGGAAGGTGAAGGTGTAAAATATTAGTAACATTACTTGACTCCATGCTGGAGACTCTCCTGCTTAAACAAATCAATCTCAGTCGATGCGAACTTCCGAGCTGACACTTTCCTCTCGAACAATGCATCCATCTCGGCATATGTTCGCCCTCTGGGCTCAGGGATGCGCAAGTACGCCCACACCCAACACACCACTGCGATGGCGCCCCAGAAGAACCCAGCTTTCCCTTTCCAATTCCACGCCTCGACGTTCAGCATGTACGGCACAATGACCGCACTGACAATATCCAGACAATTGTAGACATTGCGCGCCAGAACCACCGTCTTGATGCGAAGCCGCGCCGACGGAATCTCCGAAACCAGCGAGTAACACACCGGACCGACTGTGCAGTCATACAGAAACGTATAGACCAGCAGCATCGACCCCGTCACCCACGACGTCGTCGCCGTCTCGGGGGCCAGCGAAACAAACCCAATGACCAGCAGGATGGTGCACAGCGCCCCCAGCCCCCCGACATACAAGGTCCGTCGTCCCACAAACGTCATCAGCACCCAGGAAAGTACCGTGCCCACGAACCCCAGCCCATACTGAGCCAACGTCATATTAAACGACTGGGCCACCGCCAGCCCGGCGCGCTGATAGAACACCGTGGAATAAACCATCAGCCCCGATCCACACAGGATCTGCGTCGCCCACACCAGACAGGCGATTTCCGTGCGCCGCAAATTGTCGCCCCGAAAACACTCCCCGTAGGAAGTACTACCCTCCGCGCCAGTCCCCTTCTCCAACTCGTTGGTATGAACCATCATCGCCACCGTCCTCTCCGCGCTGAAATCCCCATCACAGCCTGTCGTCGTCGTCAGCCGTCGAAGCGCCACAACTGCATCTTCGCGACGGCCCTTGCGAACCAGCCACCACGGACTCTCGGGGGCGAGGAACACGCCCACCAGGATGGGAACCGGCCAGACCCATTGCACCGCGAAGGGGATGCGATACGCCCACTGGTCATCCCGGGTGGACAATCCTTTCAACACCCCGGAGACAATCAGCTGCCCGATCACCCAACACAGGTTCACGTACGTGGTCAGGTAGGCGCGCAGGGCGACGGGGCAGACTTCGCAGGCGTATGTCACGCAGAGGGTCTGGTACACCCCCAGAGGAATGCCCATGAGGAGCTCCCCGATCAGGAGGGTTTGGACGTTGGGCGCGAAAAAGAGGATGAAGATGAACGCCGTTGTGGCTGTGAGAGAATACAGCATTGTCTTGCGGTAGCCGTAGCGCTCGGAGATAATCCCATTGACGAAGAGGCCGATGATTTGGCCGCAGTGAACGGCGTTGGAGAGGCCGGCTTGCCATTGCGCCGAGAGAGTGTAGCTGCCGTCCGGGAGTTGATGGCCGTATTTCTGGTTGAAGGCGGGGAATCCGTAGAAGGAGCCGATTAGGAGCACGTCGTAGCCTTCCATGATGATGGCGCAGGAGATCAGCAGTGACCAGCCAATGGCTTTGGGGTATAGTCTTACGCCGTCCCAGAGGGTCATTTGGTGTTCTTTGGCTGTCGCTGCTTTGGCGTCGTTGAGATCGTTCATGTTGTTGGCCTGGGATTGCGGATTTGTCTGAGGGTTCATGGTGGTGCTCTGTGAGATGGGAGGAGTGAAATCGTCGGAGTACAGAGTCTCGAGGTCTGTGTTACTTTGGATCGAAAGTGCTCGCAGTCAGTGGTGTGGGCATTCTCGACTTCATGCAAGGGATTTGCAGGTCTTCAAGCCTGTGTTACTGGGTATTAATTCCATGTGACTTGCGAACAACTCATTTACCACGCAGGAGACCACAGAAATAAATAACAACTCCAATTTTATATCACGATTTATATACATGGACCCCATTAACCCCCAGCATACACATCCCTTCTGCTCACAGCCGAGAAGAGGAAGAAGTCTCACCCTCGCCCTCCGACGAAGACGACGAGAACTTGGCAGCAACATCCTCGTACATATCATAACTGCCAAACGTTTAGTTAGCAACGGACACAACAGTTTCCAAATCAGACAGCCGACATACGCATTCATTTCCGTGATGGTCAACTTATTCGACTCATCCTTCACGGCGTACCGCGGGTTATTAGTGTTGTCCGAGAACCCTAGGTAAGGGAGTCAGTCAGTCAGTTTCTGCTGGGTTCATGTCCAACAATAAATCTTTGCGACAAAAGACTCACCGATCCGCTCGTGGATATTTTCACGGGCTCGTGCAGACGCGGCCTGGACCTTGGTGGCCCGTGGCTTTCTGACTTGCTCGTATACATCCAGCGCCTTCTGGACATCACCCGTGAAATGCTTCTGGCTGAATACAATGCCGAGACAGGCGGCATCCTCGATGGCCATGCATGCGCCCTGGCTTTGATCCGGCATCATCTAGAGGATATATCAGAAACCTTCTGTTCCATTGGAAAAAGGAAAAATGCAACGGAAAAAAAAGACCTACCGGATGCGCAGCATCACCCATGATACAGGCAACCCCCTTCTGCCAGTGGCTGTAAGGCTGGTGAACCCACAATCTCCAGGGCCTGACCTCGGTTCCGATCTTCAGGTGATTCCGAATCTGGGCATCAAGATCAGGGAACGGCGCCAGCAGCTCCTCGACGGTGCCATCACTGTCCCAGTTCTGAGCGCTGTAGTCGCCCTTCTCGCGGGGGAAGAAACAGTAGTAGGAGAGCAGGCTGCCGTTGTTGCAGGGGGAGAGCACGATCTTGTGCACGTTGTTGTGCCCCCCCCAGTATTCGAGCGCACTGTTCTGCGAGTAATCCACGAGGCCCATCTTGACGGCCGTCGCGGTGTCGACGTTGGCGTGCAGGCAGCTGGAGTTGGCGGGCTTCTTCTCCGGGTTGATTCCAATGATTCCGCGGACGGCGGAGCCTATACCGTCTGCGCCGACAATTAGCTCGTGGTGGGCGATGACTCCGTTGTCGAATGTGATGGTTCCGGAGGTGATGTCGATGTCTTTGCACTGTTGTGTTTTTTTTTTCTCAGTTTGGATATCCCATCGAGTTAGGGCTGGTGAGGGATGGTACCTTGTGGTTCAGGACGACCTTAACTGGAATGCCCTTCCCTTCGCCAGTCGCCGTGTCCATCAACATCTTGTGCATGTACTGTCGGTGGAACATGTTGTAGACCTGATCAAAAAGAGGTCAGCAACGTCCCCCATTCCCGGCCTATGGCCTCTCCCGTAAGAAACTCCCCCATATCAACTCACATATCCCCATTTCTCCTCATAGTCGCCCAGGTCATACACACTGACAGGCTCGCCAGTCTTCCAATCGCGGTTAATCAGCTTCCTCAGCACGACAGGGTCACCCTTGGCCACATCGACCTCCCACTCATGAAGCCACCGGGTGCCGTTGGCCGCGCACGAAATGGAAGCGCCAACTTCACCGACAAAATCGGCTCGTTCGTAGACCGTCACGCAATGACCTGCCCGTCGCAGTGAAATGGCAGCTGCAAGACCACCGATGCCGCCGCCGACAATGGCGACGTCGAGACTCTTCCAACCGTTTTGGGGCCGCATGTTGTAGATGAAAGAATGGTTAGGGTGAAGAGGGATGATGAGAGAGGTAGATGTTGTGGGAATGTTGGATTTGTAGATTTGTTTCTCTCAAGTCCTTTCAGTCTCCGTGCATCATTTCTCTTTATACTATTCCTTTCTTCCCCTCTCCTCGGCTTATCGTGGGTTTGGTTGACGTAAAGCTTTACTTGTTTAGTTAAGTGTGAAGCGCACACCCGACCTGGGGGGGGCTCGGAACATAGCCGTCAGGATGATAAGCTGTTTCCTGCGGATGGTGCACCTGAATGGATGCTCTCTGCCGATTATCGTGCTAGTATGGGTGTTAACCTTTCTGGGGAGTGACTAGTGACGACAGGGATGGCCATGGTATCTGGGATGGGTCCTCGGGTTATGGGGTTATGATTGCTCATGAACTACACTACAAGATGACGAGGCTCTGCTTCTCGCCATGTTTGTCCTGATTCGAAAGTCCCTGGCTCGGCGAGAAAGGTTGTTCTACCACTAGTTCTCAAATCGTACAGGTAGACACTTGAAATTTCCCAGCAACCACTGGATCACCCAACAGTGTCCATGTGAGCAGCGGTCGACGCCATCAATCTAATCCCGACGATATCCTGTTTGTATAGGCCGGGAGCGGGAGCGGCAGCGGCAGCGGCATTGGACCCTAATCAGCGGATAGCGCACTCGCTATCCGCCAGGCGGGTATCCTGTACGTTTCGTATTTCCAACGATGGTAATTTTCATATTAGCACCCAACAACAGATATGTCAGTCAGCATAACAACATCCACCGACTATGCTCTATCCAAGCTCTCACCTCCACCTCCACAATGGGGGAAATGGCACCCAGTCTTCTAAAGCCCCTAACCGTCTTCTGCAGTCAATCTCAATCCCAGCGATACATTAAATCCGTCAGGAACCTCGGCGATGCATGGCGTACCCTCGCAGAACAGCCTTCCACCGCTGAGGACGATCAAAAATCCACCGTTGATTGAGACCACATTTGATTTGATCCTCAAAATCAATACACCAAGCGGAGATTCTGATGCAGCTTCCGTCCAAATGACGACCTATGAGACTTTACCCCCTCGTCAACCAACCCCATTCGACACTATCGTATCTTCGCGGACTGCGGCACAGACTTTCTCTGGCGGACCTCTGACGATATCAAGCCAGATGAATCCCCTCATTTCCTTCGTCCGTGCAGGATCTTTATGAAGCCTAGGTAGACACATACACCGATAATTTCAAGAAGAACTGTGAAGACACTCAGAACTACTCAGCGAGCGTCTTTCCTACAATGCCTGAGGTGGCTTGGGCAGTCGCTGGGTATCTCTTGGCCCTGGCAGCTCGCTATGGCCCCCCAAATTGGGAGCATCGAGTACTCTGTCGGCCATTCAAAGTACCTACTAGAGACGGGGGCGGAGACCAGTACCACTCGACAATTTCTAGAGGATCAGTTGCAGTTGTTGGCGAAAGGGGAACCTAAGGAATAGAAGAAGAGCTTTGATTGTTTAGTAGTTTTGTTTATGCTCGAGCCTTGTCCACGTATGTTTTGCCCGGTAATACGGCGGTATTGGAAAGTTTCAATCCTTGGTCTGGCAGACTAACTAAACAAGACTAAACAAAGACCCCCAAATCAAGAGAGTCACCCCATCCCCACCACACAATAATATTAGATAGATTATTACATTACACCGATGACGATATGGGTAGCACCTCTTCTCTTAAGGTGGGGAACCCCCCATATCTCCCATCAACTAAGCCGGGGCAACCTAGTAATTCTCCCCCCATTGCGGGTCATTACCACCCTCTCCCTCGACCTCGATGAAACTGAAACTCCAACATTGATGCGCTGCCATGTAATCCTCCCTGACGATCAAGATGCCGCGACCAAAAGTCCCCTTCGACAAGAGGCAACGAACCGCCGAAGCATGCACCTTCTGTCAGACTTCGAAGAAGCGCTGCAGCGCCACGTTGCCCTGCACCAACTGTGTGCGCAGAGGCAGAGGCCAGTTCTGTACCTTGCAGAAACAGAGCACCGCCTCCCCGGAGCAACGGTTGCCGCATGAACAATTATCGCCTCAGTCCAAGGTTTCCATGGACCCGGCGCATCCAATTCCCTACCCGGCGGCGGCTTCATCGCCCGAGGCGACGCACCGAATGCAGCCGCGGATGCTGCGTGGGTCTCATGGGCAAAAAGGTAACGTACGAGTACTGCCTGTTTATTTGTTAGGATCATCGCAGTGTTTTAATATTTGGGAAAATCAACCCATGAGGAGACAGTTTTCATTGGTCCTTCTGCGTCGTTGTCCTTTCTCCAGTTTATCAGAGACACGGTTTCGCGCCATCTGGGTCCTTCGCAGTTTTCCAATAATGAGCACACTGAGACGATGTTTGAGGACACATCCCGCCAGATGCCGTCGTCTCCTGGTGTGGAAGATATGGATCTGGACGAGAAAGAGAGGCTGGTCGATGTGTATCTACATGCTGTATGCGCCGGTTATACGATCTGAATGACGCCAGGGTCAAGGCCAGAACTAACCAGATGATATAGACCAGTGGAATGATCGAGGTGATCTCACGTCAGGAGGCGATCGAACTGCTGGATCAACCTCTCAAACTTGACGATGCCAATCCAAATTGCAAGGAGATCATCACGCAGTTGATTATTGCCATCGCGCAATGCTCGCAACCCACTGCCTTGGGCGAGAGACACACGCGGCTGTCGTTTGCGTCCATGAAACTGACAACCTTAGAGCCGCTGATCCAATCGCCAAACCTGGAAATGGTTGTGGTGTTTCTTCTTATGTCTTTTTCCATGCTCGGGGCATGTCGTCGAAATTTGGCTTATATGTATCTTGGTGTTGCTACCCGAGGGGCTGTTGTCCTGGGTCTGCACTGCAGAGAAGCATATATGTCCACCAACATCCCCGAAAGCAGAAGAAAGTAAGCACATACATTCACATTAGGAACATAGGCACTATAATTTACTAACTTGGATTTCCAACTCCAGGGCCCGTGTCTGGATGAGCTTACGCGTTCTAGACTCAGTAGTCAGTACCATCCTGGCCCGGCCATCGGGGCTTGCGGGCCTCGCCCTCGACCAGCTCGACGATGTCATGACCTCGCTCTATTGGCAAGATGGCGACGAGGATGCGAATCTGCTAGCATCATATCGTCTTGCAGCGATAATGGACCGAGTGGTGAACAAAGTCTACAGTCGAAAGTCGGTCTCGACGGATATCGCAGAAGATCTCCTGCGACAGCTTCGCCAGTGGACAGAATTGTTTCCGGGGTTTTATCGCATACCGACAGAATCTACAAAGGACCAGCAGTCCACGGAGGCAATATCTAGAGTCGTTATCTCCACCATGTTTCACTTCACCGTAACTCTAGTAACACGGCCATTCCTGATCACCACGCTGACGGCGCATATGACGCAAATCGGCCGACGTGTTCCCGGGGAGACTTTACTCTCCCAAGACCCTGTCCATGTCCAGTTGGCTTCGGCATGTACAGACTCTGCCATCTGGCTACTGCATGCGTGTCTCGAAGCAAAGGAAGCTGGTCTTCTTCTGGATTATATGTTTGTCACGCAGTAAGCGAATTCCTGCTGTCTCGTACGTTTTCAAATAGCTCCAGCAGCCGATATTGACCTGAACAACCACGCACTAGAGCGCTAGTCTTTGCCGCTGCCCTTATCCTCGGATTCTCTCTCTTTGTGCAACGCGAAATCAACCTAGAGACCGAGGCCATGTTCAGCGCCGCTCGCGATATCCTTCGGTCCTTCTCTGCCCACTCTCCGCAGGCCGGTTGCTATCACGAAATCCTTACCCACCTCAGCCAAACCATCTCGCACCAGCGACAGCAGACTGCGCTCCAATCGTGTCGACGGAGTAGTTCGTACTTTGATCAGGTCGTACCACGGGATACTGTTCAGGGTGGTGCACAAGTCAATGTCTTGCAGATCAATACTCCCCCGCAGTATCTGGACGACGATTGGTCGAGTCCAAGTAGAAATAACGTCAGTGATATTGATTCATGGCTATTGCAGAACCAGCCTATAATCGACCCTTCTTTTGAACAGGGATATGGAGAGGGGGATGGCATTATGGGCGATATGAGACTTGCGGGATGGGATAGCCTGGATCTGTCTCTTTGGGATAGTTTTCCCTTTCCAGAGTGATCAAGTGTAATATTATGTAGGAACTTATCTGTACTTCTGCCTCTCATCATGTCCATTTACCTCCTCAGAGTGGATAACCTCGCAACCTCTGGCTGCTCACTATACCACCACAGCTTCCATCTGACTTCTCCTCCATCCTCCTGTACATCTCCCACTTACAGAGTGTAGTACAGATCTTGCTGCCCCCCAATCATCTTCTTCCCAGATCTAATGAGTCGATTCTGCTGCACAAAATAGACCGTAAACCCGAGAACGATAACTATAACCAGCCCACTCGCCCTACCCCTCCCCCATTGTTAGCACTCAAATCCAAATAAAACACCGAACATAAGGAAGAACAATACTCACGCCATACACGCATAAAACCCATTAACATATCCCGGCGCATCCTGACTCCGAAACACCAGCGACCCACACACGCCGCCCACGCCCCCAAACCCCACGATCGTGGCCGATCCAAACGCCCTCGCCCACTGCCCATGCACGTTGTTCGCCTGGTAAGCCATTCCGGCAGGCACATTAGCATTCGACCCCGCTGCGAGCAGAAACAGTCCGAAATACCGCACCCCGCTGGCCTGGCAGTACACGACGATGAGGGCGCCAGCCAAGGAGACGAGGGCGTTGAAGATGATGAGAGGGCCGCGGATGTGATATCGGTCGCCGATGTAGCCGCAGGCTACCATGAGAACACCGGCGAGGACGTAGGGAGGGGCGGTGAGCATTTGGGACGCGGCGACGCTGAATCCCATGTCCTTGAGGATGGTGGGGGCGAAGAATGAGACTCCGAAGGTGATGGTTGTGAGACAGCTGTGGGGACAGAAAAGAGATTAGATTGGGTATGTTAGAACTGTGTTTCAGATAATCGTGGTGAATGTTCTCTCTCTCTCTCTCTCTCTCACCAGAAGATCATCCCCAGCAACCAGAGTTTGGGGTCTGTTCCTGCTTTTAGGAAGGCGGTTATATTCAGGCCTTCGGTTTCGGCATCGCCGCGGTCATTGTCGATCCGCTGTAATACCCATTTGATCTCGTTTGGGTTGAGAAAGCGGAATGATTTATGGGCGTTTTCTGGAAACTCCACCACGGCGAAGAAACTGCAGAAGCCGATGGTGATGGTGATTAATGCTTCGATGATGAATATCCAGCGCCATCCGGCCTTGTTTGCCAGTCCGGCCATCTGACTGATTCCATACGCGAGGATCTGAAGGGGGTTTGGAAAGTAAGCTGTGGTGTCGCTTCAGGAGAACCACGGATGATCAATCCATTCGGTGTAGTTACTCACGCCGCCAAATGCCGATGCAATGCAAGAAATTAGGTAGAAAAACGCATATCGCTTCTGTACCTCGTCTACCCCCATGATACGTAGCTTAGCGATTGGCTATGTGAAATCATTTGCTGTTTGCAATATTAATGAGATACTCACATCGAACATACCACGTCGACAGCAGATACACCGTGACTGGAAAAAACGGCGCCTCGAAACAACCCAGCAGAACCCTCAGTCCTGCGAGCTGGTGCCATGACGCCACAAATCCACTCCCTAGCATCGACACGCCCCATAGTACACAGATGGTGGAAATCGACCAGCGAACCCCGATGCTCCGAACCAGGAATGTGCTTGGCAGCTGGAAGAACACATACGGCGCAAAGAATACCAGGGCAATGATATTGTACCGATTGCCAGAGCCGAGCTCGAGCTCTTCTTCCATCCTTGGGGGAGAAAAGTCAGTCGCCCATACATCATATCCGGAGGGGGAGGAGAGAGAGATCGTGGATACTACTACTACTGCAACTACTATTACTTACCCTGCGATCATGGCAAACCCTAGGTTTGTCCGGTCGAGAAGGCAGATAAAAAATAGGATTCCGCAGACGACGGAGACGCGAATGTCGATCTTGCGAATTGCCCTTCGTTGCTGTTTAGGGCTGAGTATTGAGTCCTCGGGGTTGGCTTTTTCGGCCTGGTCAGGGACCGTGTCTGAGTCTTTGGTGGACATCGTTTCACTGGTGACTGCTGTTCGAGGGTTCTGGGTTGAATTGCACGGTGCGGCCTGAATCCCTTGTTTGGGGTTTATATCCCTGGTTTAGCATCGTCGGAAAGGTACCTTCCGATGATTATCTGTTCTTGTTTGCTGGGGGATTTCGGAGCAAACATTCATTGGATGAATTCTACAGTATTGACTAATTTTCAATAGATTGCTATTTATCCTTTTTATTTCGTAGTTTCTAAAGTAGAAAGATATGATCCTGTTGGCATTCTGTATCCGACGGTAGCATTAGTTGGGGCTAAAGTGAACCCAGTTCAGGATTTTGGCCCCATACGTCTATCTCTACGACGGTGTATTTGGGTTTCATATAAGAACTGGGTGGGTTTGTAGATCTGGGCTTGGCTTGATAAAGGTTGGATTTCGAATTTACTCTCTAAAAAGTGTCCTTTTCGATATCAGATCTCCCTCTAGGAAAGGTACAGATATTTGGCAACCTTGGGAAGACACCGTACACGCCCTGGCAGCAGTTCGAGGCTGACTATAACATGTTTCCTCATCGGTAATTGTACAAATGAGGGCTTAATACTGTAGACAGATCGAGATACCTACCAGCATCCTCGACAACTTACTCTTCCACCTCTATATTAGGCAACAATACGACCTCCATCATATGATTTCGACGCGGAAAGTCAATATATATTATATGACTCGCAGAGAAATTGCTTGCGTATTATCTGCAACACACTTCCATCAGCATTTGGAAAGATATATATTATTAAGTACACAGCCAGCTATGCAATCCCTCCAACCTTGACTACCTTCACCTATATTTGATCCTAAGGTTACTACAGTAACACACGGTTTGTGCGACTGCCGAGGGAGATCCTGCAGGAGAAATTAGGGCTTGGCGTCGTAGGCGTGGACTCGATCACCAACGTTGCGGCTATGCCTGAGAAAAACGTTGCAAGCCATTTGAAAATAAAGCTACTAGTCGGATGAGGTCCAATGTTTCGGATACGAAGCATCTATAGTACGAACATGTTGTTATGCGCCTTCAATGCCAAACCGGTGGGTTGATTGATTTAGTATTATGGGGGACTCGGAGACTGAGAGGCGGGGGTGGAGTCTAGCCGAGGAAGAAGCTCGTGTGGAGAAGACACGGAGTCTCCATCAGAGGGACAAATCGTACTATTATTGAATTCCCTTATTTCCTTATATGTGGCTCAGGGGATGCCCCGTTGGCGTTGTATCCAGTCAGTAGCGGCGTCATTAGGACACAGTGAATTATATGGAGTGTAATAAGCTAATTAAGTGGTAGCCAGTCAACGCACGCGACCTGTATTCTAAGTTGAATATCTCCGTATCTCTCTTTTGACCCCTCGTCCAATACACGATAAGTCTGTCGGATGATGCATGAGGAGTGTCATGTCCGCCAAACCCAGAAGACAATCATGGCGGAATGGGGACTATCAGCGGATACTGCACCCTAATCCAGGGCTTATCTGAAGACAGCTAACCGATGGCGTCTGGGCGCTGATATCTCGCGCTGTCAATTGGTTGGACCAGAAGTCTGGGCACCAAAGGTCATCGATTATAAGGGGGATAGCTTTTCACGTCGCACTAACCTCGTGTGTTACTCACTCCCATCTTCTCCTCCACGGCGTGGTTGAACATCTTCGTCTTTACAGATACATTGCGTTAAGGTGGACAATTTCATACTCCCAAACAGGATATGGCAGATATCAACGGCAACGCCATGCTTCAGAGTAAAGAGGGGGGTGGAGAACTTTCCATCAAAGAAGCCCAGGCTGGGATTGTTGATACCGTCAACGAGAGGTACGAATCCTTCGCCGCTAACTGCCATGGGGTAACTGACCTTTTGGATTCAGTGAAAACAAAAATAATCTGCCCAGGTTTGACGAAAATCTGGAGCGACGATTAAGATGGAAGATCGACCTCTACGTGATTCCTACCGTCACCATTCTGTACCTCTTTTGCTTCATCGACCGCGCAAATATCGGCAAGCACTTGTCCCCTTCAAGCCTACCCGGGGGGAATGATTCCTTCTAATTGTGAGCTTCTAGGAAACGCCAAACTCGCAGGACTCGAAGAAGACC
Source organism: Aspergillus nanangensis (assembly GCA_015844325.1). NCBI lineage: Eukaryota > Fungi > Ascomycota > Eurotiomycetes > Eurotiales > Aspergillaceae > Aspergillus > Aspergillus nanangensis. The sequence continues at coordinate 68,729 of VCAU01000060.1, read as the reverse complement.
TGGGACTCATTGGATACGACTACAATATCCTTCTCTCGGTGTTCTACGTCTCTTATATTGTCTTCGAGATCCCATCCAGCCTTACCTGCAAATGGATGGGACCAGGCTGGTTTATCCCATTAACCTCGCTTGGCTTTGGCGTCTGCTCCATCGGAACTGCATTCGTACACAACCTGGGCCAGGCATGCGCCGTTCGATTTATTTTGGGCAAGTCACCTCCATGAATTCAACTGACGTTGATATACGACACTAACGAACCTAACCTAACCTGCCACAGGTATCTTCGAGGCCGGCATGATGCCGGGGATCGCATACTACATGTCACGTTGGTACACCAAGAGCGAGCTCACCTTCCGCATATCCTACTACATCGTCATGGGCTCAGTGGGAGGCGCCGTGGGCGGCCTCCTAGCGTCCGCAATCTTCAATCTCGACCACGTCGGCAGCCTCCACGACTGGCGCATGTTATTCGCCGTCGAGGGAATCATCACCTGCGGCCTGGCCGTGATTGCGTTCTTTACGCTCACCGACCGACCCGAGACCGCCAAATGGCTCACCGAGGAAGAGAGGGAATTCGCGATTGCGCGCGTTAAGGCCGAGCGTGTCGGCGCCACCGAGTTGCTCGAGAAAATGAGCAGGAAGAAGATCCTGCGCGGGATCATCAACCCGGTCACGATCCCGACGGCGTTTGTCTTTCTTCTGCTTAATATTACCGTCCAGGGGCTGGCGTTCTTCCTGCCCACCGTGATCAAAACTATCTACCCAACTCATGGGGTTGTGTATCAGCAGCTGCGGACTGTTCCGCCCTACGCGGTGGGCAGTTTCTTCACCATGGCGTTTGCGTATCTGAGCTTCCGCACGGATAAACGGCTGTTGTATTTCATCGTTTGTGCGCCGCTGGTGATTATCGGCTATATCATGTTCCTGGCCTCGGGGGATCAGCAGGTGAGATATGGCGCGACTTTTCTTGTCGCTAGCGGTGCGTTCATCTTCGGGGCGTTGACCAACTCGCATGCGTCGGCGAATGTCGTGTCGGATACGGCACGATCTGCTGCGATTGGGACTAATGTGATGTTTGGGAATATCGGAGGGTTGATTTCCACTTGGTCATTCCTGCCCTTTGATGGGCCAAGTTATCCGATTGGCAATGGCTTGAATCTGGCGACTTCGTGCACTATTCTCATCACTTCGGTCTTGCTTCTCTTTTGGATGAAACGGGACAACAAAAAGCGAGATGGGAAGAATCCGGATGCAGAGCTGGCTGGACTGTCGGAGGAGAAGATCAACGATCTCGATTGGAAGCATCCCTCGTTCAGGTGGAGGGAGTAGAGTGTGTTCTTCGTCTCGCCGTGGGTTATATTCCTGGCGCATCTGACTTGTGTCGAAGGTAGTTGATATAATCGAGGGATATGATAATATATTCATTCAATGCATTACTTCTATCTTCAACACACATAAACCCCCAATCCATAGAGACCCTCAGAATGTCCACGCAGGCCAGTCGTGAACAACAGACTTCGCTTCTACAGAGCCCTGTCCTTCAGCCCATACCTGCACACCCCCCACAAACACCTTCTTTACATGCTCCACGCCCGCCGCCAACACCACCGCAGACATCGCATCCTCGACCTGCCAGACCTTCGGTGGCTCCAGCAACAGCATATCCGCATACTTCCCCACCGTGAGACTCCCAACTCGATCCGCAACCCCCAAAGTCTCCGCCGCCCCCAGCGTATGCATATGCAGCACATCCGACGTCGCCAGCACCCGCGGATCCTGATACTTGGCGCGTAGCGAGTACAATCCCATACGCATGTTCTCAAACGGATCACATCGGTCACTACTCGCCTCGCCATCCACCCCCAGCCCAACACAAACCCCATGTCGCCGATACCGTGGCACATCCGCAATCCCCGACCCCAACCGCCCATTCGACAACGGGTTCCAACTCATCCGTACGCCCGCCTGCGCTGCCTCCTTCACCATCTCATCTGTCGCATGCACAAAGTGCCCCAGAATCAACCTGTGGCCCAGGGATGACGACAACAACAACCCTGCCTCTCGTAGCCACGTCCACCGCCTCCGCTCGACCGCGATATCCTCCGGCCGCGAACTTTCCAGATAATGCATATGCCCCTGCAGCTGCAGACGCCGCATGATCTCCGCCTCCGCGTAGAGACTCGCAGAATGCGCATAATCTACCCCGTGCATCGCAACCATCGTCCCCAGGTACCGATCCTCCCCCGCGCAACTCCTACTACTTTCCCCCTCCGCCCAGTCGAGGAAAGTCTGCGCTCGCGCCTGAGCCTGCTCAATCGACCATTTCGCACCGACAGCCCCAACATTGAACCCGTGGATAAAACGAATCCCCGAGGCCGCAGCGCCAGCGAATTGCGCACGGTCTGTCTGACCTTCACGGAATCGCGGCGAGTAGGTGAAGTTGAAGGCGGTGGTGATGCCCTTGCGGAGGTGGGATTGGGCGCCTTGCAGAGTCGTGGTGTAGAAGTCTTGGGCGGTGAATTGCGAGCCGGCGTTGTAGATGCCCGGGGACCAGTCAGTGACGGTGCTGGAGGGGGCGTGGCCCGGGAACACGCTTTGCCAGAAGTGGCTGTGGGCGGAGATAAAGCCCGGGAGGAGCCATTGGCCTGTGGCGTCGATGGTGGTTTCGACGTCACTGGGGGGCGGGGTGTTGGGCCCGATGTAGGAGATGTGGCCGGTGTGGGATATGAGGATGTTGGCTGTGAGTGTGGGTTGTTGGTGGGGGTCCATGGGGATTAGCAGTGCATTGGTTATAGAGAGGCGATGCTTGGGGTGAGTCATCTTGGTTGTTGTTGGTTGGGTGTGGTGTGTAGGTAGTAGGTAGATAGTAGGTCAGGTACTAGCAATAACTACTTTGAAGTAGTCCTTTAGGAACTTTAGGGCCTCCCTCGGGTCTTCCTTTCCCACCAGTAGCTCCTAACTTCTCCCGAAATGGCGCTGTCCACAAGATCCAGAGTGTCGTAGATCCCCCTATTGACTCTCTCGTAGAGTACAGAGTCTTAACTTCCACATTTTCCGGCGTAATAACCCCCATGACATACTTTCCAGGGGCCATGAAGCGCCATACGCGTTCTCTTTTGGCCTTGGGGATGACCTGGTGATACCATACTAGTACCCTCCAGTTCTGCCCACTCCTATAACATGGCCAAATAAGGAAGCAAGCCCTAACTCATGACATCCAAGTCACCCCGCAACCCCAGGAGTTCATCCAGCAGATTTATCCGCTAGTCAAGGTAAACAATAAAATGACATGCCATATATTTGGTGTGCTTGGATCGCCCAACTTGGCTGGTTCTATTTTTAGATCTGGGTTCCCATACAAGCTGAACCTGGCCAAGAATCCCTATGATCGAGGAGACCTCAGTTAGTATATTAGTCCAACTGCTGGAATTATATACTGATGAATTGTTATTCTCGATCAGTCCAAAGTGGTGGGGGATGGGAAAGAGAACTGGCAGTAGATGAACGAACATGTTTGCCCAAGCCACATGAAATATTATTAAGCGATTGAAGCCAGCGTGACATTTTCCGCCCGATCCACACGAATCCTGTCAACAGCAGCTCTTTGGTTATCTCCACCCCAGCTCATCAGTGGTGCTTAATCCAGGCCATTACTACTCCAATATTTGGAATTGATAAAAAAAACTCAATTCATTCAAATCCAAGAATCTCAAAATGGCCCAATCCGACACCCTCGCCCAGCACCTCTCCTATACACCGCAGCCCCTGAAGTTTGGCACAAGCGGTCGTCGTGGTCTGGTTGTCGATCTGACCCAATTGGAGATCTATACGAATGTGCGCGCAGAGATTGGTTATCTTCAATCTCTTGACCTCTCTCAAGGCGGCATTCAAAAGGGTGATGATTTCTATTTCGCCCAGGATCTTCGGCCCAGCTCCACGCAGTACGTCGAAAACAACCGCGGCGGTCTTGGTCAAGCCGTCGAGCAGGCTATTAAAGATGGAGGCATGCGCCCCATCAATCTGGGCGCAATTCCCACTCCAGCTCTGACGTCGTTTGCCCTCAACCGTGGCAAGGGCAGCATTATGGTCACTGGCAGTCATATCCCCTTCGACCGCAATGGGTACAAGCTCAACACCTCAAAAGGAGAGTTGTTGAAAGACAACGAAAAGCCGATTGGCGTGGCAGTTGAACGCACTCGCGAACAGCTCAACACGCAGCCATTCTCCGAGTCTCTCTTCAACGAGCAGGGCATGTTGCGGAACGGTGCACCCAGCGTTTCGCCCGCGATCGACGACGGCCGCACCGCCTACATCCAGCGATACCTCGACTTCTTCGAGGGCCAAACGCTCAAGGGCTGCAAGATCCTCGCCTACCAGCACTCTGCCGTCGGCCGCGACGTCCTAGTTGATATTCTCGAGAAGCTGGGTGCGGAAGTCACCCCGGCCGGTCGCAGCGAGACGTTTGTGCCCATTGACACCGAAGCCATCGACCAAGCTCAGCTCGACACCATCCAAGGCCTCTGCGACGCCACGGGCCAGAAATCCTTTGACGCCATCGTGTCGACCGACGGCGACAGCGATCGCCCGCTCCTCGTCGCGCCAGAGGGCGCAAACAACCTCCGCTTCTTCGGCGGCGACATCCTCGGCATGGTGGTCGCCGACTTCTTAGGCGCCGACTCCGTCGTCGTGCCCATCAGCTCCAACGACGCCATCGACCGAGGCCCTCTGGCGCCCGTCACCGAGCCGAAAACTAAGATCGGGAGCCCGTACGTCATCACCGGCATGCAACATGCTCTCACCAAGGGACGCACCCGCGTCTGTGGATGGGAAGCCAACGGCGGCTTCCTCACGGGGTCGGACATCGAAGTCAATAACAAGACCCTCACGGCCCTTCCCACTCGTGATGCCATGCTGCCTCTTCTGTGCGCGCTGTTCGCCGCCCGCAACCGCCAGCTTACCCTGCCTCAGCTCTTCGCTACTCTTCCCAAGCGGTTCAGCCGCGCGTCCTTGATTCGCAACTTTCCCCGGCCTACGAGTCTCAAGATCGTGCAGCGCTTTTCGCCCGCCAACCCCGCCGTCCAGGAGGTTAGCTTTCGCGATGGCCAGGCGGCGGCCTGTGATGCGAATCTGACCGCTGTTGCGCTCGACCAGGCGCACGCCGAGCACTGTGGGCAGATCCGCGCGCAGTTGCAGACGGTCTTCTCTGCCGAGGCTGGGTTCGCGCCGATTTGCAAGTTGAACTATACGGATGGGGTGCGCATGTCGTTCGAGAACGGGGATGTGGCTCATATTCGTCCGTCGGGTAACGCTGACGAACTCCGCATTTATTCGGTTGCTGATACCCAGGAGCGTGCGGATACTATCGCCACCCATGGGGTTGCAGAGCCTAATGGTCTGCTGCGACGGCTGGAGGCGATGGTTTGAGCGGGCTCTTTTCACTTCTACTATATATTATTATGGAGTGTCCTCGCATTAGCGTCAATCTTAGTATCCTTTAATCGTTTGCATATTTGGATGTATTCAATGTGGCAGATCTCTCTTTCTCTCTCTCTCTCCTCTCACTAGTAAAATAATGGCTCTGTTGCATTTGAACTACATAATAGCCGAGGGAGATTCATATCCGGTCATGATCGTCCGAACTTCACGACGAACTAAACGCAGTAGGGAATTAGTGGCCAGCCATTTGGTACTAGTGTATTTCAGCCCTTTGAAATGCCGTCGAGTGACATACCAGCAATTGGGGATTGGACCAGATCGGAGTTCAGTCCGTAGTGCGGAGAATCAATCCTACCATAAGGGTCCAGCAACGATTCCCCTCAACCGCCTGATATATCCTCAAGATGAATGCATAGTTGACTGAAGTTGACTCATTCTTACCATCTATCTCCACAATACGAACCATGGTATCACCTACAGGTCCAGCAATAGACCGACAATCCAGTCCCTCTTCCCAAGATGTCCTATTATCTACCAGCCCACCAGACGGAGGATACGGATGGGTCTGTGTGATCGCCATCTTCTTCATAAACTGCTTTACGTGGGGGGCTGTCTCTGTAAGAACAACACCAACAACAATAACCCTCCGACGTTTGCATACACAACATGTTATTGATCCGTCTACTACAAGTCCTACGGGGTCTATCTAGAGAACTACCTCTCGGACGAATATTTCCCCGAAGCCCAACCCATGGACTACGCCTTCATCGGCGGGTTAATCTTCGCCATGGCCATGCTAGTTGCCCCCCTGGTCACCATCATCTCCCGCAAGTACAGCACCAAAGTGCCCATGTTCCTCGGGATCGCCCTTCTCGCCATCGGATACGTCACCGCGTCCTTCGCGCAGCGAATCTGGCAATTGTACCTCTCGCAGGGCGTCGCAGTCGGCGTCGGGCTCGGGTTCACCTACATCCCCAGCATCCCCATCGTGTCGCAGTGGTTTGATAAGAAGCGCAGTCTGGCGAACGGGATCTGCTCCGCTGGGTCCGGGATCGGGGGCCTCATCTTCTCGTTCATGGCTGATGCGGTGATCCGCAATGTCTCGCTGGGGTGGGCGCTGCGGTTGACGGCGATTGTTAGTTGTTCGGTGCTGCTCATTGCGACAGTGGTGATCAGGGACCGCAATAGCGTTATCCAGCCGACCCAGCGCGGGTTTGATGCGCAGCTGTTGCGTCAGCCGCAGGTGATGCTGCTGCTGGCGTGGGCTTTCATTAGTATCCTGGGGTATATGACGTTGTTGTTTTCGTTGCCGGATTTCGCTCGGTCGATTGGGCTGTCGCGGACGCAGGCGGCCACGACCAATGCGGTGCTGAATTTGGGGACGGCCGTGGGCAGGCCGGTCATTGGCATTATGAGTGATCGCTGTGGGAGGATCGAGGTTGCGGGGATTGTGACGCTCGTTTGTGGGTTGTCGTGCTTCGCGATCTGGTTGCCGGCGGAGTCGTATGGCGTGCTTCTGTTGTTTTCCATCATCAGTGGTGGTATGTTGGGGGTGTTTTGGGTTGTAAGTCTCTATTGATTTATTCTCTAATTGGGGAAATTCGTATGCATGTTGACCCTGGATATTGACAGACTATCGGGCCTCTGTGCGCGGAGATTGCCGACCTGAAAGACCTCCAGTCTCTTCTGTCGCTCTCGTGGCTTTCTACCATTCTACCTGCTGCTTGTGAGTTGATTGACCGATGTCCTTGTCTGATATTCCATAAACTGAGATGCCCGTTATAGTCTCGGAGGTGATTGGACTGAAGCTGCGGCGTCCAAACAGCGGTAGGGAATATTTGTACGCCCAGATATATTCTGGGTTGGCGTACATTTGTGCGAGTGCATTTATGTTCGGTCTTTGGATACACCGGCGACGAGGAACAAGTTGAGCACACTAGAGATATATCTCAAGAACCATATTTTGTAAATAACCAGGAAAAACGAATGCAATGAGCTATATACCGGTTCTGAAAATATATGACACAAGAGCCTGAAGATATGTGCAACCAGATTGTCTATTCAGAAACCCCTATTGATGCGATGCCCACACGTACATATAACCCCAAGAAGAGAAGAAGAACAAAGAAGAAAAAAAACCCATCTAGCAGTCAGCAGGAAGAGCAGCGGTATCGCTGCTAGTAGTGAAGAGCTCCACCTCAGCAGCACGACGTCTCTTAAGACCCTCGGAAGGAGAGCTACCAGCATACACCCACTTGGGGAGCTCCTCCGAAGCGACGGTGTCAGGGTCCTCGCCGGCATTCAGACGCTTGGCCAGGGTGGAGGAGGCGACGCCGCCAGTGCCCACGTTGAAGCACCAAGAGACGAGAGCGCCGTACTGGTTATCGTTCAGCTCGACCGAGGAATCGAGGGCAGCGACGACACCATCTTGGTAGGCCTAGTGGAGGAGATTATATCATTAGCGCCCTGTGGTGCAAAGCATAGACAGGCAAGATTGGAATCAGGAGAAAGACTTACAACGATGTCATCGGCAAACAGCTTCAAGCCGTCCGCCTTGGAGAGAGGGATGTCGTAGGAGACCTCGGAGCAGGACGAGTCGCCGCAAAGGTGGCCGTAGCCAACGGTGGGGTTGCCGTAGCCGTCATCGTAGACATCGGCTTCCCAGCCCTCGTAGCTCTTCATGAGGTCGAGAGTGGCGTCGTTGACATCGGGGCCGGAGCAGGCGGCGGCGGCCAGGGCCGGGAGGGCAGCGACGAGGAACTTGATGGTGAAGGAAGGCATTTCGATGAGTGATTTAATATCGGAGAATTTGTTCGGAAAGTATTGAGGGCTTTGTGAATTGTTGTTTTTGGATTCTGAGGAATTGATGCTGTTGATGATATTCAGATGAGGTGGAATTCATGCCCCCTTTTATGTCTTTCTGGATTTCTGGTTCTCTCAGCTGTCCTGGTGTGAACGGTTAGTATGATCGACATGCAATCCGGAAAATACGAGATGAGCATCGCAGCTAAAGCCTTAGAACGGCAGCTAGCAATCCTATTTCTGGATCCAGGAACATGGAGGAAATACGGCAGCTGCGTCAAGTAGAATAGGGCCGACGGGGCCAAGGATCGTATTCTCCGACAGATCGTTTTTAAGGGGCTCGTGTGGAGGCTGATCTTCTCCATTTGCAAATGGAGACTCTGTTCCTTGCACCCCTTCACACGCTACCTATTTATGGTAGCAAAACACGAAGGGCCCGCTGTGTCCGGCGGTCTTGGAACTGTTTTAGCGGAGTGTGCGCACCGCTAAGGGGGCTTGGCTGGGAAACAAGAATCGCCATTGTTTATTGTGGCTTGTGGGTATGGCGATCCATCGTATACGCATGTTCTCGCAATAACTGGATTAGGGTTACGGATGGCAACAGAGAGCTTCACAGTATCCCAGACCAAGTCAGATATTATTAGATTCGGTCCACAGTCCCACACAGACCCTAAATCAAAAGGATCAGGGTCCCTCATCTCGTAAACTTGCAGTGTGTGCTGTTGATCATCACAACTTCTATATATGATGAGGCAATATTATTGGGGGGTTCCTGAGTGCGATCAACTCTACTCTCCTCTCACCTGTAGGGCTCAATTAACCGCATTGGGCATGGATGTTCACAATACGATGTTTTCGCTACATCTCCCCTTTTGGTCGATACGAGGCTCCATTGAATCTATGAGTTACAAATCAATTCACTCTTTCTTGTGAAGGAAGGGAGTGGTCAATTGACGTAACCAGGCGAGATTAGGTGGTACGTAGTATCTTGCTCTATTGTCCTATCTACAAACATCGCACAGCTTTGCGGTTTCATAATAAAAATGATTATTCCAACATTCATATGATTAATTGTTGAAGTTGACAATATATACCGAGTAACTACCAACTGTCACTTGATAATTCTTATGAGAAGTATACATAGTGAGATTCTCTCTGCGTGTGCATAACCTAGAGCCACAACCAAGTGGAGCCATTTTCTGCCAAGGGGAAAGAAGCGTCATTTCCTAGATTTTTTATACCATTAAGTTATTATTAGATACACTATTCTATCGGATCGCCTCGTATCATATGCTTCGATATTCCTACCACGGCAGTATCTCGTGTACCCATCTGCACTCCATCCTCCACCGTGGAAGAGAAGCTGATCTCATCAGATCAGAATAACCCAATGGTTACATCGCCCTGCACCACTGCGTGGAGTTCCAGAGCTACATCCGCTCGCAGATCCAGATTGATTCGAACATTGATGCTCGAGTCCTTCTTTGGTGGTTTCTTCGTACCCGCATCGAGTGCCGTGACGCCGCGATCTCCCCACGGCGGTGTTATCTTCTCTGCGCCTGAGGTTTCTTCAGCTGTCGCCTCGTTGGGTTGCGTTGTAGGATCCGCTTCTCTACTATATGTCAGCGCCAATGTATCTGAACGGGGATGGATGTGGCCATTTCGGAACATACACCATATTGCTGGGAGATCTGCGAGGGGCGAGAATGACAGATCAAGCTGATGTATCGAGTGAAAAGAATGAGACACTTTTTTGGAGATTTTTTTTTGTGTTTTCTTTTGGGATCGCGAATTCTCCTATATACCATTTCAGCGGTTCCCGTTGCTTCCGGAAATAAAATCCGTGACGTACCGATGCAACATCACTGGGGGTTGCACTCCCACTCCAGGAGAAGCTTGTCTACTTGTACCAAGGTTCTCAGTGGTCTGCTGGTGTCATAGAATTGTAAGAACCTTAGTAACGAGGGAAAGTGAAAATAGGAGTAGAGTTTCAATTCTGGAGTGTAGATATATATATCTCCCCACATCACGAAAACCCTCCCATTTGGCAACTCTGGTTTATTCTATCATCCGTTGTAATTGAACCATACGACTAATCAACTACCAGGTAGGAGGTATTAGAGTGAAACATCCAATAGTCATGTCAACACAACACAAATACGAGTGCACCGAAACAAGGACAACCTTCTAAGGAGGTTGGAAAAAGAGACTGAGGAACGCAGCGCAGCGCAAAAGTAAACGTCAAGGTACTTGTAAATTACAAAAGAGCCTGCCTACTACAAGTAATACACCGATCCTCTTCCCATTAACACAGAACATACAGAGCTGATCAATTTGCTTACGAGCTCTCCGACTCGGACTTGACAAGAGCGGGATCTTCGCCATACACATCACGGTATTCCCGAATATACCGCTGCTGGTCGTTCTCCTGGAGTTGACGGTATTTCTGGGGACTTGTTAGTTCTGCCTCCAAGATACCTGCGATGGGGTGGTCAAAACCTACCGTCTTCTCGGCATCTGTCAGACCGCGCCATTCTTCCGCGACTCTTGCAGCAATGTCCTTCACTACCATATGCTTGAAGTCCCCTCCATCGGTGCGCTCGGTGTAGAAAAGGACATACGCGGAGCGAGGACGCTTGACCAAGCGCTCGTCACGGAGTTGAGGGACAGAAGTGTTCTTCAAGTTCGCCAGTCGGCGTCGAGCTAGGTTGGCATCCTTGATTTGAAGAGGCGTATGCGACTTGATCCATCGCTCATACGCGTCGGTGTTTGCCCGTTTGTTGGATGCGGCGGTGTCCACAAATCGCTGTCACATACTGTAAGCCACTGTGTTTATCAAAAAATGCGACAAAAATGACGAACCTCTCGCTCCGCCTCACTAATCGCCTTGGCTAGCTCTGTAGCAGCCTTGAACGCTTCCGCTCCTTTCGGAGACGTCTTCTCAGCCTCAGACAGCTTGCTAACGACGGCCAAATTCCAGTAATTATCCGGGAGCCTCTTTGGTGGCTCAAGAGCAGTAATCTTCAGGTCCTTGATAAGCTGTCGCAATTCGCGGGCCTTCTTTGCGTCCTTCTGCTTCTCCGTCAGGACCTTCCTCTTGGGCTTCGCCTTTTCCGCAGTTTTCTTGGGTTTGGCTGGCGTCTTCTTAGACTTGGTCTTCTGGCCATCACTGGCAGTCGCATATGTGTTGTTGATAAGCTGCTTCGAAAGCACACCTGGCGCAGCAATGTTGCTAGGGATTGGGCGCAAAGTGCATCGACGGGTTGCGAAGGTAATGCAACGGACATGGGGCTGGGAGACGACGACACGAATGGGTCCAGAGAAGGATTCGTTCAGATGGAGGCTTCGTAGGAGACCCCCTCCGCGGCGGGCTAGAGCAAACGGCATTGTAAACAGTTGACCTGACCAGCAGCTGGGAATGTACTATAAACAATAGGATTGTAGGGTAAAGCTTGATGCCAAGGAGACGAGGTGTTAGTAGATGGGGATGGTTATCGCAAGGAAAGTTGTGGCTGTATGAGGCACAAGACAAGACGCCAACAGTTTCAGGAACAGGAAGCGAAGCAGCGCAATCAACTCCTTTAGTGACGAAAGCGGGAGGCTGGGGAAACCGCGTCGTTTGGAGTCGCCCGATTCGGAAGGTGTTGCGCACGTGACCGATCGGCCAATCGCCCCGTCATGTGACCGCGCACCTCCCAACAGGGAAAAAGTATCATGACTTGTAAAGCGATCGCATATCCTTTGTTCTCGCCACACCACCTGTGTCTAACATCGGCTTTGTACCAAACAATACGCCCATTAGATTCTCAGATTCGCATGGGAGGATACTATCCGTGCTCCACTATCCTCACCACCCACCTGAGCTCTCTTGACTTTCAGTAATACTCACTCATAGTTGGCCTGCAACAATGGCTCGCCACGGGGATACTCGCTCACCATCACCTGTAGGCAGCACGTATTCTTCGTCCAGAAGGAGTCGAAGAGATGATGATCGCTACGAGAGGAGCAGGCGAGATGACGGACGAGGTTATCGTAGATCTCGCAGTCCCGAGGTATGTGTTTCCCCCCCTCATATGCCCGCAAATACCATTGTTCGCCACCGTATTAACCATCGGCCCAATCCGCTACAGAGACGTTACCGTGATCGTGATGCATACCGCCGACGTGACCGCTCGTTAGATCGACGCGACAACTATCGCGACGAAGATTCCTATCGGCCAAACCGACGCGATCGACGCCGATCCAAAGATCGAGATGATGACCGGGACTATCGTCGTAGAAGTCGTGAGAGGGATTTCCGAAGCAGGCGAGATGATTCCCGCGACAGGGCCCGGAGACGGGCGGATGATTCTGCTGATTTGAAGCACAAGTCTAGACGGGATGGCAGCCGAGATCGCACGAAGGAGCCGGCTCCTAGATCTCGCGAGGTGCGTTTGTTCCCTTTCCACACATATCTGTTCGGACTAGGTGCTTATTTTATGATTACAGACGTCGAAACAGTCAACTCCCGCAACTCCGGCTGCCCCGACCGAAGAAGATAAAAGAGCTGAAAGACTGGCAAAGCTGGAGGCATGGAAGCAGAAGCAGGCTGCCGAGAAGGAGCGCAAGCAGCGCGAGGCCGCTACGGCGGGTGGGGCAAGAAGTATCCTTGATGAAATTGATAGAAAGTCGGGTCTATCCCCCGCTGTGGGTTCGCCAAAGTCTCCTGCAACCCCGGCCCCTTATGCTGGGAAGTTCGACCCTAAAGCTATTGCCAAAAATGCTGCGCCATCCCAGACTGGTCCTGGAAATGTGCTGGGGGATGATGTTGCAGTTCCATTCTCTGCTAAGACACCCGCTACCTCTACAGCGTCCAAGGCACAGGCTAACAAGCCCTCTACCACAAGCATAGGCTCAGGTATGTCCTCCACTTCTAGAGCATATATCAAATCACATGCTAACGATACCTCCGTAGCTACCCTGAAAGCAAAGGGTAATGTTGGCAGGTTTGGTTTGGGAACAAAGCAGGCTGCGGATAGCGAAAAGCCCTCCGCCACTAAAACTTTGGGTTTTGGGGAAGAAGAGTCCACGCGCCGGAAACTTGAGCGACTACCAACACCACCTATGGATGACGCGAAAGAAAATGGTGATAAAATGGCCGAGATCGTGGAAGAGGAGGAGGAGGAGGACGACGACGTTGACATGCAGGAAGGTGACACTGAGGAAGAGAATGCTGCCGCAGCTAGAGCCGCAGCCGAAAGGCGCGAGGAACGACTACAAAATGAAGCACGTGAGCAGAATGGCGACTCAGATATGAAAGATGCCCCGAACCAAGAAGCGTCTGACAATATGGAGGTGGATGTTCCGGAGGAGGCCAAAGAAGAAGAAGAGGAGGAGGAAGAAGTCGACCCCTTGGACGCTTTTATGTCCGAGCTGGCAGATTCTGCACCCCCGAAGAAGACTTTCGGTGCAAAGTTTTCTAAAGCAAAGGGCCAACAGCCTGAGGCTATGTTCGGTGATGAGCAAGACACAGATATCACTGCTGTTGGCGAAGGCGATGCTGATGATTTTCTCGCCATTGCCAACAAAGCTAAAAAGAAGAAAGATATTCCAGCCGTGGATCATGCGAAAGCGGAATATGAGCCTTTCCGAAAGCAATTCTACACGGAGCCCTCTGACCTGGCACAAATGTCCGAGGAAGAGCTGGCTAGTCTTCGCTTGGAGTTGGATGGAATCAAGGTTCGCGGTGTGGATGTTCCCAAGCCCGTACAAAAATGGTCTCAATGTGGCCTAGGAGTCCAGGCTCTCGATGTCATTGATAGACTTGGCTATGACAACCCCACGTCGATCCAATCGCAGGCGATTCCAGCGATCATGGCCGGTCGTGATGTGATTGGTGTGGCTAAAACTGGCTCGGGCAAAACGGTTGCCTTCCTCATTCCCATGTTTAGACACATTAAAGACCAGAGGCCATTAGATAACATGGAAGGCCCTGTTGGATTGATCATGACGCCAACACGCGAGCTAGCTACCCAGATCCACAAGGATTGCAAACCATTCCTGAAAGCTTTGGGTCTTCGAGCCGTATGCGCTTACGGTGGTGCTCCCATCAAGGACCAGATTGCTGAATTGAAGCGCGGCGCTGAGATCGTCGTCTGTACACCTGGCCGGATGATTGACTTACTCGCGGCTAACGGTGGTCGCGTTACCAACCTGCGCCGAGTAACATACGTTGTTCTGGATGAGGCGGATCGAATGTTTGACATGGGATTCGAACCTCAGGTCATGAAGATTATGGCAAACATTCGGCCCGACCGGCAGACTGTCTTGTTCTCTGCCACTTTCCCCCGAAACATGGAAGCGCTTGCTCGCAAAACCCTGCACAAACCTGTGGAGATTGTGGTTGGTGGTAGGAGTGTCGTCGCCCCAGAAATCACGCAGATTGTGGAAGTTCGCAACGATGACAAGAAGTTTTTCCGCCTCCTTGAGTTGCTCGGCAACTTGTATTCGAATGACGAAAACGAGGACGCTCGGTCTTTGATTTTTGTTGAGCGACAGGAGGCGGCTGATACCCTTTTGCGTGAGCTGATGCGTAAGGGCTACCCTTGCATGTCCATCCACGGAGGAAAAGATCAGATTGATCGGGACTCCACGATCGAGGATTTCAAGGCCGGCATATTCCCTGTTTTGGTTGCTACATCTGTTGCTGCCCGAGGTCTAGATGTGAAGCAGCTCAAACTAGTCGTAAATTACGATGCCCCCAATCACCTGGAAGATTACGTGCATCGGGCAGGACGAACAGGACGCGCTGGAAACACCGGAACAGCTGTCACCTTCCTGACGGAAGACCAGGGACGGTACTCGGTTGACATTGCCAAAGCATTGAAACAAAGTGGCCAGGAAATACCAGGACCAGTGCAGAATTTGGTCGACTCATTTCTGGAGAAGGTCAAGGCAGGAAAAGAGAAAGCCAACGCGTCTGGATTTGGCGGCAAGGGCCTGGAGCGCTTGGATCAAGAGCGAGACGCCGCACGAAATCGTGAACGGCGGACGTATAAGACTGGCGAGGAAGGCGAAGAGGAGGAAGACAAGGAAGAAAAGAATGAACAGGCCGAGGATCGGTTCAACAAGGCCATCTCATCGGTGCAGTCCGCTGCTGCCCCAGCCCCCACCCCCGGCGTACCCAAGGGCATTGACCTTGACGGGAAGATTACGGTCCACCGGACCGAGAAAGATTCTAATCCCTCCAAAAACCCGCTGGACAAGGTTGGTTCGGCTGTTGCCGATATCCACGCTCGCCTGAGCCGGGCTGGTGTGATGAGGTCGGGCGTGCCCATTGACAATCGTGGACCTGATGCGGGAGCATTCCATGCTACTTTGGAGATCAACGATTTCCCTCGTAAGTTTCTTATCCAAAGATCTGTTTTCTTGCATTTCTTCTTAGACCATGTACTAACCGCCCCCTCTTACAGAAAAAGCTCGCTGGGCCGTTACCAACCGTACCAATGTCGCCAAGATCCTCGAGGCCACGGGTACTTCCATCACGACCAAAGGAAGCTTCTATGCCAATGGAAAGGAGCCCGCCGCTGGGGAGAACGCGAAGCTGTACATTCTTGTTGAAGGTGAGACGGAGCTGACTGTCACCAATGCTATGCGCGAGTTGATGCGGTTGTTGAAGGAGGGCACAATCGCCGCTGCCGACAGCGAGTCGAGGGCGCCTGTGGGAGGACGTTACAACGTGGTATAAAGACTCTCTTTTTTTGGACCAGTTCTAGTTGTATACATACCCAAGATATATCGAGTATTCTTTCTACCTACCGTCACCGCGTAGAGAAAATGTAAATCATGAATAGATAGATGGCCGTGCTAATTGATCAGGTAATGCATCGATGGAAGGAAGTATTGTTGGTATAAACCCGCTACTCGTGACTGGGAACACATAACGAAATCAAACCACCAGGTATCACCGAACCGGGAAACGCCGACCGAAGCATATAAACAAATGGATCGATCGATGAATCAATCAATCAATCAGCAAAGCAGAATCAAAATATATCCGTCCGCTCAGGCCACGGCCCAATATGTACAACCGACAATGATCATTTAACTAATCCCACTGCTGCGCCTTCTTGACCTCAAGTGCAGCCCTCGTGTCCCTCTCCGAACGAGATGCTTCATTTAACGTCTGATTCTGTGTCTGGGCCTTCTGCGCCGCCAATTTCGAGCCGAGCTTTCCCTTATGCGCTCCGGACGCAGACTCCGCCCGTTTCTAGCGATCGAGATCCGTCGTTAGCATATATTCCCAACCACGGACATGTGCGTATCGTGACGTATCGTTCTATGTCGAGTGGATACTACCACTACTTCAAATATAAAACACCCCGGACCGCCGAGTATACGACCAACCAACCCACCAACCAATCGCGCGGAAAATAAGAACAGGGGGGAAAAAGATAAGAACAAGGAAAAAGACATCGGCTCACCTGCGCTGCGACCGCAGCATTGGAGCGCGCATCTGCCGTGTCGGGCGCACTGGCGGGTTCGGCCGGGCCTCCCAGCGTTCTTCCGGCGGAGCCCCAGTTCGAGGCTTTTGGGAGCGGGGCGCGCGGACCGGAGGGAGTGGAGGTTGTTCCTTTTGCGGGCTGTTGGTTTGCACCGAGAGGACGACCGGGTTGGGCGAAGGGGTCAGTTTCGTTTTTGGAGCTTGAGCAGCAGTTTCCCATTGTGGATGGTGGGATGTGATGTAGTTAGTGTTGGGATGGATGCGACGACAGATCAGGTAAGATCAGGTGATGGGGATGGATTGGATGGAGTGGTTGAGGTCGATTGAGGCTGGTTACTGGGTAAGGTTGGGAAGCTGAGTTGAGTTGAGTTGAGTTGAGTTGAGTTGAGTTGAGTTGAGTTGAGTTGAGTTTAGTTGATTGTGTTGGAGGGGGGCGTATTGAGATTATTAAGGGATATTAGATGAATTGTGTTGTTGAAGGTAGTAGTGTATTGTAGGAGTAGACGGAGAAGGTATGATTGATCAATTGAAGCGGGATGGATGGAGATGGAGACATGGAGGAAGGCGGTGGGAGAGGCACGTGGCTCCGGTGATATGATAAGCATCTTGGCAGTGCAAGTATTATTAGGCAGTCATGTATCCTCAGTCTTCGGATTGTTTATTATAAGTAGGACTAAGTCAATGATGATAGTAGGATGGTTGAACATGAGGGTCGACAGATTGTATAAGATCCATGGATCGATGTGACCATGTAGTTAATGATCAACAAGTGGGCTGATGCATTTTTTTTTGGACCCATCACATATTTATTGGTGAGCGAATGGAGATACGGTTGAGTTGTTCTGTGGCTGGATAAGGGTAAGATGCATTGTAAGAGATTTCAATCATGACTGTCCTGATTTGGGAGATTTAAAACAAGTATTTAAGGGAGTTTATATTTGCTTTGTATAATTTATAATACAAATTAGCAACTTAATCTTTGAATGAATGATGAGGATTTGATTTCCGCGATGAGATCACCCACTGACCATAAACAGGGGTTTTATTGGCGGGAGACCCACTGACCGCCCATCCCACCGCTTTTACGTCCCCAAGGTCCCCAAAATCTGGTCAATCAAAGTCCTCAAGGTCCTCAACCGCGTGCCTCAGGCCCCTGCAACCCCCCCTCAAGCAGGAAGAATACTCTCAATAATTAAGGAGAATCGTGAGGATGGGGATCGGATCTTTGATCACCTCATTCAGCTTTGCATCATTACCAACACCATCTGCCTAGTTTGATTTTTCCACCAGCTTCATGCTCCCAAGGTCCTCTGCTCCTCTTCCTCATGCCCTGGGTGGTCAGTTCTCTTTCCTCCCATATCCCACCACCCTCCCACGAGATCGCCGCGCACAGTGCTGCGCTTTGCCCTGATTGATTTATCCGGCCAATATTCTTGGACTTCTCCACGCTTGGTCCTGCTGTCAGTCTCATTGGTATATTTCTTCTTCTGGCGAGGGCGCCCTCGTGGTGGCGAAAATACGCTAACCCACGCATTAGTGTCTCGGGCGACTCATTCCAGATTCTTTCATTGCTCCCCGCTTCCACTCGCGTTGCGCAAAGCCTCTGTTCTCTACCGCTGCGGTGATCCTCAGATCCGTTATCTTTTGTAGAGATCGCAGTTCTAGTCGCTCGCTTTGAACCCGTCTTCCTGAGTGCCGCATCTCGGCAACTCTTAACATCATGGCTTCTCATACCAAGGAAGATGACAATTGTCTTGAATGTCAGTGGGAAACTTTCCGGCTGGACGGGAAAGAGTCAGAAAATTATTCCGAGATTGACCCGGAAAAGCAATGGCACTGTACCGGTGAGGAGGACCACACCTCCGCCCCTCATTGTGACCTAGAAGATGCCTGTTGTGACCTGGATGACTGCTCTGTTGGCTGCGCCTCAGTCTGCGATGGCTTCGTCGACTGCGATGAATCTGTGGCATGCTCGGCGCCGCACTGTGACGACGGTTGTGACGATGACTGCGGTGATACAGATTGCAAGAGCGTTGATCCCTTGTGCTTCGAAGACCATTGCTTTGGTGATGGCACCGCAGACTGCGCAGAGAATTCGCTCGACTCCCTATTAGCCTTGGGAGGCCCTCTCAACCTAGAGTCAAATGATTTTATTCCTACCTGCACCATGGAACAAACGCAAATGAATCATATGTCGAAAACTTCCGGTCTCCCTGCGTCGAGTGTCATCGGACCAGAACCCTCTACCGAGGAGCTCTTTGCACCGTACCCAACAGTGGCAACCCACTCCCACCCCCAGACTTTTAACCACCTTCACTGTCATGACTTCCCTAAAGAACTACATAACGACCTCATGAACCCGACATTTCCTGCACAGAATGATGTCAACCCGGCAGATATATTCCACGTGCTGGGGATGTGCCCGGACCTCTCCAGCTCTCATCCATTCTTTGTCCACGAAGACCAGAACTGCCACGATCATTCAAAACTTAATAATGACACCTCCGCGACCTCTCCTTCCTGCTTCCACATTCCACACTACAGTATGAACGAGGTCATGAAAAACCCTAACTATATCAGTGGTCATGGCCCTTGTCGCTCCCACCACCGGTGTCGAGGCCACGCTCACGCCCATGTTCATCCCTACGCCTCTTACTCCCCTTACACGCGCCACTCCCGCTCTAGCATTAGCTCCCACCTGATGTCTAGCCCTGGCGAGACGCCCCCTCCTCTGGAGGGTGGAGCGTCATCTTCTGTCCTCACCACTCCGGAATACACACCTACGGACCATGAATTGCATACCTGCAAATGGACAACAATGTCCCATGGTATGAAAGTGACTTGCGGTGCCACCTTTCCGGACTCTTGTACGCTACAGGAACATCTCATCGCACGCCACATGACCACCGTCGACGGGGCCAAGGGAACAGGATACTATTGTTGTTGGGAAGGCTGTCACCGACCAGATGAGCCGTTCTCGCAGAAATCCAAGCTCCAGGGCCATTTCCTTACTCACAGTAACTGTAAGTGCAGAATGAAGTGACCATTACCAGGAGCCATGTGACTGACTTGATAGACAAAAACTTCAAATGCTCTGTGTGTGGCAAGTTCTTTGCCCGACAAGCCACGTTGGAGCGACATGAGCGAAGTCATCGCGGCGAGAAACCCTACAAATGCAGTGAATGTGGCAAGTCATTTACTGACAGCAGCGAACTGAGTAAGTCGACCGATCCTCCGGCGAAGTAAGACGTATACTAACTTAATAGAAACCCATTCGCGGACCCATACAGGAGAGAAGCCGTTCAGGTGTACATATCCCGGATGCAACTTTCAAACGGGCGATGTAAGTATCTTGCCCCCATTTACACTATCTCTGGGGTCCTAATCCACGTTTATAGTCATCGAACATGTCCAGCCACCGATTAAGTATGTTCTTGCTCACCTTCTAAACCCCTATCATTCTAACAGGTTATAGCACACGGCGAGCGGAGACATAGATGCGCATTCCCTGGCTGTACTAAGAGTTTCACGCGACCTGGTATGTTCCTCACAACCACTTCCTCTAGGAATTGCACTAACTCTCCCGATCTGCAGATCAACTGAAACGACACATTAAATCAACCCACAAGAACGCGCCACTTGCGTTCCCATCCCCAACGATGGCCGATGAATTCACTATTCCCTTTGGGACAGTCGTCTAGGCCTACTATCTATTTTTATCCAAAAAAAAAATACCCACTATGATGAGTGGCATTGGCGCGCGGCGTTGCAGGACGATACCTTCTATGTTGATACCTCTGCCTGGGCCGACGGAACAGGTTGTCTATATACTTGTTGGCTTCTGGATACCTATTTTCTTCTTACTTGGTTGAACATATGATGATTAACGATACCCTCCACCCATATCTTCTTCTTTTTCTTCTACCGTAGAATAATCTAACAGGTACCACACACAGCTACCTAGTTAAACCAACTGGAGAAAATCGTACAACCCACCCTATTATATTGTATAATGACAATGGACATTATGTATACTCAGTATACTCAATCCGCCTTAGCCCTCTCCTCCAACACCTCAATCGCATTCCGCAACTCGCGCACCCGCTGTCCAACCCGCCTCTTCACCTCCTCACGCACCTCGGTCGGAATCGCCGCCGGATCGAACGCCGTCTCCACCACCTGACTTTGATCATCTGGCTCGGGATCGTTGGCGCTCGCCGTCGACGCGATATCTGTCGTGTAGAGCGAGTACACCGTAAGGAGCTGGTCGAGGGCGTCGCGCGCGGATTCCCGATCCGAAGCGGCGTATATCGTGGAGCCGTCGGTGCTTTCGGTCGCGATCTCGAATTCGTCTTTGGCGGTTTCGTATCTGTGTTTTGGAAGGGAGATTGTCAGTTTTTGGGGGGAGGAGGGATGGGTTGAGTTGTTGGAGGGTTCGTACAGGTCTTGCAGCTCCTCGACTATTTCGTCACCTTGGGAGTAGCCGGTGGAGGTTGTGGCGAGGGTTCGCGTGGTGAGTTGGAAGTTAGGGTGGAGAGTTCGTGATTGTGGGTGTGGGTGTGTTATTCGGAGACATGTTGTTGGCCGTCTGAGGAGGTGGGAGTATGATGAGAGTGCTCGTGTGAGGGAGACGGAGGGACGGGGGACACGAGGGGCGAAGAGACGGGGGATTGGGACTGAGGTGATGCGGAGAGGCGGCATGGTTGGGGGGTGCAATTGATGGTTTGTTTTGGATAGTGGAATTGAATTTCGAGAATTCTTATGAGAATAGGAGGTATTAAGTCGGATAATGAGGAGGAGAGGGGATGAGATGAGCAGATGCTGAAGATGAGATGAAGATGGAACAATATTTAGTCCGACCAGATGACGTCATTGGTATCTTATCGCTTATCACATGCATCATTTCAATTGACATTTTACTGTATACGAGATAAAAATAATAGAATAAAATAAAATAAAATCAACTGCATTCATAAATCATAAGAACCCCATTCTAACAACCCATGCGCATCCCACCATTAGCACACACCACACTCCCCGTACACCACAACCCATCAGTAGTACACAACATGCCCACGACCCCAGCAACCTCACTCGTAAACGCCGGTCTCCTCCCTCCCATCTTCTCATTAATCAACCGAATCTGCTCCTCCGTAAGACCCTCCAGCTTCGGATCCCCGGGCAGCATCTTACTCAACGGAGTCGCATCCTGGAACCCCTGCATCTGCTTCCAGAAATCCTCGCCCGTCGCGAAATACATATCCCCAATAACCGGCCCAGGATTGACAGCATTCACCGTCGCACGATCCCCCAACTCCCTCGCCCAGGTCCTCGTCATTGCCTCCACCGCCGCCTTCGTGCCCCCATACACCGACTGCCCCGTAAACCCAAGGCTGCTCGACACCGACGAGATGCTCACAATGCGCCCGGAGCGATCGTGCGGCAGGAACGGCGCACACCCCTGCGTCAGCAGCAGCGGCGCAAGCACGTTGATCGTATAGTGCCAGTGGAAATACTCCGCGTCCATCGCGCCCTTGACGGGGTCGTTGAGGAACCGATCCTGCGACACGCCCGCGTTGTTGATCAACACGTCGATCTGGAATTTGCCCTCCGGGGAAGTGAAGTGCTCTTTTGCTGCTGCGAGGATGGTCGCGGTGGCTTCTTCCGCGCGGAAGAGATCTGCTTGCACGCTGATGCACCGGATGGAGTGTGCGGTGGAGAGCTCCTGGCAGATTTCTTCGGTGCGGGCCCGCGACGACTCGGAGGTGAAGTTTAGGAGGAGATTGCAGCCTTTGTCGGCGAGGTTGCGGGCGATGGCTTCACCGATGCCTGTCGGGGGTGGGTTAGTTTGGGGAGTGTTTTTTGTTTTTGTTTTTGTTTTACTTTGTTTCGATACGCTTTTGTAAAAATTGAAAAGGAGATATGCTTACCGCGAGATCCACCGGTGATGATACCGAATTTCCCTTCGAGAGCTCGAGCCATTGTGGTGATTGTTGCTGTTGAAGTTACTGCTGCTGTTGTTGTTGATGTGTGGAAGAAATTGGTGGGGGAAGGCGGGGGTGTTTTTTCTTTCTTTTATGATCGTCAGAAAAGGACGCAATTAACCGGCAATGACTCGCTGGGTCACACCCAGGGCCAACCTGGCTTATATAGGAGGTATGTCAGGGTTGATTCCACCTGGATAAATGGATAGAGTGGGTTTCTTTGGGTCGGTGGATCTCGACGGCCACTTTCTGCTCCACCGGCGGAAAATTGCCGTTTTGGGCTCCGGCGGTACACAAGGAGGAAGTTAGGGTTATGATGCTATGGCATCAAGACACCTTACGGGTTATAAGTTATTATTATTTTCTATCACACAACCGAGTAATTTACATTATTCATCAGACATGTTTTCGTTCCAGATAAGCGAATGACAGGAAGCTTTTCCCACCCAGATGAAGTAAATCACAGTCCAAGCGCCAGCCACATATATCAACAACCATCGTCGAGCACCGATGCCAGGGGCCACGTCCGGTTTCTGTCTGTACGATTTAAAAGCCTAGATGACCAATGCCAACTCGGGCTGGGGACCTGCAACAGAAAAGAGGGACGCGGGCTTGGCCTCGGCAATGATGTTGGGAGATCCCAAGGAACGGGATCGGTGAGATATCCGGGGTCGTTCTCAGCCGTCCGGAGCATCTGTTCGAGTCGGTCACGAACTTGGGACGACGTGATTCGTTTCCGAGTGTCGATCACGATCATGCCAGACATTATCATGTCCAACAGATCGTGAATCATCCGGGTGCAGTTCTGATGGGCATGTAACTCATCTACCCACCTGAGCACCGAGGGCCGGATGCCAGAGTTGTCCGTGGTAAAAAACAGATCGGTATTGACGTTTGGGTCAGGATCATCTTCTCCTCGTGCAGCGGCAAAGTCTTCGATAGCATCGTAGCCGCAGAGAAGCCATATGGCAAACTCCATGAACATGCATCCGAGGCCCCATTGGTCCCACGCGCGCGATATGTTGAGGTTACGACGGGCATCCGGGGGGGAGTACGTTGAGGGAGATATAACCCCTGCAGGGTTATCGTTTGACCGGGAGGCTCGCGTATGGATCCGGCTCAAACCCAGGTCGGTGATCTGTAGCAGACCGTCTGGGTCGTCATATCCGGCATAATTTTCGAACCATAGGATGTTCTCTGGTTTAAGGTCCCCGTGTCGTCCGAACAGATTCTGCCCGTCTCGATCGGAGGTTGTGAAATCATGAAGACATGCCAGACCACCGGCAATTCCAGCCATTTGTTTCAGAGACCACAGCATGAGTCGATGTTCAACGGTAGGAAAGGGGTTCTTCCGCCAGTAGGATCGGAGCGTGCCATTCGCCCAGGGGAAAACGAAATGATATGTGTCCCACATCTTGTAGATGCACAGCATAGTGACGAGGTGGATATGGCCAGCACTGGAGTTCAAAAGTCGGAGATTGTCGCGCTCTGTCTCGAAGTATGAGTTCTCCGTTCTGTAGAGTCTTTTCACCGCGACAAGAGGTCCCGCGGCCTGGTGCATCCAGACAATTGGTCAGCAGTTGACAAGCCAACGTGTTGCACCAGAATTAATGACAGGAATAGGAAGTCAATCACTTACATCTACCCCAAGACGACCAGCAAAGGTGTGGTGGTCTGGGTGAATACGTGCTTGAAACACCTCCGAAAATGACCCTTGTCCTACACTGCGTGGCATCCATTTGATGAATGGTGGGGATTGGAATTTGAAGAGTTCATGATCTCCGTCTTCCTGGAAGATAGGCGTCAAGATGCGATACTGCTTCAACTCCAAACTCTTGAGGGATTCCGAGTCCCAAGAGCGTAGAGCCACAACTTCTCGGCCATATCTCGTGGTATAACCCGGGCTCTGACTGTTGGAAGACGAGTCTTCGAGTTGGAATGGAAGGTCATCGTCGGTGATTTGCTCATCGAGGAGTCCCGTGATACTCGTCTCCTTTCCCAAAACGACTAGAATGGCGTAGAGATGCGGGGCATCATGGACGATCTTGCGGGCAATCTGCTGGGCCTGATGTTTATCCACCACAATAGCCTCCTCTTCAAGAACCGCCTGCACCGTATCTAAATTGATGAGCTGAGCCAGGGATGACTCTGGAAGAAATTTCCATCCCGGGACGTTCTCGTGGAAGTGGCACGGAGTGTACGCAGCTCTAACGTCCTGCCGAAGTTTCTGTAAGGTCGGCGTAAAGTTGGATTTCCCGTCAACAAGTTCGGCATTAATAGATGGCGAGTGAGATGATGTCTGGCGTTGAAATTGGGGACGAAGGTGGCCTTGTTGACCAGGCTTGGGGAGCTGCTCCGCCTGAAGGGGTTCATGTTCGACGAGCTCCGACCCTGAGTCGGAGTCGTTCGCAGACTTGGGTGGCTTATTGACCTGGCGGTATCGGAGAAATGGATCTATTATGCACTTAAAAGGAGCAAATAAATATCGAGAAAGCTTCATCACGCCTGTCAATGCAACGACCTGGCTTGTCCAGGCCTCTTAGGGTTGGCGATCCGCACCAGCCCCGAGTATGAGTGTGACCGAAATGTAACGATAGACAAACCAGAAATAGAGGGAGAAAGAAAGAAAACTAAGATATAATAAAATAAAATAAAATTAAAATTGAATTTTTTTTTTGTGAGAAATGCCCCAGTTGGTTTAAATACCTGGGAGCATCGGAAGTATCGAGTGGAGAGTTAAATTAGGGAAGGGAAGAAGGGACAGTGAGAATGAATGGGCTGTGCGATAGCTTGGAATAATTGGGATGTGCCAGAAAAGATTCGCCCATTGCTTCAACTGCATATCAACGTGAGATAACTTTCTATATGTACCTTATTGTTTAGGTTCATGTTTCTCGGAATATTCTAGCCACGAAGATGTGTGGTGTGTGTGTGTGGGGGGGGGGGGAGGAGAACACAGCCTCCTCAGACGTCCCTTTCTGAGAAGAAAAGACCCAGGCATCTCTTGATAAGAGTGCCTTACAAGATTTGCCACCAAAGGATTACTTGGGTGAAACCATAATCATCCTTCGTCAGGGAACTGATGAGACGAACCTTGAAGGAAGAGCTTCTAGATTGTTGATTTACTTTTTCGAATATGAGGTCATTCTATAGTAGTTCAATTCAATTCAACATATCAAGTAAAAAAATTAAAAAGAAAAGAAAAGGAAAGAAAACATCTACCAACAGGAGTAGACATCGTGAGAGAAGCCCATTATTCTCTTTTCGGGGAAGATTGGAAAGTGAGAGCCTTGCGGTGCCAGGGCACTGCCCGCTCCGGATCACTCTTTACCTCATGTTTTTCAAACATATTGTCCAACCAGTCGAATTTTCTGGACTTGTTCAAGCGTAGGGAACTCCACCACAACAAGAACGTGAACGCAGTAAATGGAACTGCAACTGCCGCCATATACCAAACATCATGAGAAACATGTAGATCATCCTGATCGTTGATGTTCACAAATACCGTAGAGAAGAAGTTCTGTCCGAGGTGGTCAGTGCCATGGCTTTCAGAGACTAGATATAGTGGCTTGACCCTACTGCAACAATAGTAGATGGTAAGAAAATCAGCCCGATGACGGTCAACATCTTTACTGCAGCCGCGTCGTCTACACTGCGTTTCTACTCTATGTCAGAGCCAGTGACTTCTGTCTGCACTGCCACAATCACATCACCAACCTACATTAAGTTCCATAATGCCCTGGCTCTCGACCTGCGAGGCCTGCACTAACTCTGTCAAGGCTCTCGCTTGATCGTAGGCTAATAAATCTGCCAACTGTCATGGGGCCGTGGCTTAGCAACCTGGTTTTTTTTCTTTGCCCAAGGTTTCTGTCTGTGGCTGGAAACTCACTAATTGTGACGTGGATTGGACCCGAGCTTTTAATACCTGTGCCCTCTCCAAGTACATTGCTGCTTGTGTGGCGGATGCTTCAAATTCCTCTATGACGTGCTTGCAACAGTCAGGCTGTCGGTCTTTGCATGTCAATTCGCAGTATTGCTGACAGCTCTTGCCGATGCCAGATATCGTATCAATCATGGTGTGCATAATAACCTGCATGTCTGTGACATAGTCTTCGAAATTCTTCAAACGCTGCCGATTTCCTGCACTAAAGAAGATCTTATCGTGGTTGTTCATTTCGGATGCGACAACTAAGTTCGACTTGTATCGCAATAGCACGTTAGTAAACTCAACTCTGATGTACGATTTGTGCCAGGGGGGAGCGGGTCAGCCTTTGTACCGATTCTTTGGCTTCACCTTCAATCCAGGCCATGTAATCCATCCAACCCGCAAGACTCTCCTTGACAAGAAGTTTGTGCACTGCGAACGGAGGGTCTATGATTGTGTCTTCTGAGTGTTCTGTCGATAGATCTATCTCCAGAGATGGTGACGGAGCCACCAAAATAAACGTTGACTTGGGGTCATCTCCATAGGACAGCCGGTGGTAGACCCCCGTTTGGCGGATCGACCAGGGGCTTCTTGCATCCTCCACTGGCCGATTGTTCCGCTCAACTCGGCGGACCACGTACGAGATCTCTGCCAGGTCACATCAACTTCTGCTCACTGATGAAGATCTATAATCTTATGGTTCGAAGAGGCTAACCGTTAACCTTGCCGTGTGGTGTACACGAACCCCGGGATCTTAGGGCTGGGAATGCATATTCATTCTCACTTGATTTCCGCCCGAAGGTCAGCATGGATTCCCAAAAGTGGTGGTACACGTTCTGGACGGAGAGTAAATGTTTGAAAAGCTCGTATGAGATATTCAACGTCGTCCAAGATCGCTCATGGCGGATGGTGTATATTTGCGCCCACGCATCTTTGCTGTCCTAGAATACCAAACGATTGCTTTAGACTTGGTCCATGATATTTGTCGCCGGTCAGCTTACGGTTTGTAATCTCTGGAGGCCCGCCAAATCATCTATGGTGATTGCCGGCTTCACATGGAACCTCGACCCGGTTCCTGCATCATGCTCGGTTCGATAAATCAACAAGACCTCCAATTGGGGGCGATCAGGTCGGTTCCTGAAAAGATCCTTTGACTTGGGTTTAACCCTTTGTGAAATGTACCGGTCGTTTCTTGATGCAGGAACATGATCCATCCTTGAGGGCATTCGTACGGTGAGGTGTCAACCGATATAGTATTTGCTGGTAGAAGATGGCTTGGTCTTATAGCTTTCCAACAGAATGTGCCGCCCTGTAGAACACAGACATGACACTTTCAATGAGGCTCTTCGTTAAGTTGCGGCTCTGCGAACCCTGAGAAAGAATTGGTGATGGTGAGCCCTGGCAGTTAACTACCCGTATCTTGACTGCGTTGGTTAAATATTCATAGACGGTTTTTTATGCGCCTGTATATTATATGCCCTGGCCCTAGCCGTACTTCAAGAAGATCAGATGTCGTCAAGTATTTTAGGTGCCTATCTACCTTCTTCATAGCCACCCTTGATTGGGCTATATATCCTTCACCCGGGCGTGTCTAAGTCAACCTTGCGCTAATGCACTGCCTTCTCGACATGTCATCGAACCCTGCAGGATTCGTAATCGGTAGACACAGATGGGGGTCAAAGGTGTCTCGCTGTACTGAAGAATAAGTATTCATCTGAACTATCTCGTTTATATTTGATTGATACATATACACATTCATACTCCAGCACCTACATTAGTATTATCCCTAAGCCAACCCGCTCCATTCCATCCATAGAATATGTTCTAATTTCAAGCGCGCCACCATTTCTGTTATATCAACAACGAACTCGACAAAGATCTATCTGTTCCTACATGGTGTTAGATGTTTATCAAGATGTTTATTAGGGTACAGGGTTATCCAACCTTCGTTAAGATCGATGGAGATCTACTTTTCGGGAACAAATATATCTTGTAGCGGTCCAGCCTTAACTGCTCCATAACTCAGCTTGTTAACTATATTATGTCCTGGTAAAATATCATACCTCAACGCGAAAGTTCGACTCTCCGTATTGGCGCTGCAGGGCCTTGACTAATCTTGCCCGGTTCATATAAGTGCCATCGATGACTTGATGCGGGGCAGTCGGGTAGGTATAATGGCTCTTGCTCATAGTAGCGATCGATACAAGGTTAGAAAACAAAAGAAAAAAGCTATGCGTGTTCGCTGATTACAAAAGGAAAGCGGAGAAAAATAGAGGGACAAAAAAAGGACAAATATTGCAAATGAGGCACCGCATGTTCAAAAGATATATCCATTTCTTATAGCTATGACCATTGAGTCACGATAGGCTGTATCACTTGATGGCAGTCTCACACCACCCCCCCGCCACCTACTAAAGCCTCAGTTTGGCAAGAATTACCGACTCACTGCCTAAAAGCTGCAATCATCCAGGTCTTCCTGAAATAGTTCATTATCAGCGACAGAATCGCTCACTCCCATTGGTTACAGTAATTATTTCAGCCTCGAAGGTTGGGTGGGTGAGGATTTAGATCCGTTGGCCTTACTTACCTTTGACAGTACTTCAGGTAGGTTAAGAATGCACACGCCATTTCTGATCTGTGGGCATGATCAGCACTTATCACAGGTCATTGCATCATGGGGGCCGTGGAATGGTGGACGCACATGCAGGGATATGCACACGGGCCGGGTCAGACGGCAAGAATAAAAGGGGGGGGTAACAAGGCTGCACAAGGCTGTGAGGAGTGAGGAGGGGAACTTTACCTGAACAGAATAAGTGCCCGGGGCGAATCGTTCGCTCAAAAGCTGCTTCAGGCTTTCTACGTTGATATATCGCATCGAAAACGTCTGGGTCTCCATCTTAGGTACGTAGGTAGGTAAGAGCCGCGGGTGAAAAGTACCCTGTGGTGTTGGGCGTTTGATTGGTCAAGCGTTCAAGGTAAAAGCAAATAAGCGTAATATCAGTTGGGCTTTTGAAGCACATTCAATAGCCTTACTGTGGACTGCGGTACAAAAGTGGACAAATAAAAGGATTGTGGGTTCCATTTTCGCAATGCCTTGGCTGAGTATATATCTTGGGCCTCACACCAGAGCCGCATTGTTCTCACAGGCAGACGAACAGCAAACAACTCGATGGACATGGCACACCTCGCTACCCAACGAGTTACTTCCTACCCGGTTGCATCTCGGGACCGCAATGAGGGCCGGAGGGGAAATGAAGCCATTGTTGGTCGCCCAGGGGAGTCAGGTTGGATTGCCAATGGTGAGGGAGCATTAAGTCCCACGTTGCAGGGTTTATAATAGTTCATTCAAGCTCTACTTGTGATAACACGATTGGATGTCATGTATCCAACGAACTTTGGAAAGAGGGGCTGGTTGATATAGATTGATGGATTGCAGTAGTGTGGGGACGGGCCGGCTCGTATATGCGGAGATGGCTGTCCAGCATCAACACAAGGCTCCCAAGCGGCGGGATTGATGTCATCATCGGGCAAGGCTTGGGAGAAGATCGTTATATATTCGAGTGGAGAAATAATCCAATCCTTGATTTTGCGTATTGTGTGAGTAATGCTGTAGATATATAGGGCATATTCAGCTCTCACACCAAGTTAGCCTTGACAGATACTAGAGACTTCCGTATAGGCGACTCCAACTAAAAAACCACAGCCAACACTGACACTGGGAGATTTTAAGCGCTGTCTTGTCTACCCAATGGATTGGCCATGTTACATGGGTGGCTAATGCAGCCTTTCAGCTGGTGGATGGAGCCGGCAAGGCTGGATGAACCTCAACCCCCTCAATTCAGTCCGCATTTTCTTCTCGTAGCTATGCTGGAAAGAAAAAAATTAAAAAAACAAAAAAAAAAAAACAATTGCTTCATTTGAGGTCATGTACCAACAGTAGGCCATGTTTTAATTACCCATATGAAACTTTCATTTGTGGTTCAAAATGCACCCGATAAGCGGCAACGATTTTGCAATTGCGATTATCTGCGCCCTGACCCTGGAGGCCGATACTGTCGAGGGAGTATTCGACGAAACCTTCGACCGACTAGGCAAGATCTATGGGAAAACCCAGGGAGACGCCAATTCTTATATTACCGGAAAAATTGGCGGGCATAATGTCGTTCTATGCTCTATGCCGGGCGCAGGAAAACGAAGTGCAGCACGTGTGACTTCAAGCCTTGTTACGAGTTATCCCAAGATCCAGCTGGCACTGGTGGTTGGAGTCTGCGGAGGGGCTCCATATCCCTCTGGTGGCCGAGAGATCTTTCTGGGCGACGTTGTGGTCAGCGATGCTATTGTTGAGTATGATTTTGGTCGACAATACCCCGGTGGGTTTCAGCGGAAGGAAAATGTGAAGAATACGCTGAAAAGACCTCATTATACCATTGAGACCCTTCTGCGGGGTCTTTGCGTAAGGCGAACTCATAGCGAGTTTTGCGAACAGATGTTGGAGCATCTTCGAGGGGTCCAGCAATTGGACCCAAAATGGCTCCGCCCCAGCTTGAATGATAACCTGTTTGAGGCCTCTCATCGCCATAGACATCACGGGCCTGATTCCGTCACTCCGCTCGTCTGTTGTGGGTCCCCTCCTGGCATGTGCGAGGAAGCCCTACGAAATGATTGCAATGCTGTGGGGTGCAATGAGAGGCAAGTAGTTCGCCGCCGACTAGGTACAAGACAAGTCCCCGCGTCTATTCACATTGGGACTGTCGCCTCCGCAGATACAGTCATGGTATCTGGACTCCATCGTGACAGCATTGTGGGGAGAGAGAGTGTGATTGGGTTTGAAATGGAGGGGGCCGGAGTCTGGGATACACTCCCATGCATCATCATCAAGGGAGTATGTGACTATGCAGACAGCCACAAGAATAAGACCTGGCAGCTCTACGCAGCGGCAACGGGGGCAGCATCGGCGAAGGCTTTGGTGGAGCTTTGGCCCACCACTCGTAACGACGGTTAGTAGACTGGTAAGCGTTATAAGGCCGTCCAGGTTGTACTGACCATTGGTTCCTTTCTCCAGAAAACATCGACTTCCATCTCCCACTGGACCTCACCACAGTGCCTGCAATTGAGCAGTTTATCGGACGGCACGATGACTTAGATCAGTTGTGGGAGTATTTGCAGCCGGGAATTCCACCCTCACGCAAGGTTGCCATTCTCCACGGTCTTGGTGGGATAGGGAAAACCCAGCTGGCTATTCACTTTGCACGGAGCCATAAAGACGATTACTCCGCAATCCTCTGGGTAAGTGGTAAGGATCGATCGACATTGATCCAGTCATTGAGTTCTTATTTCCCCAAAATACAAGAACTGTCCACGGATCTCGGCGTAGCTACTACTACCAGGGGAGAAACAGAGCAGCGGGCCGATCAGGTGCTGCAGTGGCTGGCGAAGCCTGATAATTCACGGTGGCTGATCATCTTCGATAATATCGATGAGTATTCTCCGTTGCAAGACGGCAATAGCGGCGGATATGATATCCACCAATTTTTCCCCAAGACAGATCATGGATCTATTCTGATCACCTCCCGTCTCCAGCAGCTAGTGGAGCTTGGGAGATCCTTTCCTGTCCAGAGGCTTGCCAAGATAGATGCCATTAAGCTCCTGTTGCAGAGCAGAGGGTTGTCTACCCATGTTGCGATAGACACAAACAATGAAAAAGGTATCAAGCTCCCGAGGTGTCCTCAAGATTTGGTTAGTGTTAACATGTATAGACATCACCTTACTTGTTCGTCGTTTGGGTGGGTTGCCGCTGGCAATTTCCATCGCCGGGGCGTTCATGCGCGAGACCGGCACCACCAGCAGCGAGTACTTGCAATACTACCAGAACTCGTGGTCCAAGCTACAGTCTTTATCCACTGCCGGACGTCATTATCAACAAGGCAACATAGCAGAGACATGGAAGCTCTCGTACGATGAAGTCCGAAAACGAGATCCAACTGCCGCCGCGTTGCTACTCTTTCTGGCCCATCTCGATAACCGAGATATCTGGTATGAGTTGGTGAGACACGGTAATAATCACCATAATGTTCCAGATTGGTTTAGTGACGCCATCCGGAGCCCCCTTGCTTTCAAGACCAGTTTGAAAACCTTGATAGGGTTTTCGCTTGTTGAAACCAAAGAGCGAGGTGGGAACTATGCAATTCATCCGGTGGTACAAGACTGGTGTCTCCATATCTCTGCCACCGAGAACTTGACGCCAGAGCTAAGTGAGCTTGCACTGGTAGCTGTCGGGTATATGGTTCCCAAAAAGGATAGCAGAGACTACGGAAGTCTTCATCAACGGCTGATGCCACATGCGAATTATCTCCTTGAAATGCACCAATTTGATCAATTGAGCAACCAAGCATCTGTATGTCACGCTATGAATGGTTTGGTAAATTTATATCTGAGAGCAATGGCAAGGGCACTGGCGTACCGGTCGAGCCGGCGGACCATGGCAACTTAAAGCGGGCTGAAAACATGTACCAACAGCTCATATCAAGGAAAACACGAGTATTGGGCCATGAGCACATATCTACTCTAGATACAACTCACAACCTTGGTATTATCTACTATGCCCAGGGTAGACTTGAAGAGGCCGAAGAGATATATGAACGAGTGTTGTCATTGAGCCCAGACCACGGATTCCTTCCAAATACAGTCAGCAACCTTGCACATGTGTACAGGTCTCGAGGCAAGCTGGAAGACGCAGAGAAGATGTATCAACAGGCACTGCGGGATCAGGAGAAGACACTGGGGCCCGATGATCTATCCACGCTAGCCACGGTCCATAGTCTTGGTCAAATATACGTCGATCAGGGTAAAATGGACCAGGCCGAGGAGATGTACTGGAAAGCATTAACCGCTAAGGAGAAGATATTGGGCTCTGAACACCCATCAGCCTTGGAGACTGTCACCAATCTTGGAAATTTATACTATAATCAGGGTCAACTACATCCGGCCGAGACGATGTACCAGCGAGCGCTGGCAGGCCGACAGAAGGCCCTGGGACCTGACCATATATCTACCCTCGAGGCCGTCAATAATCTTGGGAGTCTCTTTTCCGATCAGGGGAAGTTGGACGAGGCGGAAGAGATGTACCAACGGGCTTTGATTGGTAAAGAGAAGATCTTGGGCCCGGACCATGAATCTACCCTCAGTACAGTAAATAATCTGGGGACGATTTACCGCCAGCAGGGAAGGCTGGAGGAGGCTGAAAAGATGTATCAGCAAGTGTTAGAACGGACCGAGAGGAGAGCTGGTCCGGACCATATATCGACTTTCAGTACCCTCAACAACCTTGGGATTCTATACAAAATCCAGGGCATGCCGGAGGCAGAGTAGACGTACCAGCGGGCCCTACAAGGGAAAGAGAAGATATTCGGCCCTGGTCATATATACACCCTGGATATAGTCTATAACCTTGGTCTTCTCTATGACAGTCAAGGCGAGCTGGAGAAGGCAGAGGATATGTACCGACGAGCACTGGCGGGGTATGAGAAGGTACCGGGGATCGACGATTCTTTGATACGAATGGTGGCCGACAGACTGAGGTCTCTTGACAGTGATAGTGCGCAACAAGATACTCCAGAGACTGGATCTTCTGACTCTCCAGCACCGCCGAAAGCTCATATGACAAGCCGCAAGAGAGACCTTTTCTGGGGGGTTTTCAAAAGATAAAGATGTGTATAAAACACTGTCTTGTGATAAACAAATCCGATTTGATATGTCAATGGTCTTCTAAAATTCAAGGAAAGTAGGTATGTAATAATCTATGTCACCTCCCATCCAGTCATCATCCTCAGAAAAGGAATGAATACATTGGTCAAACAATTAAAAAAGCTATAGCATCATGATAAGGAGCGTATCCAAACAGAATCGATCACAAAAAAATGTCTCCCCGTCCCCGCCATCAAATTGTCAAGCCAGTCTCTTACAGAGACTTGCAGGTGCCCCAGATCTGAGTCTGAGGAGGGCCAACATCGACGGTCTGGCTACCGGAGACAACAGTGGTGGAACCATCAACACCGTGGAAGGTACAGACCGCTCCCTCGGCACCCTTGATGTGGGAGATACTGAGCTTATCGACTATAGTACATTGTTAGCATTTTATACTATGTAGGGAGTTGTGTTCGCCAGCCAAAAAGGACCACGTACAGATGCCATAGATTTGATCGTCAACCAAGAAACCCTGGGTGAATCCGGCATCGGCCGCACCCTCGAAGCGGATGGTGGCAACGGCACTGCGCTTGTCAACAGGAGTGGCAGAGACAAGGCCAGCGAGGGTAGTGAGAGTGGCGGCAATGACGGAGGTCTTCATTTTGAATGGTTTGGTGGATGGGTTTAACTTTGGTAAAGTTGAAAAGAAGATATGTTGTAAATAGGCTTGGGTTGTTTGTATTGTTGGATTGATGGGATTGTTCTGATGGGGAAAAAAAAGATATCTTCGGGGTGGTCAAGAGGAGGCTTTTATACCTTTTTTCTGTCTCTCTCTACTTCTCATATCCCCCGGATGACTTGTATACTAACTAATGCTAATTTTGGAGTCTGAAGTATATTCACCTTCTACATCCATCGGAGGCCTTAGGCGAAGTCGACCACCTAAACTCTCTACATCCAGCACTGCCCACGAAGACTTCTTGACGATGGTTGGAACTGTCTTAGACAGATCCATGGATATGCCTTCCTCCACGATTGTCTAAGCCATCAGGCGTCCCATGAACGACTGCCAGCCTCACCACGTGTTAAGGCTAGACAGACTTCCTTCCAGCTAAGATACTGTCGTCGTCATTTGTCAAAGCCGCGCTTGTGTGCGCGTCTATTGGTAGAACCACGGTTAGGGCTTATGGATAGTCACCCCCTCGTATAGGATGGATTAGTCACGGAACTCTATCATCGACTCCAAATATAGAGCCAAGCTCTATTCGATCCCCCACGATTTCATAAGGCTGTGTATTTGCCGGCTGTCATAAGCCCTGTATTACAACCTAAGTGGGGAAACTACCGACCCAAGTTAGGTATATTGATTGGATCCAATATTGACGTTGTGGTGTAGGGATATCCGTCGTGGCCTAGCAGTTGCATTGCTGCGATGTAAGCCGAGGTTTGATATTCCTTTTCGAGCCTCTTGAGTATTCAACAATGGTTATGACCCTCTCAGACACTGCCTCGTCAACAGTGGTGGTTACTATCACGCCAGCGTGGTTATGGCTTGGTGTTCTGACATCATACAGATGCAACCTGCGGGTCCCCCACATAACATGAGGTAGATTCATGGTTCCCCTTGTCTCCTGTATCAGGCGACCACTCGTATTCATAGAATCATGACTTCATGACTGTAAACAAGATGGATCTAGATAATCCCTCTTCTACCCTATTGGGTACCGAAACAATCTCCTGGTACCCTGTTTCCGCCAAACCATGAGTGTAAATAAACAATGAGAAACTTAGGATCGATTCGGCTGATCTAGTACTAACTCGCCTAGGCGGATATAGTGTCTCTCAGAATTCCCCGATATGAGTTATTTATGGCTAAGATGCACCCGATTTTAAGTTTATAGTGCATGACATGCAATGAGAGATGCGTCATTGAAAAGCAAAGCAACCCAATCAAAAGCAACCGGAGGATTTGGGCAACGAGGAATATCTTCATTGAATGCAGCCGCCTCAAGATCAATTCAACAGACACAGTCAGCTGACAACATATACAATTCTCCGCTGTTGCCTCGTAATCCTCATGCCCATATGCTACCCCCGAAAAAAAGAAAAAAACTAAGTTACAACATGTACTTGAACCCAGGCGCACGATCAGTTGACCTCCACGTCTCAGGAATCTCCCCCGAGCAGTTATCTCCCGATTGGCTTATCTCCTGCTTCCATGCTTCCCTAGACTGGTAAAGATACCGCATGGCCCAGCATCCTACCCAGGCGATTGCCAGCGATCCCAAACTCCATGCATTTCCGAGCACAAAGCGTGGCGCCGATTGACTTTGGTATATCTGACCGGCCACAATGCCTCCGATATTCGTCAGGGTGAGTTGTATTCCCAGGCTCGCTGCTCTTTTACCATCCGGGGCGCAGTTGCTCGACATCCAGGCGATGTTGGTGCCGGCACACAGGAAACAGGCTGTGGAGATCAGATACGTCGCAAAGTACTGCACGCCGGCTGGAACATCCCACGCCAGCAAAATGGCGTAGCCGGCTATCCCGATTGGCGCCGTGATGATCATTACCATCGACCGGGCGTTGTAGCGGTCCGACAGCACGGCGCCCACCCAGTATATGGCTGCGCCCCAAAGGTTGACTGGGATGGAATGATTAGTAAAATGTGTGGTCGGTTGTTGTTGTTGTTGTCGTCGTCATGTTCTAAAAACAGGTGGGAAACTAACCTGGGATGACAAGGTATTGCGCTTGCTGAGTGGTGAAGTTAAAGCTGTTCTTCAGGATGATGGGCAGGAAGGTTCCGAATCCTAGTCGTCTGTATCAGGCAAAACCTCGGACGGAATTATCGGGCAATGGCGAAATAAGGCCTACCGTAAAGGATGGTGACAACGCAGATCTGCATCCCTCCGTGGATCCAGGATT
Organism: Aspergillus nanangensis; assembly: GCA_015844325.1. Lineage (NCBI taxonomy): Eukaryota > Fungi > Ascomycota > Eurotiomycetes > Eurotiales > Aspergillaceae > Aspergillus > Aspergillus nanangensis. Next base: position 31,492 of record VCAU01000060.1, on the reverse strand, counting down.
TAATATCCCCCACTGCTGCCTTGACGTCAGCCATGTTGTAGTGGCCTCCGCCGCCGCTATAAGCCTCCATCTGCTCTGCACGGCGCCGCATGATTCGTTTGTCGTCGTCGTCGAGGAAGTAGGCCGTTTCGTGACTTTGGGGGATTAGAAATACGCAGCATGCTGCAATCACAATCGTAATCAGACCTTCGATTATATAGAGCCTACATAGGCAAGATGATTAGATGAGTCCACCGGATATTGGCTCAGTCAGGGTACGTTATTTCTTACCATCGCCAGCCAGGATAGTTTGCAACCCCGTCCATGTAGAGAATCCCAAAGGCAATCAGGCCGCCAAAGGCTCCCGCAAGAGCAGACGCAACTAGGCAGGTGTATATAGTTAGCGACTAGTGGTCAGACTGGCTGAGCGCCATCATGCCTTACTGAACAAATATGAGACTCTCGTCCCCAACTCCTCTCTTTTGAACCAATTGGCCAGGAGTAGCGTCATACTGGGGAATAAAAGGCCTTCAACCAGACCCAACAGCAGTCGACATGCCACTAGACCTCCGAAGTCCTTCACAAACCCATTGCACAAGCAGACCAGTCCCCATCCAAATGTCGCAGCGGGGATCACTCGATTGAACTGCAGTCGCTTTGCGAAGAGCGATATGGGGAACTGGGTTTGTTAGTGACACCAGCGACAGATGAAATCCGTCAGACACCAATATCGGATTTCATACCTCTGCCAGCACATAGAAGACATAGAACAAGGAGACGGCGATCTAAATAATAAATCCATTAGCATGATACCTGTCTGTCTTTTATGCGACACCACGCACATTTAACTGCGATCCCTCCAGACCGATATCTTCGGTCATGCCTTGCGTGGCGGCATACCCGATGTTTCCCCGATCCAGGTAGCTGATCAGCATGAGCAGCATCATCACCGGCGCAATGTACATATCCAACTTGCGAACCACACGGGCTTCTGCCTTTCGGTACGCCTCATCGGCGATTCCGATTTCTTCCGCATGTTCGATCATGCTTCCTTCAGGCTTGGAGGCCATACTGGTGGATGTTTTTAACTCATGCATGGTCGGAGCGACAAGTATAGTGGCATTTGAATTTGACTCAAACGAAAAGGTGAGAGAGAGAGAGACTGAGAGAAATTGTCTAAGATATATGCGGAGAGTAAATTATGCGACCTTTTTTTTTTTTTTTTTTTTTTTTTCACACTACAGAAATGCGCCCAAGTCTTGTGCTACTACAAGGCGGCAAAGGAATCCATCCTCGTTGATTGTGCCGCAGTTCATCGTATCAATGTCCATATTCATTCATTCCCATCGTGATCTTTACCCCAATCTCTCCCTACGCGGGGTAATCCGGGGGGTTGATCTGGCATCTACCAACATACTGACATCACCGCTGAGACTGACCACGACCATCACTCTAGTGTATCTACCGTCCGATACCCATGGAAGATGTTACCCCGACCTCGTATTATACTTTTAACAATTGGAAATGGCAAATCAGCTCGGATCTCGGACTCCTTCCTTTGGGGCAAACTTTGGGGTATTGAAGGTTTTGGGGAAGGGGAGATGAGATCCTCCGATATTTATTTTACCCCAATTGCCGGTTAGTCAGGAGAGTCAAACGAGGTAAAAGGAGATAGATACATGTCCCGTGATAGTAGTCTTCTTCTTCTTCTTCTTGGTGGTTATGGAGGTGTGACATTCCGTGATATGAGGGCATCAATAGCCCTAATCCCTTTTCCTCCTCTTCTTCTTCTCCCGCCTCCATACAGCAACCAGGTCACACTGTTTGATGATTTCTTCATATCTGACGGGCCAGAATTGCTCATTTAATTTTGGTATTGACTAATTCACTTTTCAAAAAAAAAAAAAGATCCCTTCTACATGGATAATCAGGGGGCTAGTCTAATATCCTCCAATGAAGCTCAATCATAGTACTTACCTCGGAGTCTACAAATATCCTGGATCCAATTTGACAGGATCGAATATATGACGAACTCGATTATTTCGGATAAATAGACAGATATTCTACCAGCTCAAACCAAGAGTAAGTACATATTAATATATCTCCTTCCGTTGCAAAATTTCCAAATGAAATCATAAAACTAATCCATACTATAACAAGAGAGAAGAAGAAAACGCAAATAAACAAACAAACAAACATAATCATAAAACAAATCATCACACCACAATATCTTCATTACTACCTCCTCTCCCTCCTTGAAAATAGATCCAACCCGCCATCTGTCCAAATACTGGCGCGGAGTAAAGATCTCGAACCGACGTCGTAATTCCAATCTCCTGTTCAATCGACTGCTGCAATTGAACCAACCCCAGCGAAGTTCCACCGGCAACAAAGAAGTCCAGCTCAGGGGTTATTTCCGGTGCGGGTTTCGGAAGGACCGCTTTCCAAAGCACACTCAGCTGGGATTCCAGTTGATTCAATTCAGGCGAACATTGGGAAACGTCTTGTTCAGTGGAAAGCGGTAGTTGACTGGCTGCCGTTCGGTCGATTTCCCCGGAGCTTGTAACCGGGATCGTATCCACAAATACTAAACGTGTAGGACACATGAAGTGTGGGAGAGGTAATGTGGCGAGGAGGCGTGGCACGGCGTCCTGTCGGATGGTCGGTCCAGGAGCCGGAGTCGCATGTGCGATGAGAGCAGTATCACGCACAGTGACAACCACGGCGGATAACAAGTCGCTTCCCGACTTCAGCAACTGCCTCTCCACTTCTGCGAGGTCGATCTGGCGGCCCAGGACTTTGACACTGGAAGTAGATGCATTCTGCGTAGTACTAATACCGCACTGGTTGATCTTGATGTCGAGGTTTTCACTCACGGTCTGTACCACGTTGATGTACATGTCAAGCATTGAGGATGCGGCATCTTTATCGTACAGGGAGTCCTGGCAAGAAAGCTCGAGCACAATGTCTGTGGGGCTTCTTTCTACGATCCCAAGGCTCATATCATGTCCATGCATAGCAGCTTGCCCTCCCGTCAATTCCAACCTGTGGTCTCCAAGCGGGAGTTCGGTTGGAAAGCCCAATCGATAGTTCAGCACAGCCTGACACAGAGGGTTGTATGATCCAGAGCGAGGGATCTTTGCGCTGTCCATGATCATGGACAGCGGTACGTAGGAGTTCTCCATGGCATCAAATGCCTTTCGCCTGGCGTTCTGGGCTACTTGCACAAAGTTGGTGTCTTGCGGGACCCTAAAGCGAATCGGTACGATATCTGTAAATAGGCCCACAGAATCTCGGGCATGTGGAGTGTCGCGGTTGGCCTCCATGAATCCAATACACAGATCGTTGACGCCCATGAGCTGCGACAGCATGATCTGGTATGCAGCGAGGTGGAAGTGGAAAGGTGTGATTTGCAGGATATCGCAAGCTCTCTTAATCTGTGAGATGAGGTTCTCCCCGATTTGACGGAAAATGTGCGTGGTGCAAAACATCACCGTCCTCGGCCGTGTTTTTGTCCTTGCCATTGGCGCAAGTGGGAGGGCATTGGGAGGAATGGCGAATTCTTGATTCCAGTACTGAAGTTTGCTGCGGAAACGCGGTGACTGATGCTCCTTCAGCTCCATACGAGTGAAGTCGATGTGATTTGCGCCGAGATTCTGCAGCGGCTGCTTGCGGTATGCGCGGTCCAAGTCCCGGAGAAAGTTGCCCGTTCCCATCCCATCCATCGTAATGTGATGAAGATATACAATCAAGGTGTGATTGTCCAGACCCTGAGACAGGACCGTAACCCCCACTGTTTCTCCGCTGTCCATGCTCCATGTTTTGCACCCCGCCTGTTCCAGTGCATTATCAACATCCTCAGGGATTGCCTCGGGGATGTGCTCGAAGCGAATGATTGGAGTCGCGCGAACAGCCTGGACAGGTAGATTGTCCGTCTTTCGTATGTAAAAACAAGTGCGTAGGACTTGGTTGTACTGCATGGTTATGGTTAGGGCCTTTCGTAACCTCTCGATATCAAGATTTCCACGCATCTCATAGCGGTATACACAGTTCAATCCACTCGGTTTGCTGTGTAGCTTGGAGAAAAGGAAGTACTGCATCTGGGCCCCCGATAGAAGCTCCATGTCGGTACAATGGTCCTTGTCAAGGTCCTTGCATGCGGATCTGATTTTTCCAGTGTCTTGTTCGTTATCTGGCTCACCCTCGGTCATGAGGTCTGCGGTGCTATGGCTTTCCGTATCGGCAATACTCGATGGCTGTGTATCTGGCAAGGTGCGGGACTGCGAATTCGAAGACTCATGCTGGATGGAATTGTTATCTGAGGATCCTTCGGAGTTCTCATGCTCCATTGGGACAGAACTGGCTGCGTCTGGTGCTCTGTCGACATATCTGGTCATAGTAACTTTAGCTGCGTTGGTACATATACGGGCAATAGAGTCTCTCCCCAACAGCTTCATTACTGGAATATCTATCCCCAGTTCCTTGAGAAACCAACTTCGGATTTCCACGGCAACAAGAGAGTCAATGCCCAGCTGAGTGAGTGATGCATTCACATCCACCTTATCGGAGGGCAAGTGCATCAATGCCTGAAGCTTATTCGAAAAAGCTTGCAAGATCAACGAGATGGTCTCCGCCTCTGAGGTGACTTCTCGGAGTTGTTCTTCCATGTTGTCCACCCTGGCACGTGTGACATCCTGGCCTTCAGTGATATGTGATGGTGGAGCATAATGAGATAAGCGAGGGTCCAACAAGAAAACGGCATACTCGCCGTCCTTGAAACGTTTCGTGAGAGGCTCAATCCCCATCCCAATCTCGCTTGACCGTTGACTATCCGGTCTACCTGCAAATATGGCCTCGGCGAAAGCATGGTGTACGTCGGTTTCTGACACTGGATTCACGAACTGTTTCGCCAAGAACTCCCTTCGGTTGGAATCAAGACGTGTAGTGTATCCAACGTCCGTCACATATCCCACATGAATGACGGATGCTGCTACGCCGCGCCGTCGACGTTGGGCAGCGAGGCCTGTCATAAACATATTCGCCGCGAGGTAGTTAGTTTGACCGTGAGCCCCCATAATCGTGAGGGATGATGAGAGCATAATGAAAAATTCCAAGGCCGTATCACTCAGGAGAGAGTCCAAATGTCTGGAGCCATCCACCTTGGGCTTTAGAGTCCGATTGAACCTTTCAGCATCCATATCAACGAACATGCTATCCGATAATACCATGGCTGCATTGCACACACCACCGATCGGAGGCAGCGTGGCCCGAATATCGCGCACGAGGGATTCCACCGATGACTTGATGCTGATATCCATGGGCCGGACTTGAATATTTGAACCTCTTCGCTGCGCCTGGGCCAGCCATCTTGGATCGATATCGGGGTTCCGACTTGTGATAACAAGGTGCTTCGCGCCATGTCGCAGGGCCCATTCGCAGATGGACAGACCGAGACCACCCGCCATACCAACCATCAGATACGTTTTCTTTGGATCGAAGAGGGTTGAAATATTGGGTGGCTGGATCGCGAGGCTGAGGGGGCACGTTGTCTCCCAGGAAATCATATGAACACGGTTCACAATCGAGGGATCGGCTTGGGAGATGCACTGGATATCCAGCATTTCGAGGCCTGAAGACAGCTCGCCGTGAGCAATATTGGCAGTATATCCATCAGCAGCTAATGCGGCGTAACAGTCACTGAGACCTTGTTGTATTTCGGATGTGCCAGTGTGCTTCCACAGATCAAAGTATCGTCTCTGAATCTTGCAACTTGATTGCAGTGCAGATGCAATAGATAGCCCACACTCACTCACAGCAGGAGAACAGTCAATGAAGGCTCTGATATTCGCAGGAATCAATTCTCGAATTGCTCGAGCTGACATTCGGGGATGAATCCTGATCCAGTCATGCCGGATCGAAGAGCCCGAGGAAGCGAACAATACTTCAGCGTCACAGATGCGAGATTCTTCAACGATAGACGCAGCCAGGTCCTCACTAGCATTGAACACCAAAGTTGATCCCGTACTTTGAATGGGCTTAAGAAACATCCGTGTCATCACTTTATCACAGATTCGCTGCAAGGCACTCGCACTGCAGTCTCTTTCATTGATATTGATCGCCTGGTCCTTTGGTATCTCGACGATCGAGCAATTTCTCTGTGTCACGACAAGTACATATATTTCAGTGTCAACAATTGTTCCAACGCTGAGATAGATGCCGTCACCATCCTCCCTTGGGATAGCCAATGTAAACCGGACCTTGATTGCAACATTTCCGGCACGAGGCTGATGAACCATCTGCTCCGCCTCAGTCAAGACCAGTTTATTTTGCGCTCGAGAAATTTGGATCGCCACATTGGAACCATCCGTGAGCCGTCTGACGGGCCGGTTGTTTGCGTTGTAACGATCATTCAAATCCTGCGCTGGGCGAGTTCGTGTGATCAAGGTCTGGTCGCTTTCGACGACCAACTCAGTCTCCTGTGTCCATAGATACTGGGGCTCATTTCCGGTGCGAGCATGAATTTGCAGCCGCATGAAAGCTTCGAAGATCGTTCTAGCGGTGGATGATGGGTTTCCAATCGCCTCGATATCCAGAACCTGTGTGTTAACATGCGGCAGCTCCAGACGAATACCTCGAGCCATTCCCACCACCATATTGCTTGCTGGGTTTCCGCTTCTCCGGTCTTGCGTCACCCATAGCATGTTACGGGCCTTCTGGAATATGTTCTGCAGCATAGCAATTCTTTGCGTGTCGACTGTTTCTGAGAACACGGGATTGTCCAACTCCTGAAGGAGCAGCACGTCCATTTGGGCTGGCGTCCGGGCGAAATCAATTTCCTCAACGCTGTCCTTTAAAATGACTTGCTTGTTCCATGCCAGCCTGGCAAGCCGATTGATAGCAGATACAACCTTAGAAACAAGCAGCGTCTTCCCCCCGATTATATACAGCGGGTCGGGTTGCGGGAGCTCAGGCAGCCAGTCTAGAGGTTGTCGCAGTTGAAGGATGGTATCATTGACAGCCTGGCTAGCTAAAAAGGAGAGCGACTGTTGACTGGAGTTTCCAGTATCATGCAATGCCACATCTAGTCCGGAAAATCCGGTGTCTTGCAACACCTTATCCCACTTCTCAATACTCAGCCCGGGATGATGCTGTCGTCCGTCGTCGACTCCTAACCACCACCCAGGGAGTGTGCCGACACAAAAGCCGGTGCGCATCGTCTCGATGCCGGTGGTCTCAATCAATAAGAGAAACCCTCCTGGCTTGAGCAACGATCGGGTATTCTCCAGCGTTCTCTTCATGTTGGCGGTGGCATGCAAGACATTGGAAGCAATAATCACATCGTAGGCATGCTGGGAGTACCCTTGGGGAACAACATCCTTCTCGACGTTGAGAGTCTTGAAAATTATCTGCCTCTCATAGCCTGAAAATCTTTGAGCCGCCTTTTCAAAGAATCCTGGGGAGATATCGGTGTATGTGAAGGTGTCGAAGTTTTTCCCCATAGCGTTCAAGACATACTCGGTCTGGTTGTTGGGTTAGGGTGGATCTTGGGAAGAATAAACGGGCAAAGAAATGAACATACCGATGATCCTGTGCCAGCTCCAATCTCCAAGTACTTTGCGCGAGGGAATTTGTTGGAAATTTGGCGAACAACATCCGCCATGCCCTTGTTAACTTCAGGGTAACCACTACCCTCCGAATACAAACGACCCAGACGATCTTCATGAAGGAGCAGCTCCAGGGCTGATATTTTGCCTCGAAATATATCAAGCAGGTTTTCTCCAACAGTGCGAATGACTTCAAACTCGATTTGTTGCGGCCATTTGTCATATATACCATCGAGAGCCTCCGACGTGTCATCCAGCCAGGATTTTTGCGCCGATGGATGTCTCTCGTCTTGGACCATCTTCACCCAGTGCTTGAACGTTTGAACAAATAACCGGTGATTCCATGCAAAGCATCTTTCCTCACCAGGTTGTATCTGCTCCAGCGCCCGCTGTACGTAGAACAGCACCGCTCGTTCGCAATCTAGACATGAGTCTTTCAATCGGCTCACGGCCTCGAGGCTCGGTAATGGCTCTATCAACTGAATGGAAGGATCTGCATAGTATAAATTATCGTAGAATAAATGGCGGTCGTGCTCCTCCGTGACGGGCGCAATGGGCTTGCCAGCAAACCCCTCGATCTGCACGGCCATCTCACCCGAGCCCGAGTTGTAGGTATGCAGGTCCCCAGTAAACGCGATTCCTTCACGCGCCGTTATGAATGATTCGGTTGTTGTCCGCATCGTCTCGGTATCAATCATCAGGCTGGCTTTTGGGTTGACGGCGAGTCGTTCAATGGTCACTGGGACGACGGCCGTTGGGAGTTTTCCTGTACTGGGCTCTGCCGACGCATGGAATAGATTCTGGAAAGATATGTCGAGAACAGCAGGATGGAGGAGATACCGTGTTCCCAACTCTTCCCTCTTCCATTCCGCCGTTCCTATTGAAAAGTCCCATCTCCGCCGGATGTCCAGCAGTCGACGAAAGATGCCCGAGTGCCGGATCCCAACATCCGACAATGTCTGGTAGGCGCGGTCGATATCAACAGGAAGCAGGTCTCGCGGCAATGGTCCGCTGGCGGGCAGTTCGTTGTGTGTCCCTTCGCCCAAGTGAATGATCAGTTGGCCGTCGCACGTGTTGGTCATGGTTCGACTATTCTCGTCGGGGGAACAGGCATAGGAAAAACTGCCACGGATTGTCATTGGGTTGTCCGACTGGCTCAGGCGAACTGTGAACAACGTATCGGCTCCTTGTCGACCCCCTGGGACTATCACCGGCCGATGCACTTTCACGCTTTGGACTTCGATCAGTCTCACAGGATCCTCACCCGCAATAATCCTTGCTGCTTCCATGGCCAGGGAGATATATGCCGAAGCCGGAAGCACGACTTCCCCGGATACTTCATGGTCTTCCAACCAAGGCAACTCACTCAGCTTCAACACATTGCGCCAGCGCCATTCACCATCAGTATCGTCGGGCATTCGTCTCCCAAGCAGCTCGTGGGACGTATCCTGGTCCTTTCGGAACCGAGCTGAAATACGAGACTCGCGCCAATGAACCCGATCGTGGTCCCAGGAGTATGGAGGTAAGCCTTGAAGCATCTGAGGCGGGTTCTTTCTGGCCTGAGAAAACGCTTGACGATACCCTTCCCAGTTGACGAACTCCGGGCCCAAGTGCGCCCAGACAGACCCAAGGGTGTCTGCGACTGCCTCCGTGTCATCGGTTCCTCGCATGAGCGTTCCTGTGTATGCCGGGGCAGATCCAAATGCCGAGTCTAGTGTTTGCTCGGTGGGCCTTCGCAGTGCGGGATGCGGCCCGACCTCGATGGCCAGGTCGAACGGCCCACCATGCCAGATGGCGGATTTGACTGCCTGGGAGAATAACACACCCTGGACCATATTTTGCACCCAGTACGGACCTTTCAGGCACTCCAGGTCCCCTCGGAGAAGCTCTGTATCACCCCGTACACTTGAATTCCAGAAGCAACCATCTCTTGGGCGGTGGACCTGGATATCACAGTCTTTCAAGGAAGAAAGATACGAGGCCGCACAACGTTCCATGTGGTGAGAATGGTATGCTGTGTCGACCTGGAGGAGCCGTGCAAAGGCCCCTTCGGCTTTGAAATGCTTTTCAGCACGAGATATGGCGGCCTCGTCTCCGGATAACGTGACACTCTGCAGGGAGTTGCTTGCAGCTACAGTTATCAGGTTGATATTGTCGCCTCGCTGGCAGTACTCCTTGGCTTCCTGGTACCCAATTCCCACGGCTAGCATGGCACCGGCTGAACCGTCTGCGCCCCGTGCCATAAACGCGTATTTTCCGCGATAGTATGCAATCTGCATAGCTGCGGCGAGGTTAATGATACCACATGCATACACCGCTGCGATCTCGCCCGAGGAATGGCCCACGACCGCGTCGAAACGTATCCCGCTACAATATAGGAGCTCCACCAGAGCAAGCTGAATAGCTGTGCATAATGGTTGGGAGATCTCCGCCTCATATATACGGGAGGAGGGATCTTCTTTGGAAAGCTCATCAAGTAGTGACCATTTGGGTCCGTCTGGTAAGAGCTGGAGGGATTTGTCGCATTGTTCAAGGACCCCCCGGAAGAGGTGACTTTTTTCCAAGAGACATCTGCCCATCATTGGCCACTGTGCGCCTTGTCCAGTGAATACTCCGAGGATTCCAGGCACTTCCTCCTGATTTACACGTCGATGACGGACGCCAATCTTGTCCGCATCAGCAATCGTCTCGTGATCCTGCACAAACTTCTGCATTCTCGCAATCAGTCCATCTCTGGTACTGGCACTAAAGAACGTTCTCGCTCCGTGTATACTGCGTTTATTCCGAAGGACCCATGTCAAATCGTCGAGATTAAGAGATGGGTGTTCCTGCAGGTGCTGTTCCAGGGCTCGAGCATTCCTCATGAGTGACGTTCCAGATGCCGCAGACAGAACAATGGGAGATATCGGCTCGGTGTCATTCTCCTCCCCGTAGGACTCCCTCTCTGTCGTTTTGTCTGGGGGGTATTCATAGCTTTCCACAATGACATGCGCATTCGTGCCGCCAAACCCGAAGCTGTTCACACTGGCTCGCAAAGGATGCCCGGGACCGACCGATGGCCAAGGCAGCGGGGATGTCGGTATTCGAAGTCGACCATAGTAAGGCTCGATATCGGGGTTTAGCTCCTGGAACAGCATGTTCGGTGGGATTGTCTTGTTCTTCATCGCCAATAATACTTTCAACACACCGGCCAGCCCGGCGGCTCCTTCCAGGTGACCGATCAATGTCTTGATCGACCCGACGTACAATGGCGCGCTCTCCTCTGCGGAATCATCCTCTATAAAAGCATCGCTGACGGCCCGGGCCTCCACTGGATCCCCTGCCATTGTCCCCGTCCCATGACATTCGAAATATTGGCATCGATCTTTGACAGGGTCTAGTCCTGCACGACGATACGTGTCTCGGATTAAAGCGGCTTGGGAAGCAGACGTGGGCATCGTGATTCCTGGACTTCGCCCATCTGAGTTGACTCCTGTGCCTCGAATAATGCCTTCAATTGGGTCGTTATCGCGTATTGCATGGCTGAGCGGTTTGATCATGATGGTTGCCACGCCCTCCCCGCGCGCATACCCATTTGCCGTCTTGTCCCACATTCGACTTTGGGAATCGGGAGAAAGCATCTGAAGACTTGAGAGTACCATATACTCCACAGGGTCCAGTATTACGTTCACGCCTCCCACGATGGCGCAATTCGCATCCCCATTCCGCAGTCCTTGCACTGCCTGGTGTAATGCAACGAGGGAGCTGGAACATGCGGTGTCGATCGTTACGGAAGGCCCGTGAAGGTCGAAAACGTAGGAGATGCGATTGGATAGAATGCTCCGCGCAGTGCCTGTGCCAGTGTATTGTGATATTGTGTCCGGGTCCCGCGACTGGATCTCGACATAATCGGCTGTCATTGATCCTACATAGACTGAAGTTTGTGTGCCCTGCATCTGGTCCAGTGTGTAGCCCGCGGATTCCATCATTTCATATACGGTCTCCAGCAAGACCCGTTGTTGCGGGTCCATGTTGTCGGCTTCGTAGGGGGTAATGCCGAAGAACCCAGCATCGAAAACCCGCGAGTCCTCTTCTAGCAGATACCCCTGGTTCTTTACATAGGTTGATCCGTGGTGTCCGGGTTTGGGGTTGTAGAAGCGGTGCAAATTGAGGATTTCGGGGTCGAATTGTCGGCGGACGTCTCGAGGCTGACGAAGTAGGTCCCATAGCTTTGATGGCGTTGTTGCGCCGCCAGGAAACCGGCAGGCAGAGCCTATAACGGCAATGGGCTCGGACGAAGAGGATACATTCATGGCTGTGTTTGCAAGTAGGATAATGCTTCTCGGGGGGGGGAGGATCAGGGTGGTAGGCCACCCCTGGCAAGGTTCGATTGTTATATCTCGTCGACGCATTGGCCAGATTAGGGGGAGTCCAAACGGTAGTACCTTGCATATCATCCATGCAAATGGTCGTCGCATTCATTCCATTAACTTTGCCATTACATGCCTTTTCCGTTGGTATGTCAGAACAGGGAAGTATATCGAAGATCCTGAGCCCTGAGACAAGGGGGGACAACGACTTCGCAGAGGATCTGGTTTCAAGCCTTTTTCCATTATGTCTCACTCGATAGTCAGATCCAATTAATTCCATTTCCTGGATGCTGAGGCGATATATCGGCAAGGAGCAGAGTAAACCTTACCTATTCACAGCGAATACTCTGTGACTTGTCACATCCACCGCATTTCTTCAGCTCGTGTCCCCTTACTGACGTAGTTCATGGCAACATCAGCCCTCACCTTTGATAATTTCTTCATTTTTCGGGACTGTCGACACAAAATTATTGTTTGTTCCACGAATGAGCCGCCCATAATTTTGCTAGGGCATGCGTACGCCTGCATTCTCGCGTCTGACCACTGACGAAGGGGGTATACGAAGCCAAAATACGAGAGAAAGAAAGAGAAAAAAAAGCCACACCTCTGGCTGGAAAGTATATCTTCACATCATCCCAGGTGGCAAGGTGATTATTTCCAAAATGAAGGCTATCTCCACAAAGTTGGACGGAAGTTTCTCTCCTGGGAGGTGGCCATGTGTGCTAAAATTCCGACATGTTTACAATAGTTGCCTCTCCCTTGCTGCATGGAGGGGCCAATGCCACGTAAACCTCCCATTGGTAAGTGGGATAAACGTATGATGTATTTCAGAGCAATATTTCCAGTCTACTCCACATTCCGGGTTAGTTGGCCCGATTGTGTGTGTGTGTGTGTATCGCCGTCCACAGTCCCTGTTCAAACTCATCCACCACGGCCGCAGTCTGCCTACCCCTGTCGAGTTACTTTTCGCCTGAGAAGCTACTAACTTCCTTCGTCTCAATTGTGGCAACGCCGATTTCTATCAATCTGCAGTCATTTACCTGGCAGGAACGTATCAAGGCCAACAATATGGGTAGCATTGCGGTACACGAACTGCCTTTGTCGCAACGCGCGCTGAAAGTTGAATCGCTAGGTCAACTAACTCTTCAGGGGAACATACATCCTCTCCCACAATTAGAGCCCAATGAAGTATTAGTTCGCGTGGTATGCGTCGCACTCAATCCCTACGACGCAAAGTCTGTCGACATGTCGCCTAGTCCCGGGGCCACAATAGGCATCGATTTCGCCGGCGAGATTATTGCCCACGGCAAAAAGGCCTCGCCCTCCAGCCTCCCCCTCGGATCTCGAGTCTGCTCCGGCATATTTGGAAACAACCCGGATCGGCCTACCAATGGCGCATTTGCCGAATATGTCGCAGTGTTGGAGAGCCTCGTTATGCGCATCCCAGATACCATGTCCTTTCAGCAAGCGGCCGCCATGCCAAGCGGGTTATTAACAAGCGGCTTAGCCCTATATCACTATATGGGACTGTCGCTGGAACCACCGCCCAAAAATGAACGGATCTATGTGTTGGTGTATGGCGCAGGAACTGCAACAGCAACAATAGCAGTCCAAGTCTTGCGACAGTATGCACACACCACGCATCACCACCCCCACCCACCCGGCTTTCCAACCGCTAACAATTCCATCAATAGATCCGGTTTCACCCCGATTACCACAAGTTCCGCACAACACTTCGAGCGCCTGAAAGAGCTAGGCTCCGAGGCGGCGTTCGACTATCGTTCGCCCACCTGCGGTCAGGACATTCGCGAATACACGCAGGGTCAGCTCGCATTTGCGCTGGACTGCATCACCACCACGGCATCAATGACCATCTGCTATGAAGCAATTGGTCCCCAGGGAGGCCAGTATATCGCGCTGGATCCCTTTCCGTTACATACCCACACGCGTCGGAGTATTCGCCCCGAATGGATCCTGATGCCGACTATATTTGGCAGCCCCATCCCCTGGGAGGCGCCGTACAATTTTTTGGCCCGGCCTACGGATGTGGAATTCGCCAAGAGGTGGATCAAGCACGCTGAAAAGCTTCTTTTACAGGGCTTGGTCAAGTCGCATCCGTATCAGGAGGAATCGGGAGGGTTGCAGGGGGTGATTACGGGGATTGATGCGGTGCGGAAGGGTCATGTGGTGGGATATAAATTGGTATATTCCGTCTAGGGTTGTTTGAGGGTGCTCTAAACAATTTGTTTCGATATTTTAAGGTAAAAATGGTATGTGATTAAGTTGGATCATATGTCAACGAGCTAAATTACATAACAAAAAGGATATTATATAACTATAACAGGACTCCATGGCCTTCCTTCCCAATTCTCTAAACACTACTAAATAGCCCACGCGCATAACAATTTCCTGCAATTCCCTATGACTGTCGGCCTTCAACAAGCCGCTCATCATGTTTGGCAGGCTGTGTGGCAGACTGTATTGCTTCGTCGACCTGGATCTGCTGCGCTGACTGCGTGGCTTTCTTCGTCTCATGGCCGGGTCGATAGATGGCCGCACCGACGAGGTTGAAGAAATTGGAGGCGCGGTATATCATGCAGAAGAACAGGGTCAATCCCGTGACGACAATCTCATCTCGAACCGCAGGGTCGTCGGATCTTGAGTCGAGGAATTCAATCTTGCCCATATTCTTCAGAGCCAGTGTCCGGGATGTAAACTTTGCCACGGGTAGCTGGTCCTCCATCAGAAGGACAAAGTCGAAGGACTTGAAGGCAGATCCGCTGGTCCATGTCATCGTCATCGGTCTACCATCGGTGTTGAACTTTTTCGAAATATAAATGTAATCGGTAAGCAAGCGTGACTTGGCCGTCAGGGCGCCTGGTGAGCCGTGGATCTCAAAATCCGGGTTGATGCCGACGGAATGAAGAGTAGCGGTTCCGATAGTTGAGTCCCCGGCTCCGCTTTTAAATATCAGGTTCGGTCTTTTGAATGTTTTGCTTTCCATGATATATGCTGGCTCTGACCCAGGCTGGTCGCCATAGCTAATGAGAGTCTTCCATTTCTTCCAAGAGAAGTTGACCGTGAGCGTGCGAGGATCTTGGTTGATTTGGGGGCGAGGCGTTTCTGGCTGCTCGTTCTCCATGTTGGGTGTAGATGACATTGTAAATGTAGCTCTTCTGGTTTCTTTGGGATCTCTTGATGGTTGAGTATTGAGATAGATTGATTCTTCAGACATTTCACTGCCTTCTTATATCCATTCCATCCCATGGATGCCCGCTTTTTAGGGCTCAGCTGCCAAGCAGCTTTACTGGCTCTGTCTGTTGATTGGTGAGAATCCCCCGTTACGCTAGTCTTCTTTCGGCGCTATGTCCCGCCAGCCAATCAGGACTGTCGTTAGTGATTACTCAGACGTCATGATCGTCAGTCGCTGAGATTCACAGCCTCAGGCAAAGGCAGATTTCACTACCTCCCAAACCAAGCTTGCATCTATCAGACCTTAAAAATAGTATATCCAGCCAGATACGTCTAGATTGGGGCTGATGAACCTATCAGAGACTGGCAGATGATGAATGTGGCGACACTGGTGTTGCGCCCGACGCCCTGTGCATAGAAATGCCTCATTTCCTTTCTTCTATATATTTCTCACAGCGCTTAAGACAAACAAGGCGAGATAAGCTGACAAGAACTGTTCAAACCCCACACCTTCAAAATTATAAGATAGTGAACAATGCTCTGGAACCAAAGATATATGTCATTGCTTCAAAAAAAAAAAAAAAAGTTTTAAAAAAAATTAGCGAGTTTCTAGTGTTACTTTTTGTATATAGTAGCAGATACCTGATCGGGCTTCAATAAATTTTAAGAACACAAGATGCCCATAAAGAGCACATCAACACAGTGTATTGATTTCTCGCATATGTTACGGAGTTGCTACTACTTTAATATTAACACTACTACTACACAAAATACCTAGACTCGGTAGGGAAAGTGGACACAAACTACAGCCTGTAGAATTGACGTTGAACATATTGTATTATACAATATCCCTGACTGTGTATGATGATACACCTCCAAAGCACATTTTTATTATCGAATAGGCGCATTTCTGATAGAGTCAACATTGCTGTATATTAGCAGCAGGAATCCCTATCTGCATTATAAGCCGGCTAAGTGCATCGGGTGCCAACTTGGGTCGACGTTGTCGCACCTCAATGATACTGGCATGCGACAGTGGATGTGTGAGTCAGAGAAAAGTTGAGTGAGGTAAATACAAACATGATTCTATCTAGGCCCTAGAACGAAAATTCTTCGGTCTGCAGGATACATCTTCATGTTGGGCATGGAACCACGTTCTGCTGCGGGGGACCGGTCATATCATGATGTAGGCGCGGCCGAAACACTTCGTGGGAGTATAATCCCGCGTTTGTCAGTATTTGAAGCCAACCCTTGCCTTTCGATCTCCCCACCACGGATAGAATTGATTCATCGCATGGAGCCAGCCAGTCTTCTGAAAGTGGATGCTTGCTATCCAGGGTGCTATCCAGGGTCCTCTTTTGAGGGAGGAATTTCAACCATGGTGCATAGAGATCGAACTGGACCGTTCTTTGGTAAGGTAGTCATCCATGTTAGTCATGTTGTACATACAGATGTCTAAACACCCGCATATGCTCCGCAGCGGGGTGCAAGACAAGAGCATTGCAGGGCCTGTGACAATTGCAGCCAACAATTATTCGTAAGATGGGGGCATTGGGGAATAAGAATAGTAGTCGTACAAAGGGGGAAATGGTGAGTAAGACGAGGAAGAGATTATTGGGTCCCCATCGCTGGCAACCTTCTCATAGGCTGGTAGTGGATCTTCGCCTTCGATGCGGTGAAGAAAAAGCCAGCGGAGGGAAAATGTTGCGTATACCCGAGGCTCTCGCGGGATTTTTCTTTTTGGGGTGGGCGAATGGAGGGGTTGGATGTGTGCCCGATATTGTCGTGTATAATTGTCAGTTATTCGGATGATTTTATTGTTGTTGTGGAAAGTTATAAGAATAATACTTTCATTATCATTATTTTGGTCAAGACGAAAAGAGGAAAGTGGATTCCTTAGGAGATTTATCTCTGCCTGAATGCCTTAAACGACGGGATCTCCAATTGTCATGACGATTACGTATTCCATCTTTTCACCCTCCTTCAGTTCTCATATTGACTCCCGGTCCTTTTATCCCTGTGGTTTCTCTTTTTTGATTGATTTAGTTGCTGAAGGTTGATTTTCCAACAACCCTTTTATCCGGCCTAATATCCCCCCAGCCATTGGAATTGTTCAGAAACCCTCCTGGACGAACCAAGGATCCGGCCGTCTTTAGCTTCATCTGTACCGTTCGGAAAGACCCCCACTTTGGTTGGATAAAACAACAAACATATCCATCTCTATACTCCAAGCTCGAAAAAAAAATTCCTGCATTGCCTATCTATTCTCTCTATCAAGGAGGGGTCGATCAGTATCGATAGGAACGCTCGAGCGGTGTAAGTGGCTTGTGCCTGCGTGACCTGGATTATTTGCGACCCCCTCGTCGCCCTTTTTCTTTTTTCTGTGTCCTTCTCTCCAATTATATGATCCGATACATTAACTAGTTCCCCCTCGATCAGCACTGGTCTGGCGGTGGTTTGATCTTGTTGGCTCCCACCCCCCAGCCACCGTTTTACTCTCCTGTGGCCCTTCGGGGAATCAGATCCTCCCTTCACTACATCACTTTTTTTTTCCGTACTACGCCGATCCCGTGCAGTAAGTTGACAAGAAGAGAGGGGGAAGAAAAAAAAAAGAAAAGAAAAAAAAACCTTCTCTTTTCTGGCTCCTGCTTTGCGCCTTCGCTGACCTCACAAAACTGGTAGTTCACATTCCTGGGCTGTACCCATCGCATACCGAACGATCCAATCCCATCCCCCTCTCCGGCCGATCTTCAGCAACATCTCCCACCGCCCCCATGGTCATGAACCCCATGGGCTTTCTTCCCATCCCTACTTCTTGCTCCAGTTGAAGTTTCTCGCCTTGGGTCTCTTTTTTTAACCTCTCGAAATTCTCACTCCCTCGCCTGGATGAACTGAACCCTCCCCCACAATCCTCTGTCGCGAACCTGTTGACTGAAGTGCGCTTGGTGTCGCATACATACCACGTACAAGTTAGCTCATAATCTTGAACTATTTTTGTTTTAGTGTTTCGTTCTCACCGGGAGGCATTTTTTTTTTTTTTGGGCTTCTACGTCATTTTCAGATTTGGGTGGTTTATTTGCCCGTTCCTGTCAACCTCGACATTGATTGAACTGGCTTCCATCCGCTGAGATCTTCCGTACTTGTTGCATGCCCACACAATCATCCTTCCCACGCAACACCGCAGCCTCGATTGGGCGCGATAAGCTATCGATGTTTGCGCTCTTCCTGTATCCAACCCGCCGTTCATAATACGAGTATTGGGCCTCCCGTTCAGCATGGAAACTGTACGCATGAATAGTTACGATGGATCCGCCGTACCCTCCCAAGCTCTCCTACCACCTTACACTGTAATCGGAAACCGAAATATCCAAGGCTGGCTTCCGGAAAAGCAAGGCTATTTTGAGGGCGGGTTATCTGTTGGAGTGGTTGCTGAGCGCGGAGTTTTGTCTAGAGATGCGGTATGTTATTACGAGGCCTAGTGATATTCGGAATCGCGCAGTATTTTGACTTGACACTAATACGTATTCCCCCGGAAATAGATTTTTGATACCCCATTCAAGTGTTTCTCTAAAGCAGCTCTTGCATTGGAGTTAGCCCTCAAAGTACCTGAGCTCCCGAGCTACGAACAGCCCCCTCCATCCTATGATAACGCCATCGAAGATCTCCCTCCAGACTACGAATTAGACTTGCCTCTGGCGCAGCGAAAAGACCTGGCAGACGAAGCGCGACTGTCTAGACCGAAGACTGATACAAAGCCCAAATATCCTCATTCCGTTGACTTCGAGACTTCCTCTGGAATTCGCGAATGCAAAGGCGGCAAGAAGAAGAAGAAGGCCGCGGCCCCGCCGCCACCCCCGAAACAGGACTCCCCTCCTCCTCCCGACGAGGGAGACACGGGAGGTGGTGAAGATGGTCAAAATGGTGATAGTGGTGGCGGAGATGCCGGCGGCGGCGGCGGCGACGACGATGGAAATGGAGATGGGGGAGACAACAATGGCGGTGATGATGATTGGGGTGCATGGAACACGACATCGACGAAGAAAACCAAGAAGAAACAGAAGGAGGAGGAGGAGATGAAGCAAAAGGAAGAAGAGGAACGGCTTGCACGAGAAGAGGAAGAACGTAAAGCCAAAGAAGAGGAAGAGCAGAGAGCGGCCGAGGAGGCTGCCGCTCGCGATAAGAACAAGATCAGTTGGGCCGATGACGCCGATGGTGGCGGTGATGATTCCTGGGCGGGATTCGAAACTGCTGGGAAGAAAAAGAACAAAAAGAAAGGCAAGGTATGTTAGTATACTATCTATCAACGAGAAAACATCCTCTGACTATTTAACAGGCTGATTTGATTGAAACCGACCCCCCTCCCACTTCATTCCAGGATATCAGCCTGAATGACGGTGCACCACAACTGGACTTGAATTTGGATGCCCCTGGCAGTAAGATGGCTGGGAGTGGGTTCAATTTTGGCGGATGGGGAAAGGATTGGAATACTGGGGGACTAGATCCTTTGGGCGGTGCGAAAGATACAAAAGGCACCAATCCGTGGTCTACAGGCGCAAAAGCTGACACCTCTAAAGCCGCTGTTGGCTTTGGTTTCGGGGGATTTGACCCCCCAGCTGTTGAGCCTGTAGAGGAAAAAAAAACTGAAGATGACGACTGGGGCTTCCCTGTGACCAGCAAGAAAGACAAGAAAAAGAAGAAGGCCGACGCTGAGGTTCCACCGCCGCCCCCAGAACCGGAGCCAGCTCCCGAACCAGCCCCTGCCGTGGACCCTGCTTGGGGCGGGCTCTCCAAGAAAGAAAAGCGGAAAGCTAAGAAAGACAGCACAACTAAAATTTTGGATCAGCCTCCAGTCGAGGCGGTTGTCGAAGAGCCTAACAACGATAGCGTTTGGGATACTGCTGCTGTTGAGGAAAAGAAGGAGCCAGAAAAGCCTCCGCAGATTGCCGAGGAGAATGACTGGGGCGGCGGCTGGGGCGTGCCAGTGAAAAAGAAGGATAAGAAGAAGAAGGCGGTGGAAGAACTTATCGTGGAAGAACCTCTTGCGCCTGATCCTCCTGCTGCTGCTGCTCCACCCGAGGACAACTGGATGGATGGTTGGGGAGCCGCTAAGAAGAAGGATAAGAAGAGCAAGAAAGGCATACTTATCGAGGAAACCCCAGTTGTTGAGGAGCCCCCGCCAGCCCCAGAACCAGAGAAGAAAGAGGCAAATGACTGGGGTGGTTGGGGTATCCCTGTTAAGAAGGATAAGAAGAAGAAGAAAGGTGTATTAGAGCCAGAACCAGAACCAGAGCCGGAGCCTGAGCCTATCCAACCAGAGCCGGAGCCGGAGCCGGAACCTGAGCCTGAGCCTGAGGTACCAGCTGTCCCAGACGATCCACTTTATGAAAATTGGGCAAACCTTTCTTCAAAGGAGCGCAAGAACCGAGAAAAGAAATTGAAAAGGAAAGGCCTCCCTATTCCTGGCCAAGACGGGTTTGAGCTTTCTCCGCCGCGAGCACCAGAGCCGGTTGAAGAAGTGAAGCCAGACCCCGAGCCGGAGCCAGAACCTGAGCCTATTCAAGCAGAACCAGAACCCGAGCCTGAACCCGAGCCAGTCATGGAGCATGCAAATGATGATACCTGGGGCATCTGGGCCGGTTCCAAGGACAAGAAAAAGTCGAAGAAGAACAAGATTGCAGAGGATCCACCTCCTCCAGCTCCCACGCCTCCCTCATTAGGACTGACTCACGACCCAGATGCAAGGTTCTATGATAATGAGGCTGATGATCCGATCTGGGATGAAGTGAGCGCAAAGCCTTCCAAAAAGAAGGTCGCGGAGGAGAGTCCAGCGAAGGCAAAGGGGTTCTGGGCTTCCTTGGGGGCAGCTACGATGGGGAAACCCAAGGCGACGAAGAAGAAATCGGAGGAGAAACCAAAGGCTATCGAAGCGGCCCCAGAAGACGAATTCCCGGAAGTCGAAGATGATCTACTGATTGATGTAGATGACGAGCCAAGGGAAGAGGAGGCGCCAGCCGCGCCAGTCGCGCCAGTCGTCGAAGCACCGCCACCACCTCCTGAGCCGCCCGCAAAGACCCCCGCGTCAGCCAAAGTCAAATCATCATCAGCCAAACTGTCTGTCGCGGAGCGCATCAAGGCTCTGGAACAGGCTAAAAAAGATAGACTGAAAGAAAAGGCAGAAAAAGCGAAGGCGAAGGAAGCCCCAAAGCCTCCCCCGGAGGAGCAGTTCGAGCCCCAGCAGGAACCTACCCCCGAGCCGATCGAGGAAAAGATCTCGCGAGACTCAGTTCCTGGAAGCTTCCCCGATGCATTTGATGACGACTTCGATGCGCCTCCATCTCCGCCTCCTGCCCCTGAACCGGAGCCTGAACCTGAAGCAGCGCCCCTGTCTAAAAAAACCCTGAAAAAGCTTAAGAAGAAGGGACAGCCCGTTCCTGAAGCAGTACCTGAACCAGAACCTGTGGTGGAACCAGAACCACAGCAGGAACCTACGCCAGCGCCAGAGCCCGAGCCGGTCGCATTGACAAAAACGGAAAAGAAGAAGCTGAAGAAGAAGGGTAAAATCGTTGAACCTGAGCCAGATCCTATCGTTGTCGAACCACCCGCTGAGCCCGAGCCCGAACCCTACGACCCGCCTGCCCCAGAGCCCGAAAAGCGCGCGAAAAAGAGCAAGAAGGTCTCTTCGTCTAAGAAGATTATCCCTCCCCCCGACCCGATGATATCAGATGATGAACTTGATGGGTTCGACGTAGAGGCTGACAAGCCGTCAACGCCACCTCTTGAGCCTACACCACGTGAACGGTCTGCGAAGAAAGAGCGGGCTCGTGTTGAGCGTACTCCTGGTGCCGCCTCTTGGGCGCTATGGGGGGCCACCCCACCGCCAAAGAAATCGGCATCGAAGGAAGTGCGGCAGAGCAAACGAGAGCAGTCCCCCTCAGCCTTGGTAAGGTCGAAATCGACCAAACATGCGAAGGCTCGGGAGTCTGAGAATGAGGGGGAAAGATCGTCTGCGTCTGAAAAGGACAGACGACGGGACGCCAAACAGAATCGCGCCATGACGTTTTCAAATTTCATTCTCGGAACACCGACGCCACCGACTAGGACCAAGTCCACCCGGAAAGCTGGTACTTCAGGTTCTAGACCAGTCTCGAGACGTCCGTCTATTGAAATGGACGATGCTGGACTCCGTTCGCCGCCTCCGGATGACAGACAAGAGCTTCCTGATAAGGCTGCCAGAATGATGGGCGTACCTGCTTCTGGATCAAAGAGAGAACGACCGCGTGGGACGCGGAGGAAATCTAGTATGCCGTCCAACATAACCTGTTACTGCCATTTTTTACTGACGTACTTCTGCTAGCTCGTGATGCGCATGCTCTCGAAGACGAGGATATTGTCATGGTGAATCGGGACGACGCAGATGCTCATCCCAAGGCGGGCTCCCGGGAGTCAGAGAGAAGATCACGCAAGGTAAAAAATTCCATGCCTCGTCGAAGCGCCATGGCTAACTGGAATCTCTGCTCTAGTCGAGATCGAGACCTGGTGATCTCCAAGATGACCCTGTCATGGTTGATCCCGATCAACAAGGACCGGATGTTATTTCCGGACCCGATGATATTGCCTTCGTAGAGGGCCCACCTCGTGAACGGCGATCGAAGCGATCGAATCCCACCCCCAAAAAGCCAGAGCCAACCGGTTTGATGGGGTTGATTGGGTCTCTGAGGAGAACGACGCGCCCCGAAATGGCTGCGCCCCCTTCAGAACGTCGTAAACCACGGTCTCGTCGTGATGACGACCCTAGATACATGACGGAACCCGAACGAGATGATGCCCGACGCATGAGAAGGGAAGACAAGAGAAGACGCTCGCTCAGGCCAGATATGGACGGCGATGGTTTCATCACCGATGCTGGGCCACCAGGCGCCTTCCCCGTTGACGCGGAGTTCGATGATGCGGAAGCTAGAAAAGCTGCGCGCCGGGCAAGACGGGCCTCACGACATGTCGAGGCTGACCAGCCGAACGAAAACGAGCTGCGAGAAGCAGAAGAAAGGCGAGCTAGGCGGCGGGAGAGACAGAATGCCCGGGAGCGCGAGATGCAAGAGCAACAGCTTCGCGAGGACGAAGAGCGAGAAGAGAGGCGCCGTGAAGAGAAACGAGCCCGTAAAGCTGCTCGGGAGGCGCGCCGAGCCGCCGAGGAACAAGAGGCTAGAGAGGCAGAAGCGCGAGCGGAAGCCAAAGCAGCTGAACGGCGCGAACGGAAACGACAAAGAGACATGGAGCGCCAAAGAGAGGCTGAGATGTATGAAAACGCAGCCTATGATCCTCGGTCCAGACGAGATTCTCGCATGGACGACCGAGCCGCGCGAGAATTCTACACAGGCTATCCGGATGCCGAGAAAACACCTTACTCGTACAGACCTCGCGAGGATCGAGGCAAGTCCCGCCGAAGATCTAGAGTTGCTCCTGAACCTCCAATGATGTCTGGCGGCCGCGGGGATAAAATCTCGCACTGGGTCGATGCCCAGGCAAGTGATCCACCTGAACCACCACCAGTGATGCCTACAGTGTTGGATATGCCTCCCAACTCGGGCGAGCAGGTCAACGCCCATTCCATTTCCTCGGACGAGGAAGCTCGCCGTGAACTGCGCCGGAAGTCGCGACGACGAGCGAGATACCCTGGACTCGGCGATGAGGCGATCGATGACCTACGTGCTCAGAAGCGAGAAGCTCGCCGATCGGAGCGCGAGGGTCTCAAGAGTAGCTCTGGTAGTGGCGACTATGAGCGAGACCGTGGCATGCGATACGACCGATATGGTCCAGGGCCTAACTCTGGAGGGAAGATGGGAGGCTGGTTCAAGAAGCTGACGAGCTTTTGAAACTCTCAAGACGATTGAAACGATTGAAACGACAGATATATGAAGATGGCTTGGTTGATACTTTTTGATTTTTATTTTTTTGGTTTAAAGTGTGAATATTGATGTACGATTCCAACGATTCATGTTATTGTTATGTTATTTATCTACTCTCAGCGAATCTAAATACCCGGACGATCGAATAATTGTTTATTTTCAGAATTATCATTATTGCCATTAGTTCTATATCGCCGTCTCTCCCTCACTCCGATCCGGCCCAACAACCCCGTCCTTCATCTTCCTCCTCCTCTCCAGATAGAACCGACCTCCCTCATACATTCCCAAGTAGATACTCATCGCCAAAGCCGTCCACACCGACCGAATAGCCCCTCCCCGAAACAAGCCTTTGACGCCTTCAGTGCGAAAGATGCGCCTTCCCACTGACCACGAGCCGTTCCTGCTCTTGCCCCTGCTCCCCCCATCCGTCTCCCCAGCAGACAACATCATCCGCGTCTTGACCACATCAATCGGCGTCGTCACCACCGACGCAATCGTCCCAGACACCGCCGCCGACGCCCCAGTCAACACCGCCCGTTCGACGAGAGCATCCTCACCGGGTGCCTGGCCCCTCTCCTTCCTTTTTTGCCTCCTCCGCCCAACAAGTTTTCCCCGCACATATTCCATAATCGGGAAATGGAGTCCCGTAAAGGGTAAATTCCTCCCCACCAATGCCGTATATCCACTCCAGAGTTTCCACGGCCGATGTCGAAACCTCGCTAATGCCTGCATTGTTGCTGTGGTTTGGGGACTCCCATATCCCGCTTTGGCTTGTTGTCGATTGACTACCTGTGCGTTCTGCTTGATGACTTCGGCGGGGGTCAGGATGAAACATGATACCATTTCTGCGGCACATGAGGAGATCGTGTGGATTATCGGGGTGGGGAGGGAGTGTCGTATAGGGTTCTTTGTGGAGGAGGAGGATTTAGAGGTTATAGTAAGGGTGTGTTTGATTGCTTCGTAGGTGGTGAAGAAGGCTCCTGCTTTGGGGCGGGGGTAATGGAGAATGGATTAGTGTCTGCTTTTCAAGCGGGGTCATTTACCACTTTAAGTTGGGAGGTACGTACAGGATGGAATTGTCGAGAAGACTACACTCCATACCCCTTGATAAAGGCCTCGGAACAGAACGTCTCGTCTGATGGCTTTGGTAGTGGCATCTTTGTAGAACCTCTCGTAATTGGGGGATTGGATCCGGGTCTTGAGGGTGTCAAATGGGTAGACGATGAAGTCGACGGTTACAGCTGCAAAAGCACCAGCCTGTGAATTATGTTAGAATAGATGGTTTGCCTTTGATGTATCCTAGATATGTAGAAAGACACAGACACCGAGAGAAAGAGAGTGGAGTATGGGTGCGGGTGCGGGTGCTTACAATCCAAATATCGAGGTTAGTACTGTTGGACATCAGTCTAGTTGTGATGCTGTTGAAGCGTATAGCAGTTGCAAGTCGGTCATAGAGAATACAAATCCAGAACACACGCTGAAGATTGTTGATCAACACGACAAGATGGGTGATGATTGAAGAGGAATGAATGAATGACCCTTATCTAATCGCTTATCGATTGCAGACGATGAGGTCATTGATCCTCCTGTCACGTGCATACTGTACCCTAGAAAAAACCCTTAGGGCTTACCCTATCTTCGATGAGATGAAGGGCGTACACGATTTATATTGGGATTAATACAAATGAAAAAGAATACCGCTCATTTGCCGCTATCTACGCGTCTAATTCCGCCCACCCTCTTCGGGTGCTTGATAATAATTCCTTCTCCATATAGTACTAGTAGCATGTAAGTTCATTCCACCCAACTGCTAAGACCAAGGCCCCGGCAACCTTTGGCGTCTCTATCCTGGAATTAGTCGATCCCTTCCAGAAGACTTTCGAGCTTTCCCAGAGCCCTTGACCCCAATCCAGGATTCTGAGTAGATTCAGTCTCCCCTCCAAGCTCCTGGCTGGATTCATCATCTTCCTTAGGTGCTTGAGCAGATTGAGTTTGCCCCCCAGGTGCCTGAGTAGATTCAGTTTGTCCGCCAGATGCTTGAGCAGGTTCAGATTCACCTCCATGTGCTTGAGTAGATTCAGTCTCCCCTCCAGATGCTTGAGTAGGTACAGTCTCCCCTCCAGATGCTTGAGTAGGTACAGTCTCCCCTTCGGGTGCTTGGGTAGATTGATCCCTTGGTCCACCTAGTGGCCTTCTTACTTGCAAGTATCCCAAAAAGCAGACCAGAGCAAACACTAAGAGTGCAAAAAGTGGCAGCACATGCTTCTCAGCAGTGTTCAATACTGTCCCAGGCTTTCTTTCTGCATTCACATAGTGGTATGTCAATGTATTGAACAACCCTGTTATGATCGGTCTGAAGATAATGAAATATGCTCTACCTGCGAAATCCTGCACCATGTGAACTCGACAAGTCGAGCCGATTTGTTTCCAAGGGTCCCATTCGTAGCAAATACGACAACTCGTTGCAGGATCTGGGATATCAGACGAATAACAAATGAAATCGAAGTCATCCTCAGGGCTAGCCTCCTCGCAGTTGGGCGGGGGTGGCGTATCCGTAGATGGGCTACCTTGATAACAATGCCAGTCGAACGTAGTAGTTGGGGCGTACATTTCGGGCAGATGAGAAAAAAGAGACGCGGCGAGGTGCCCTGCGAGGTATGGTAGTGGATACTGGTATCGTTGGTTTCGTGTGGTAGAGTGAAAGTGGTTGTTTAAAAATGATGTGACTGAGATGATGGTGCTCTTGGACGTAAAATATGGAATGATGATATGATATGATATGACTTGGGAGATGGACGATGAGACTATGAAAACGAGAGAGATGCCTCTTATATAAGTAACGATGGTGGCATCGCGATTTCCCCGTCCGACAATGAGATAGATTAGGTAGGCCGGGAGATATACCTACCTGACCTAGCCTACGATCCATACCGGTATCTGATGTCTCATGGCTCCTGCCTCTGGAATTTGATGTCATACAAAGTGAAACAGGAAGTGTTTGAAAACGCTTTCATTACGAATACTAGAACGGAAGGCAACAGTGTGTAGGTCAATCATATCCCGTAGTCTATTCATCACTGGAACAAGCAAACAGGAGACATATTAACAGTCAGATACAGAATTTTTATCCTTCCTACGCCGTAAAGGTCATGCAAGTCCCATAATCCCCCCAGTTGACACAAAACAACCGTCACATCACATATATCTATTTGGCAATTTCGCCGGGGAGCAAGTTGCCCTTGACGGCGAACATCTTACCCGTTGTAGCCGACACGAAACTGTCAACCTGGCGGGCGTACTGGTCTACCTGGCGGCTATTAAGCATGCTCTCCAGGCGGCTGGGCTCCTGGGGCAACTTGAACAGGCGCTGCCACTCGTCCTCAGGAAGAGCAGGCTGCTTGAGCGCAGCGCGGCTGGCGTTCTCGGCCTTGCGCTTGGCCTGCCACTGGTTGATCTTGGTCTGCTCACGAGTAAGCGAGCGCTGATAGTACTGGAAGTTGTTGGTCTCGGTGTTGTGGGCTTCGATGCTGTCGAGGAGCAGATCACAGTTCTTCTCGAGGAAGGGGTCGATGCTGAGGGTCAAGTTGTCGAAGTTGGGAGCAAGAACGGTGTCCTTGACGAAGGGGCCGGACTCCAGAGCAGCCAGCGACGGGGGAAGGTCCGTAGAAGCAGACTGGCTGGGGGTCTGAAGCTGGTGGAGGAAAGAGGTGATGAGGTGGGAGTTGTGGATTTCGACGGGGAGTTCGACGAAGATATCCTGGTATCTCAGGTTGGACTTTTGGAGCCTGCGACACGGTTAATATCATACAATGTTCAATTGTCAGCCGAGGGAGAGAGGGAAATAAAATGTTGCCACATACTCCTCAGAGGTGAACTTGTTCTCCTTGAAGGCGGTCATGAACTTGGGCGACAGACGGAAAGCGCGCAGGCTCAGGCTACCCTGGGCACTGCGGCTGACATCGTGGACGAGCGCGACTGTCCGCTCGTTCATCTCCTTCTGGTAAAAGAACTGATTTTCGATAACGTTCATGTTGACGAAGTTACCCATGTTGGCGCTGGTGTACCAACCGACGTTATGGGCGTCAACATTGACCTCGCGCAGCATGCGAATCATCTCGGCCTGGTAAGCGGCATTGGACTTTGCGCGAGGGGCGGCGGCGGCCGGGTTGGGGGCAGTGTTGTCAAAGTGCGACTCGGCGGGCATCTCGACGACGGGGAAGGGAAAAGTGTTCGTGATCTCGAGGACGCCGTTGACATCCATACCGACGATGGAACCAGTCGCGGTCGTCGGGAAGGTCTGGGAGCAGTGCTTGATGATCTTCATCACAACCTATATATTTGGTGTGGTCAGTATCATGGCCTATCCTCTGCGGCGGACGATGCATATGGCGGGGGGAGGGAATTTTTTATGGGAGCGTACCAAAGCCTCGACCTTGACGGCCGTGAGGGGGGTTTCTTTCCTGGGAGACATTAGCATCAGATATTCCGAACAAAGAGGATTTCGGCTAAAGTAACATACTCGGCCATGATGAGGATATAGACGACTAGGGGCGTTATCGACTGGCTGGAGAGGGAACGGAGGAGGTTTGTGTGGAGGATGACAAAGTTGATCCTTTTTCGTTGTCCACCGCCTACTCACCGATTCGGTTAGACCGCCAAGGCACTCCCCTTCTCTTGCCCCATCCCGATTAGGCAAGAACTATTGCGCCGTACTTTGTACTGTACCTGGGAGGTATCTAGTTTGTACTCCATATCTACTTATTGTTGGTATGGTGACAGCAAAGATACCTGCTATCTACCGTACCGCCCTCCCTCATTATTCCCTCATTAGTCTCAAACTTTTCACCGTCGCCATCTCCATTTAACCTCAACCTCTTCCAAAATGCACCTCGAAACCCACTCCTACTCGCCCAGTCACTCCCTCCAAACCGTCATCACCACCACCACCCGAAACGCCCCCAAAGATAGCTACTGGATAGTGTATATCTCCCCAACCTTGCAGTAACCTTGCCTTCAACTTTCCACCAAATCACTAACCACCGCACCAGCCTCATCCACGGGGGCGCCTGGCGCGACCCAACCCAAACCGCAACAAACTATCTCCTCCCAGTCTCCAAAATTTTACCACCGACCCTCCCAATCGCCGGTATAGCCTCGATCTCCTACCGTCTCAGTGCGCATCCCTCCCATCCCCAAGACCCACAAACCACCGATCCCTATGATTTCCGCGCCGCAAAACACCCCGATCACATCCTTGACGTGCAGGATGCGCTAGCATTTTTACAAAATAAATACGGCTTTGGGGATCGCTACGTACTAGTTGGCCACAGTTGCGGGGCGACATTGGCCTTTCAGTCCGTGATGGGAGGATATCGATTGGCTGCCGGTCTTGCGCCGAGAGCGATTCTAGGTGTGGCAGGGATATATGATCTGCGACGGTTGAGGGATGCGCATTCGGATGTATCGGCCTATCAGGAGTTTATCGAAGGAGCGTTTGGAGCGGATGAAAACTTATGGGATGAGGTGTCGCCAGCAGTCGTGGAGGGAAAAGGTGGTGTTGGAGACGAATGGCGAAAGGGTCGATTGGCCGTGTTGGCGCATTCGGTAGATGATGGTCTAGTTGATCTGGACCAACGGGAGGCAATGAAGTCGGCTCTTGGTCAGTGGGAAGAAAAGGGACAGGTGGAGAGGTCTGTGGAGACGTTGGACCTCAAGGGTGCGCATGACGAGGCGTGGGAGAATGGGAACGAACTTGCTGAAGCAATTACCTTCACGCTGGCGAAGTTAGCGGGCTCAACTTCAGCATAGGCTTCAGCGGGGGTGAGTTAGATCTAGAGCTCTGGATGATATCTAGATGGTATCAATTGGAACGGAATACAAGGCCGTTATTGTTTAGCTATGTCCTGTCATCATGAGGATAACCATGGAAACATGAAACTAGCTACATCAGAAGGAAAGAAAAACAGACCGGCCATTTTCCAACTTCCAACGCCGACCAGTGTTCGTTATCGTAATGCAAAGTACATTAAAGGAGGCATCAAAATCCCGTCATACGCCTGGCACTTCGGAAAAAATCACATGAAAAGGGAAGAACGGAGGGGGAAAAGACAACAGGATGTATCGTGGAATACGCAGCTGAGCGTTCCATGGAGAAAGACAGAAAGTTCTAGAACGATGCGAGGAAATAAATGAACAAAAAGTTGGGGTGCGAAGAAAATGTCAATATGCGATGAGAGTGGTCCGAAGATAGTCAAGCTTTAGACAATCAGTATGCAAAAAACTGTAATCAACGACCCAGTTCCATACGGGCTGAGGCAGCGTCACCAGCGGTCTTGTCGCCCTTGGTATCATAGATCTGCTCGTCTTCTTCGTCATCTTCTTCGTCATCTTCCTCACTCTCCTCGGCATATTTGACGTCAATTCCATTATCGCGGAGACGGGTCTTCATGTCGTCGCGATACTGGTCCTGCCAACGAGCCAGCGCCGCCGCTGCGTGCACTCGGAACCCATAGATACGGGGCTCATAGCGACGAACGCTTTTCTCAGGAGCCAGAGCGGGATAAACCTGGAACAGCATGCTATGGAAGGAGGTACCGAAGTAAGCACCATCGATGGCGGCGTGACGAGACGACTTGGGATTGTAGATGTCTTCGCACTTGGCGCAGTAGAGGCGAACAGTACTCAAGTTGGGAATATCATGCTGGCCCATGGGGAGAAGAGGGTGGCCTTCGCACATCACACGGGGGCATTTGCCAAAATCGCCCTTCTTGTATTTGTCCACCTAACCAAAGTCAGCCTGTTATACCCACTGCCGTAAATGTAAACTCCGACATACCATCTTCGCAAGGCCGCGCGTGGTGACGATGTATCTAGCATGGACTAATCCGTAGAGGTGGCGCGCAGACTTCTCGATCTGTTCACGAAGGTCGTCGTCCGCGTCCAAGTCGAAGACGTCGGTCACAAGATCCAACGCATACTGATAGTAGGGAACCTCGGTGTTCAAGCCGGTCAGGTTGAAGCGATCGGTCAGGTATTCTTCGTCGACTTCGCAGAAGTACTCGTTTCCACGAGAGGAGATGAACTGGGATTTGTAAGTGGGTTTCCATATGGGGAGTGTCGCATAGTATACAGGGGGCCTTCGAGGTCTGTCAAGGTTCGCAATAGGCGGGGTTGGGGAACGGGTTATCAGAGGACTGTCCGAAGCCGAAGGGTCTGTTTCATGCGACTCTTCGAGGTCATCAAGATCCCCGGGGATTGGAGGGGAAACATCCTCTGGATCCAGCAATTCTGCCGACATTCTGGATCCAATTGCAGAGACGGAGGCTGTGGTAGAGTGGGGTAGATGAATGGGAATGAATCGGCAGGCGACTCACAACCTTTCACCTCTCTGGGTTGCATGTCCTGGTATCCTAGCAACAGGCAGGCACATAAACCAGGGCAGTCACACACACACACACACACACAC
>VCAU01000006.1:530223-682665 GCA_015844325.1 Aspergillus nanangensis | reverse complement strand
AAAAAAAAAAAAAAAAAACATTACCCTAAACGGAATGTTCGAATATCATAATATCTGGAATCTGCTCAAATAGATGGAAGCATTGATAATACTTTATCTGATTAACAAAAGATAATTGGACTCTGCTCTTTATGCTGATATATTAATTTTGGCATGGGTCTATTTGTATGCTGACGAACAATCTTCAAGATGCACAGTTTCTTCGTATCGCGCCGAGAAAGTGTTGACCATTAAAGCCTAACTCACCAGGCTTCAGACTTTCGTTCATGACCTGTCCACCCGGCATTTACACATATCCATCGAACAGTGGAATAGGGAGAGCTTCAGGTCGGCAGTTTCTTCACCAGCCCTCATCTGCAGAAGTCAGTATCGTAAAGACCAGGAATTATAGGACTCCCAACATGAGATGAACTCAGATTGCTCAAGTGTTTAACTGGTGGTGACTTCCCCCCTTTCTAAAATAATTTGTGCCCTGAGAGTGTTGCTGCTACTGGGTAAAGAATGCAGGAGGGGTTTCAAACCAAGGCGTCGTTAAAATCCGGATAGAGCCAGAATGCAAGATATACAAGGAAATTCTCCCCTGAATCTCGTCTTATCGTCGGTCTGGATGCTGCTTACATGAATGATCTAGTTTTCGCATTCTAGGAAAAGCGCGAGAACGACATTCCCCAGATCGGCGGGGGGTTAGAAGTCAGCATTCCTCGCCTTCGGCAGGATACACCAACATTCCCACCCGTTTCCTCACGGACCAATGGAATGACTCAGGTTGTTCTTCGAGCATTTTATCGCTGCATGGCAGTTAATGAAATGGGCTCGCAAGGGGGGAGAAGTTAAAGAGTCACGGGGGCCCGCAATATTTCTGCCACTCGCATCTATTGATGACCTGCCTTACAGCGGAATGATAGACCCCTCGAGAGGTAGCAGAGATGAAAAAGTATTTTATATGAGAGTGGTCCCGAGAGCACACCTGGGACAGATCTACCGGGGTTGACTCTGTCGAGACGTTTTCAAGGTCGTTGCTTGTACCAGATCACCTCTTTGCACGATGTTCCATGCGTATAGTTTCTTACCGACCCTATTGGCGTTTATCGCCCTAGTCTTGGGGTTGCTATGTCTTTTTGCGGGAACGACGAC
Organism: Aspergillus nanangensis; assembly: GCA_015844325.1. Taxonomy (NCBI): domain Eukaryota; kingdom Fungi; phylum Ascomycota; class Eurotiomycetes; order Eurotiales; family Aspergillaceae; genus Aspergillus; species Aspergillus nanangensis. The sequence continues at coordinate 681,531 of VCAU01000006.1, read as the reverse complement.
AAATACGCTTGTGGGCGCAGATCTATTTACGGTTGGTTGCCCTCATTGATTGATCAATTCACCTTGCATGCCCATTCAACTGACATTGGCTCCGCTTAGCTGTATACACCAACGATCGGCAATAATACTGGGATGCACGACTACTACTCCATGTATATCATGGGATACTGTGAAGGGTTCCTCGTAGAGAATGCAGAGAGGAACCTGACTGGATGTTCGAACCGGACGATGCTCTTTTCGTTCGACCCCGCTCGGGTGTTGGCGAACGAAACAGGGAACACCACATCCCTGTCCGATCTGGGGTGGCCACGCTCGGTGACGGACGATTTTCACGCCTTTAACGTCACCACCCGAAGCATGGGGGTGTTTTATTGCATCGGGATCGGGTTCGCCGGCTTGGCTATTGTAGAGAGATTGTGGTGGGTGATTATGAAAGGGCCGAGACAGTCTGTGATAGAGCTGTCGTCGCTGTTGGTAAGAGTATACCTACCTCCTTAACCGATAATATTTGCTAACAGGTTGTCAACAGCTGAGTTTTACCATGCTCAGTATATCGTCCATCATCGCCACGGTCATGGATTTCCAATTCGTGAATCTGATCAATTTCCACGGGGAATCCTCCGATGTGACGGCGGAGTACGGGCGAACATTTTTAGGAATGACTTGGGCGGCGGTCGGACTGCTGCTGATAGGTAGCATCGCGAGCTTGGGGGTGGTGATGTTTGACCGAGTCCGAGTCAGACCAGGACCTGAGCCGAGTTCTGACATACCCAAGACGGTAATGATGGAGGACGCAGAATCTGTGCGCTCGAGGATCTAATAATAATAATGACGGTAGAAGGACAGGGAGGTGAGAAATAATGGGAGGAAGCGGTGAGAAGAAAAGGAAAGGTATTATCTACTACTCAAGGGTAGGTAGATAGTGAGTGCAAATAGTTGGCTAGATTTTAAAGGAAATAATGAATATAGGTTTAGACCCACAATTCCTGCACATAGCCTCTTTGTGTTTTTTTTTTCTCCACGAGTAGTCATGAAAGTGTCGGACGTAGTCTTGAGGAATTGTTGATCAGGAGAAAAAAAAAAAACTGGGTCTGACCGACGATAGGCGACGTCAGAGGTGGAGCTCAACGCGAGGGCCTGCCTATGATGAGACACACAGATCGATTTCATTTCTAGTGACAGGCAAACTCGAGGTGGGTCACCTTTCGATGATGATCCATAGTCTGGATGTATATCATGATGACATCTCCCGATCCCCGTTATCAAACCGGACTTATCAACTCCAGATATCGTCATGGTGTGTTGGAAGTTGTTCTGTTGGGGGTTGGAAGTTGCGAAGTTGGCGGTTGTACCTAGTAGTTATGGCGTATGTTATGAGAGTGAGTCAATTGCCTCTTTCTAGTTTTCTGTTTTCTTTGTGGTGGGAAGATGTAAGTAAGACCATCCGTCTCCTATCGGGAATACGGCCGAGCCACCCGGGTGTAATTCGAACCATTTACAAGGGAATGATTCGTGGTTCATCTCCGGTCAGGCAGATATACAGGAGAGAGAACCAGTAGGGAAGACGGAATCAACCGGAGGGGGGGAAATTGGGGGTTTCACCGGACGACGCAGGCCCGAGTGTCTTCGTTCTTTCCCTTTCTATCCTGCTCTGCCTCCGTCTGCGTCTAACTGCGTCCCCCTCTCGTTCTGTCCTTGCTCGGACGCACGAGGGAATAATCGTGATTGCTTCATTCGTTCTTCGCCATAAATAGGGACCTCCTCCTTCCCTTTTCCCCCTCCTCTTTCCCCCCCTTCATTCTTACTTACCCTCAACTGACTTTCCTTGATAAACTTTACCCTCAACACAACGTCATTCTTCTTTCCCCACTTAACTTAACTATCTTGCTTCTCTCTTGTTTTTTAAACCACCCACACATCCCCGTTTCTCTCTCTCTCACACATACACATACATACATCTACTCTCCCCTATCTCCCTCACTCTTTCTCTCACCCACTCATACACACACACACACACACTTTCTCTCTCTCTCTCTCTCCAATACCCATTCCATTATGAGTAAGAAAGCGATCCAATTCGGCGGTGGTAACATCGGCCGTGGCTTCGTCGCCGAGTTCCTCCATGACGCTGGTTACGAGGTCGTCTTTGTTGATGTCATGGATGCTGTCGTCTCCGATTTACAGACTACCCCCTCGTATACCGTCACGGAGGTTAGCAAAGAGGGCGAGAGCACCAAGACCATCACCAACTACCGTGCTATTAATTCCAAGACCCATGCGGATGATGCTGTCAAGGAGATTGCCACGGCTGAGATTGTCACCTGTGCCGTCGGCCCCAACATCCTCAAGTTCATCGCTCCTCTCATCGCCAAGGGCATTGACGCTCGCACAGAGTCGAAGCCGCTGGCTGTGATTGCTTGCGAGAACGCCATCGGTGCCACCGACACCTTGCACAAGTTCATCAAGGAGAACACCAAGGAGGACCGTCTATCATCTCTACCAGACCGCGCTCGCTTTGCCAACTCCGCCATTGATCGCATCGTTCCGAACCAACCCCCCAACCATGGTCTGAACGTTCGCATTGAGTCATTCTACGAATGGGCCGTTGAGCAAGACCCATTCGGCCCCGGTGGTCATCCCGACATCCCTGCCATTCACTGGGTGAACAAACTCGAACCGTACATCGAACGCAAGCTTTTCACCGTCAACACGGGCCATGCCACCACGGCCTACTATGGCCACCTCCGTGGTAAGGAGACGATTGCTGAAGCCCTCGCAGACGAGGAAATCCTGGGCCACGTACACAGGGTCCTCGATGAAACCGCCTCCTTAATCGTCGCTAAGCACGGCATCGACGAAAAAGAGCAGAAGGAGTATGTCGATCTGATCATCCGACGCTTCTCCAACCCCCACCTCGAAGACAACGTCGAACGGGTGGGCCGGGCTCCCATCCGCAAGCTGTCCCGCAAGGAGCGATTTATCGGACCGGCCTCGCAGCTTGCCGAACGCGGTCAGAAGTTCGACGCCCTGGTGAACACGATTGAAATGGCCCTCCGGTTCCAGAACGTGCCTGGAGATGAAGAGAGTGCCGAACTGGCCAAGATCATGAAAGAGAAGTCCGCCGAGGATGCTACCTCCTACCTGACGGGTCTTGAGAAGAGCCATCCTCTCTACCCCCATGTCCTGGAACGTGTGACCAAAGTCCAACAAGATACCAAGTAGGGAACAACACGCGACACACTCGCAATTTCCCCCCCTCACTCTCTTTCTCCCTACAAAATATTGTCACCAAGAAAAACTTACACGTCTACCACAAGGGTCCTGATTCGCTCACGAATGTGACTTGACTGCCACATATCTATCACGCCCGAGGCTCTATTGATCGACGTTGAACCAAGGTTTAGCCGCAGGACGGGGGACATGAACCATATGGAATTACGGCGAACACGGATGGAGCATTGGGGGTTTCCTTTTTTTCTTTTCTTTTCTTCTTCTCTTCGTTTCTACAGGATGCATGATAAGCATGAGTGGTGCAGAGCACTAGTTTCTATAATGAACGTAATGATTGATACCTATTTTCTTTTCCTTTCTTTTTATCACATCACCACCCACCAACTCTTGTAGAAGTATGCATACATACACATCTCATCGATCAATCTACAACTTACTCGGCTTCCACTGCGGCTTCCTCTTCTCCACAAACGCCCTCAATCCCTCCTTGATATTCTCCCCCTCGTTCAACCGCTTCGACCACCCCTCCGCCAACAATCGCGTCGCATCCTCCGCCCCAACTCCTTCCCACCCCAACTTGACCCCCTCCCGGCTTACAATCACCGCATCCGGACTATTCGCCGCGATCTGCTCCGCCACCTCCAACGCCCGGGGCACCACCTGCGCCCCCTCCGCAACCACCTCATTTACAAACCCCCACTCCTTCGCCTCTGCTGCCATCACCCGCCGCCCCGTCAGCACCATCTCCATCGCCCGCTGTCGCCCAATCGTCCGCACCACCCGCGGCAACGCCCCTGCGATCGCCACTACCCCGCGCTGCACCTCTGGGAACCCGAAGAACGCTTCAGGGGCCGCGATCACCAGGTCCGCGTTCACGATCATCTCGCATCCTCCCCCGAGGCAGAGCCCGTTGATCGCGCAGATGATGGGCTTTTTGCCGCTGCGGCGAGAGAGGCCGCCGAAGCCGCCGGCCGGCATGGTGCGTTTGGCGCTGCTGGATTGTGCTTGGTTGTTCCATTCTGTGTGTGCGGTGTTAGTTTCATGGTATGGAGGGTTGGTTTAGAGTTAGATAGATAGGTAGGTAGGTAGTTTATATGTAGTAAGGAGGTTCAGGTTTCCTAGGTAGATAGATACCTCTGGAGAAGATACTACTATACTTCACTCACCCTTTAGATCTGCTCCGGCGCAAAATGCCCGTCCTGAGCCGGTTAATACACCCACGCGCAGCTCGGGCTCATCGTCGAGCCATTCCCAGATCGAGTGGAGCTCCTGGTGGCCGGCGGTGTTGATGCAGTTTAGGTCGCGGGGTCGGGAAAGCGTCACGAGGAGAATGTGAGGGGTGGGAAAGGTGAGTTGGCAGTATTGGGGGGTGGGGAGGGGGTTTTGGAAGGGCATTGTTGCTGAGGATGAGATTTAGAAAAAGATCTTCGTTGTTTTTCTTTTGGTTGTTTTTCTAATGTAGGTAGGTAGGGTGATTCTTTTTGTCAGTCTGTCAGTCCGGAGGTTTTTTATGTTGTTATTCTTGCTGTTGTTTGGGATCTGCCGAGGTCCAATCATCAAACAAATGCGGAGAAGGTATGCGGAGTTGCACCGTCTTCTCTGCCATGATCGTTATTGCATATATAGAGGTATTATATATGTAGCCGGTATATTTCCATGGACGTTTTTATCTACCGATTCAAAATGTATGTATAGTTAGTGTGTGTAGTAGTATCCTGCCTGATCTGGAGAAAGTAATCGCTTAACAGCTAGGTGGTATGTATGCTACGAATGTTCCTCCCCAAGCCCGCACAACGCCATCAACGCCCCCCATTCCTTGTATAAGTAAGCAACAGTAATCCGCTCATCGTTACGTTCCAGCCTCCCTATGCCTTGTCGATCCAGCCGCTGTGCACCATAAAGTCATAAATCCGACTCGTCTTCGTACTGTCGATCTGTTGGAATTGGTTAGCCGCAGAGTTTCTTGAAGGAGGCTTATCGACAGGAAGTACAGTACCTTGCAGATAGTTCGCGCATCTTTCTTCTTCAGGCTCCCGCCCTGCTTCATCGACTCCTTGAGTATGGTTTCCTTGACTACAAGGTATGGCTTCGGTTGGATATGGAGCACATTGCATAGTTCGACCTCCTCATTCGTCAATAAGTGCAAGTCAGGAGCGCCGTCATTCTCAAGCTTCCACGGAACCACCCCGTTGAGCGGCTGGATCACAAATTTAGTCTTGGTTGGTGGCGGTGCGAGAGCGTCGCCGTTGGCGGCAAATGCACGGTCAAAGTCGTTCAATGGTAGGGGTTCAGGCGCCTTGTTGGGTCCGGACGCCTTTTGCAGTCGCAGCGGCAGCTCCGGCGTTGTCAGCTGACTCGCCGCGGAAGGTCCTTCCGGTTGCTGCACTTGCTTCGGGCGTGAGCTGGAGAACCGATCGAATGATCCTTGCGGGACGAGGCGCTGGGCGCGCTGTTGCTTCTCCTGCTCATATTTCTCGCCCCCCTTCAAATCCCCGATTCCCATCTGTCGCCATTCTTGGAGTTGTGTAATGGCCAATCGGAGATTGTGTTCGTACTCAAGGCCTTTGTTGAACTCCTCGAAGTCGTCATGATTCATCATGCGCGCAAAAGGTTTGGCCTTGTTGATAATGTCTCGCTCTTCTTTGGTGCGTTTCTTTTCTAGCGCGGTGTTTTTCCGGTATTCCAGTAGTCCATGCTCAAACAATATTTTCTTGCGCTCCGTTCGAGCCGTGAGCCGTGAGTTGTAAATATCGACCACCGTCATCTTCAACTCCATCTCTGCATCAGTCTCACCGTTGGTTGTTTCCCCAGCCCCTGGTTCGAATGTCATATGTTGGACGGCCTCTTCTGCCTCATTCATAAACTCGGTTTCAAATTCTAAGCGACCAGGCATATAACCCTGGACCTCGTGGCAAGCTGGTACACTCGCCGTTGGTTTCTGCTTAGGTGTTGTTGGAGGAGCCGCCTTAGCGGCCTCTTTGCGCTCCTCAATGCGCCGTTTCTTGCGCGACTGGAATTCTTCCTTGGAGATGGCCTCGGACAGACTTGTATCCTCCGGGTCGGCGCGTTCCGGTAACGGGAAATTGGAGCTGTCGACATAGGTGCTGATGTAGTGGTCACGGACTTCATCCTTGGTTCGATAACCTCCGATGTGATCTGCAATGTCTGCCCAAGATCCTAGCCCATAGATATCTGCACCTTCCAACAAGAGAAGCTCCTCATCTGCACCCCAATCATCCTGGAATATGGGGACGGAATTCTGTTCGATTACTTGGAAAGGATGGGTCGAGGGGTCATGGTTCTTCGACTTCTCTCCGGCGGCGAAGCAAGGGACACAGAGGTCATATTCATGGCAGGCGGGGTGAGCGCATGAGATACGAACCTGTTAAGCCGGTTGTTAGCCTACTAAACCTTAATCTATTCATTTCGCGCAACAAGGGAGAAGTCATACTGTGGAAGTCACGTCCACTGAGCAGATATCACAGTGATACTTGGTCCCAGCTTCCGTACCGCGCGAGGCGGTCTTCTTGCGTATTACACCCATCGGTCGTGAATCCCTTTCATCCTCCGATATTCCCTGATCCGTTTCGACCACACAAGCGAGCCCTCCAGAATAGTCCGAGGGGCTAAAATATCAGTCAGACTGAGCGGTGGAATGGTATGAAGTTAAGAGGTCGGATAAGATGGAGGAAGCGCGCTCAGCACGATAACACGGAAGGGATGTTGTTCCGCAGCCGCGTGGGGAGGTTGAGTATTAAAGCGTGGGGGGGGGGGAGAAGAAGAGAAATGAAAGGATAGGCAATAAACAGAAGAATTCGGTCGGTCAGTGTATCACCACGCAGAAATCGAGGTACAGTCCAGAGAGAATCATGAATATGAACTGAAGTTGGAGTTGAGTTGACCTTCGGTAGATGCCGCATCGCCCATCCCGATTGGGGATGCGGCGGCACGTGCACTGCACCGCCCTGTGGCAGCCTGAGGCAGAAAATCCAGGCCACCATGTTCCTGCTCTCTGTTTGGTTTCCCCTTCTCGCTCTCTCTCTCTCCCTCTTCTTCCCTCCTCGATCCTCCATCCTTCTTTCACCAACCACTTTCGCTCATCCTCTCTCCCACATTTAAACCCAAACAATCTGGGTCCTCCTTTAGACCCTGGTTGTTCTGATCTGTTGTTGTTCTATCCATACATATCGTATGTGACTGAACCTCACTCTTTCTGTTAGCCCCAACACTTTCCGATCGATCTCTTGTGCGCTACTTACGCTACACTGTCTGACCGCTGTGGCTGTGGCGGTTCTGCATCCCTCTCAGTCCCTCCAATTGATTATCACCTTCTCCCCTCCTAAAGAGTGGGAATTCAATTTTTTTTTTTATATTCCTTTTCTCTAGCCTTCTCCTTCTTTCCTTTTCCTCCCTAAATCATATCGCCTTTTACGTTGGTTTCCATTGATCTTCATCGCATCGATCTCACCCGAACTACCCCCCCCGCCGTTACGATGTCGTGGAAACTCACCAAAAGTATGTTCAGTTGGTCTTCCCTTCCCCCTTCCCCAATAAATAATAATATCATTCGAATATCTCCTACTAACAAAATTGTCTTCGGAATAGAATTAAAGGAAACCCATCTGGCGCCTTTGACCCAGACATTTGCGCGGTCTTCCTCCACATCCACTATCAAAGCCGATTCCGGTGAAGAGACCCCAGTAACCTCTCAGTCTCCCAGTGTCTCCAGCAATGGAATTAGTATGTCATCCTTGTCTAGATTTTCGTCTCCATCTCTAACATTATCCGAAAGCCGCATCCGAAGCACTCGTTTCCCCACCAGTAAACCCCGTTAAACCTGGTATCCTGATCGTCACTCTCCACGAAGGTCGAGACTTCGCTCTGTCACCGCAGTATCAACAGATATTCAATTCGCATTTCCAAAATAACAATGGGTATGCCATGCGACCGAGCTCATCCTCTTCCCACTCCACCCATGGCCAGGCCGCCTCCTTCGTACACTCCGGTCGCCCACAGTCCACCAGCGGAGGCATCAATGCCGCCCCCACCATCCACGGTCGGTACTCCACCAAGTACCTCCCCTACGCCCTTCTCGATTTCGAAAAGAACCAGGTTTTCGTTGATGCTGTCTCGGGGTCTCCAGAAAACCCTCTTTGGGCGGGCGACAACACAGCCTTCAAATTTGATGTGTCCCGAAAGACCGAGCTGAACGTCCAACTGTACCTTCGCAACCCCGCTGCTCGGCAAGGCGCCGGACGTAGTGAAGATATTTTTCTCGGCGCAGTCAAAGTTCACCCCCGCTTTGAGGAGGCCCAGCCCTATGTGGAAGATCCCAAACTCAGCAAGAGGGACAACCAGAAAGCCGCTACCACCCACGCCGCCCAGGGACGTCATTTGGGCCAAGTTGGTGCGGAATGGCTAGACCTTCAATTTGGTAATGGCTCGATCAAGGTTGGCGTTTCGTTCGTTGAAAACAGACAACGCAGTTTGAAGTTGGAGGATTTCGATCTGCTCAAGGTCGTCGGCAAAGGTAGCTTCGGCAAGGTCATGCAGGTCATGAAGAAGGATACCGGTCGAATCTACGCCCTCAAGACCATCCGCAAAGCCCACATCATTTCTCGATCGGAAGTCACTCACACTCTCGCCGAAAGATCCGTCCTCGCCCAGATCAACAATCCTTTTATTGTTCCCCTGAAGTTCTCCTTCCAGTCACCCGAGAAGCTTTATTTTGTTCTCGCTTTCGTGAACGGTGGTGAGCTGTTCCACCACCTCCAACGTGAACAGCGATTCGACATCAACCGCGCTCGTTTCTACACAGCCGAACTGCTTTGTGCGCTTGAGTGTTTACATGGGTTCAAGGTTATCTACCGTGATCTGAAACCGGAGAATATTCTCCTTGATTACACAGGACATATAGCTCTGTGTGATTTCGGTCTCTGCAAGTTGGATATGAAGGATGAAGATCGCACCAATAGTAAGTCGTGTTTGCCGTCGGTCATTTTTTCCCCCTTTCGACTCTAACAGGTTCAATAGCTTTCTGTGGTACTCCTGAATACCTTGCTCCGGAGCTTCTTTTGGGCAATGGCTACACAAAGACCGTCGATTGGTGGACGCTGGGTGTCCTCCTTTATGAGATGTTGACAGGTCTTCCGCCGTTCTATGATGAGAACACCAATGATATGTACCGAAAGATCCTTCAGGAGCCTTTGACATTCCCCAGCAACGACATTGTTCCTCCTGCTGCCCGGGATCTGCTGCAGAGACTCCTCGATCGCGATCCTCAACGCCGACTGGGCGCCAACGGTGCCGCAGAAATCAAATCGCATCATTTCTTTGCCAACATCGATTGGCGTAAGCTGCTTCAACGGAAGTACGAACCAAGCTTCCGACCCAGCGTGGTATGTATTCCATATATTATGCCCCAAGTTATATCGTATCATTCTAATTCCATTCCCAGCTGGACGCTCGTGACACCGGTAACTTTGACCAGGAATTCACACAAGAGGCACCTCAAGACTCGTACGTGGATGGACCTGTCCTGTCCCAAACCATGCAACAACAATTCGAAGGCTGGTCCTACAACCGGCCGGTTGCTGGCCTTGGTGATGCCGGTGGTAGCGTGAAGGACCCATCTTTCGGCAGCATTCCTGAGTAAAATCTCCTTTATGGCGTTTTGTTAACCAATTTTCTTGGGTCAAAGACAATGTGGTTTTCGGTGGTATGGAGAGAGACTGTCTGAGACGATTCCTCTTCTGTATAGCCTGGCCTCCGCTTCTGCATATCCTGCTACGCATTTCCATCCCCCCCCCCCATTCCCATCCCCTTTCTCTCCTTTTCTTAAGAGGGTCAACGGAATTATCCTGTTGGAAGTTTTTTTTTCCGTGGCAGTGATCTCAACTGAGCGTTTATTTCGTGTCTTTTCCCACCTATGTTTGTCCATTTTGCATCTGAGATACAATCAAGGCAGGTCCGTCAAGTCCTCTTTTTTTTCTACTCGGTTCTGTCATTTCCGCGTGATCTTGACTGCTCTTTGCCCCTCGTCCCGCTGCTGCTGAGTTCAGCCATCTTGCATCTATCTGTGTTACTCTTCTGTTTTTTGCAAAAAGGGGAATGAGGAAAGCACAAAACACGTAGCCGATCCACCCTTCCGTCCAGCATTTGTTCTCTTCTTATCGCTGTGCTGTTGCTTCTTACTTCCTCTTCCAACTAAATGGAAAGCTGGTCTGTCATTTTGCTGTCTTGATCTGCTGGTCCGATCCTATGTCTTTTTTCGAATGGATAAATTCTACTCAAGTCTTGTGTCTCGTTTTTGATGGATTGATTTGAGTTTTCAACAAAGCTCTACGTTCTTTTTGAAACGTTTCCTTGTTTCCTTTTCTTTCTCTTTCGGATTGCGAACTAAGCCCTGGTCTCGCCGTGCCTTAGCTGTGTGAGTGTGTGCACATCAGGATTGGGTTGGATGGATGTTGGTGAAATGGCTGGTTCGTAAATGATGGTGTATCATCAATTGTTTGAAGATATAAGAGAATTCTTATGGGTTGGTTATCTTCAGAGAGTAGTCGTACTGTCATCGTTGCCCGCCCGAACTTCCAACTATATAAGATCTGTCTGTCCCCTCACTGTCTCTCCGTCTCACCTCCACCAACTACCTACCTCACTGTGCGAAATAAATACTACGACAAGCTATCCAACGACAAATATGTCGAAGAAGATTGCCGTTTGGCAATCCAAGGCCAGTGTATTCCATCTAATTTGGGGGAAGAATACATCACTCAACGCTGTGTCGTGCGGGGAATCCTCTACCGTCCAGGATTCGCGACAGAGTTACGTGGTCTGGGGTCAACTGTAGAAACACTTCCCCCAGACGAGGACTAAGAATGCTAGGTGTAAGTTCTCGTTCATTTATCTCAAACGTAAACGTAGGGTACAAGCTGGATATTCTCAAGAGAATGAAGAAAAACTGGAATGATAACATAAGATTAAAGTCAAGTCATAGTGAGCAGGTTGTCGAATAGTAATAGTAACACAAGGGAAATGCATACATAAATCATACGCAAAGGAACAAATCTAGAGATAAAAAAAAAAGCAAAATATAATAGATATATGTAAGGGAAATCGATCTGCCTCAAACCAACTTAATAATGATAACTATGTCAGTGTATGAGAAGCAAAAGCAACGGACGAAATTCTTTTTTGCTCTGCGATTGGAGGGAGGTTGTGATAAGATTTGTCATGGTTTTCTTTTTCTTTTTCTGTTTTTTCAAATGTCCTTCCTCTTGAAACTCCAACAGAATTCAGTCCTATCATAATAAACGCACTCCTGACATACGTTCGCTCATGCCTCCGCTTCCACTTCAGGCGCTCCGTTTGTTGCCGTCTCGGGCTCTCCACTCTCATCGTCACCGTTAATATCAATCAAGGATTCCGAGGAGGGTGGCTCGGCGACAATGCCTTCCTTCTCTAGACGGATATACTCATCCCACTCTGGGAAGAGGTCATCATCCGCTGTGGCATCGGGAGCACCGGGTGGAACACCAATAAGACGGGCAATCTTGCTCTTGCCGGATTGTTCGAGGGACTCCTTCCACCGGAGGACGAGCTCGGGTGTACGAGATGGCTTGTAGGTCTGCGAGAAAAGGACCGACTCGGCCAGACGGTTTGATCGTACGAGGAGTTCAATGCATCCATCAACATCACCGAGGGTCCACATGGTCGAAAAAGCGACGTTGTGGAGGCCGGCCTCGGAGGCTTGTTCAGCCAACTTGCGAAGACCATCCTTGTCCCCGCTGGCGGTTTGAAGAAGCAAGAGAGATCCGAAATCCTTCGCATTAGTGAAGCACTCCTGGGCGAGAGCCAGGTTCCAGCTGGCCATAGCGGCGTCGCCGACAATCTTCCACTTGTGTTCGACCTTGGCTTCCCGGGCAATCTCAAGGGCGATCTCGAGGTTGTTAAGTGCGAGGGAAAGCTCGAAGCGATGCTCTGGGTCAGTGGCAACTTCGAGGGCCATTTCCTTGTAGCCCTGGCCCTCGAGGAAGCGGGCGACCTTGTTCATCTGGTCTTGAGGGACATCCCGAAGCATTTCGGCAGCCATGTCCATATCGCCACGCAACACCACGGTCTGGTACTCGACCATGCTAAGGGAGAGTCCAAAGGAGACCACCCCAACGTCCTTGTCGGCAAGATAGATTCTACCATCACGCGGCAGGTAACCAAGGATGTACATGCCCTGATCAAAGTGGGAGATGGTCTGGGTCTGGTCACCGACAAGGTAGTTGAGGCGGTTTGTCGAGTTTGTGTAGATGAAGCAATCTCCGACCCATTGACCTGTCCTGACAGATTCATTGACGTCGGTGACAACCTCGAATGCGGACTCGACACCGTCCTCATCGGCCTCACCCTCGTTCATACCATTGATATAGTTCTCCCTTGAGTATCTAAGAACGTAGAAACTGTCCTCGCACGCGAGTGTAACCAGCTCTCCGGACTCGGACCAGTAAACCTGTTCGAAAGATTAGCCATGGGGTTTCTTGTTTAATATATGGATGAATTCTCGAGGATTCCTTACGGCCTTCGGTTCAACCTCGATACGCCGAACAAGATTTCCTGTCTCCCAGTCGAACATGCCAATTCCACCCTGTCCCTTCACACCAAGGAGGACACCGTCGGTAAGACCTTCCGCTTGGAAACCGACATCAAGGCCACCACTGACCTCTTTGAAGTTGCGGAAGATCTTAACACTAGTCGCCGACTCACGAATGGCATAGTCGTTGCTGTTATCCTTTGAGCCCCATGCAAAGTCGAGAGCCTGTCCGAAGGCCTTGTTTCTCCAGGCAAGAGCAGTATAGATAATGTATTCTCCATCACCGCATACCGAAACAAATCGTCCGTTGGGGGAATGCGACATTGTCTGTGGGTAGACTTCGCAGGAACCAAGTTCTTTCGTTGGGAGAGAGATAGGCTCGCCATCCTTGATGCTAGCATCGCCACCCTTGATAACCGTTGAGACAACCTCATTATGTTTTGCCCAGACGATCTTTCCAGAGCCGTCCATGGAAACAGCAGGCTCTTCTCTACCCATTTTCACAACCACGGCGCCATCATCGAAACCCATGGCGACGCCCTGTCTGCCACGCTGGTATGCGATACACCAAGCTCTTTCGAGGCCATAGCTTAATGACTGCTCCAATCTATACGTGTTCGCGTGCCAAATCTTGATGGTACCATCCTCAGATCCCGAGATGATCACTGGCAATTCCGGATGATAACAAGCGAAAGACACATTGCTTGTGTGTCCCTCCAAGGTTGCAATGAGAGCCTTTGTCGTATAATCCCAAACTTTAACGGTCTTATCATCTGATGTGGTGAGGAGGTATGGCTTATCAGCCTGTGGGTAGTAGTCGACATGGTTAACACCCTTCGTCTCGTGGGCTTCCAGGGTGAAATTAGCATGTGGGGAGCCAAGGCTCCAGATCTTGACTGTCCGGTCCAAACATGCAGACGCAAATGTGTTTGTGTCTTTGGGGTTGATAGATAGCCCCATCACGTAATGGCTATGGCCTTCGTAGACCTGCACGCATTTCCAGCCTTTCTCCCAGTCCCAGAGCTTAATCGTCATATCATCGGAGGCTGTAAGAACGAACGGTTGAGTCGGGTGGACCACAATTGAACGGATGTAGTCCGGATGAGCCTCGAATGAGGCGATCTTTTCGGAGGTGTTGTAGTTATAGACACGGAGTTGGAAATCGTCGGAACCGCAAACGATCCAGTTCTTGCGGGCGATGAAACGACCAGCTCGGACAGGGACATCGGTGAGCTCGAAGGTTTTGATAATAGACTAAAATCCAATAGGTTAGCTGCGCGTCGCAAATTCAGGCTGTATGTGGGAAGGGCGTACTTGAGATTCGTAAGACCAGATGTATACGTGACCTGTTTATGAATTAGCGCAATAGCGGGATTGTTGCTGGCTGCTTCCTTAACATACCGCTATACAAGGTGGTGAGGATCTAACAAATAGTTAGCAAATCTATCTAGACGGCCTTTCGTTGTTTAAGTGGGAAATACTCACCCATGGCTCTGTGGGATGGAAATCAATGCCCTTCACCCGCTCAGAGCGGGCAAAGAGCTGCCTCTGTTACGTTGGCAAAACAGTTAGCATTATGACCAATTTTCAACGAGATGCACCCCAAGTTTCCTCGCATGCCAATAACTTGAATCCAGACACAATCCCCTGGTTTAATCGCGTACCTTGACATCCAATTTCATAGTGTGTGGGTGATTTGATAGTCGCGAAGGTGTGCGATGTCGGGAGAGGGCCTTGTTGACAAGGAGGGGAGATTAGGCCTCGAGCGGCTCGGACAGCCCAGCCCGAGGTTGAAAATAGGTTGAATTAAAATTCTGGCCTGGAAGCGCCGAGTAGAAAGAGAGTCCTTGAGCAGAATGGCCTGCAAGGTGCAAAGGAGAGAGGTGTGAGGGAATGGCAGCGATGTGTCCACAAGGAGACGGGAATCCCGCCAGCGATCTGGAAGCCGCTGGCGACCCCGGGTCTCACCGCCTGCCGTTTTGGACTGCAGCCATCCACCTGCATACATCTACTGCGTGCGTTCTTGATAGCTTTTTAATCATTCTACTTCCCATACTACCCCCGAGTAAAAGTTGTACAGAAGGTAAAATAGCCGATCAAGGAAAAATAAGAAAGAAAGAAAAATAAAAAGGAAATCGAGTCATAACGATTCTAATGGTCACAAACCATGTCCCCTTTCATGACACTGGTCTGGTCGGCTAATAAATACAGGTGGTCGAGGATATAGAAAAGAACAAATTTTTCCCATTTATAGAGGATCAAAAATTTATGACGACCCAGAGGTAGGACGCTCAAAGTAAGACCATTGGCCCGGACGAGGCTTCTCCTCGAGCTCCTCCCAACTAATCAAAAGTCAGTATATCTCCGAGGGAAGGTTTCACGATCCAACTTACACCTTAGACTTATACATCTCATCCACCAGCTTGAACTCGCCCTCAGCAACCTGGATGACCTCCTCAATGAGGCCAGCGCCAATCTGGTTCTCAATATCGGAGATTCTGGACGTAGTTGTCAGCTTTTGCGTTCGGGATCATCTGTTCAAAACTAGATGGTGTGAAGAACATACTGTGTGGCCTCAAGGGCGGGCTCATTTTCCCACTTCATCGATTCCGTGTAGAAATCCGAGTCCTTGGATTGCGCCACAGTCGAGTCTGCGATGGTCTTCTCCCACTGGGCTTCTTGCTCGGGCGTACGAGCAGGACCTTCAGTGCTCGACTCAATGCTTTCACCATCCCATTCCTCACCACGGGGTTCGTCACTGTTATCGTCGCGCTGAGCAGCTGCGTATGTTCCATCAGAGCGAAGGAGAGAGGCGAAACGTTCGGGCTCGGCGGCAACAGTCTTCTTCGCGCGCTCCAACCAAGCTTCAAAACCAGGAGGCTTCGTAGATTCGACAATTTGCAAACGGTGACGGGTCAGAGCCTCGGTAGACTGGCGATAAGCCGACGACTCGGGGAAAGCCGACAGCTTCTGCAGAGTCGATGTGTACAAGTAGATCAAAGTCGAGCGGGGACTAGGATGGGTGACGAGACCAGTCAGGCCGGTGGGAGCGAACGGCTCCAGGTAACGGGCCGGCTTGACGTTGGCCAGCAGGCGGAGAGTGGACCTCATGATGATGGACTGCGGGAGAGTATGAAATCAATTGACCCCGATTGGCAAAGATGTTAGTTAATTGAGAGGTGGTTTGGCGGAGCGGGAAGGCAGGGAAGGTTGAGTGAGGTTCCGTCGGCGGGCGGAGAAACAGAGATTCCAGCGGCGGCGGACAGCCACAGCCACGACCGCCTTCACACTTTCACGCTCTCTCCTCGTGCGTCTCGATCTGGCCTTGTAGGGGGCTTCCGTCTCACCCCAACCACATCCTGTTCATCTTTCTTTCATCCTGTGGACTGCGCTTTCTCTCGACCCCTGTGAATAGACCATTATCGACTACCCTGTTTCCGTACCGAATCGCTGCTCTGGCCTCTGAGCCCGTTTAGAGAACCTTCGTTTACTCCGAATGTGCCACTTGTAAAAAGCCCCAGTGGTATCCCGCGCTTCTTCACCAAATACACACCCCCAAGGTCTCGCGCCTTGACAATCGCCCACCATGAGGACATCGGTGCTGGCGTTGTCGCTCCTCTCGCTTTTTTCCATCCCCTCTTTCGCCGCTTCCTCCGACGAGACCCTCGAACCACGAAATGCCCGCCTGGTGAAACGGGCCGATCCGGTGGAAAAGGTCGATCCGGATACCCTACCTACGACCTTCAATGGAATTGAAGTTCCACCGATGAAGGTTTTGACGCCGGATAATTTCGAAGAAACCGTCAAAGATGGATATTGGTTAGCCCTTCTCACGACCTGGCTTCCCAGGCCCTCTGTTAACAGTCTCCTAGGTTTATCAAATTCTACTCTCCCAGCTGTCCGCATTGTCAGGCAATCGCTCCAGCCTGGCAAACTCTCTACGAGTTTTACTACGTAAGTGCCCCAGCCGTCTATCTTCAAACCACGACCTTTTCTTTCTTTCTCTTTTTCTCTCTTGTTATTGTTGTGACGTCTAATACCCAAATAGACCTCCGATCCCTTGTCCACTTCTTCTGCGCAGTCTTCCGACATTAAGTCTCTAAACTCATTCCATGGATACTACGGCTTCCATTTCGCTTCGATGAACTGCCAGGTATATGGCGACAAGTGCAAGAAGCTTAACGTCGAATATTTCCCGCAATTTTCTCTCTATCACAATGCCGAGTTTGAAGAATCTTTCACCGGCAAGAAGAATATGGCAAGCCTGAGCGAATATATTGAATCAAAATTGGAGGCTATCAAACCGGGGTCTCGTTCTCTTCAGGGAGTCAAGCTTCCGGAGCCCGGCGCAAAGGGTGTGGACACCAACGCCGAGCCAGAGACTCTTGCGGCCAAAGACAAAGATCGTGAAGCTGGAACCAAAGCCGGCGAGAAGCATAATGAGCAGGCTGCTCAAATGTCTGGCGATGACACGACCGAGCGAGACACGGCGTCTGGGGCTACGACCAAATCTAAGCCCAAGGGCGCTCCGGCGAACCCGCAGGGAATGTCTGTTCCTCTCACCGCCGAGAGCTTCCAGACATTAGTCACGAACACCAAAGATCCTTGGTTTATCAAATTCTATGCTCCCTGGTGCAGTCATTGTCAGGCTTTGGCTCCTAACTGGCAGCAAATGTCCCGGGAAATGCAACATACCCTGAATGTTGGAGAGGTCAATTGTGATACCGAGTCTAGGCTCTGCAAAGACGCTCATGTATCTGCCTTCCCAACGATGTATTTCTTCCGCGGTGGTGAGAGGGTTGAATACACGGGCCTTCGTGGCTTAGGCGATCTCATCAATTACGCCAAGAAGGCTGTCGACGTCGGTCTTGGTGTTCAGAATGTTGATGCCACTACTTTCAAGGAGTTGGAAGAAAAGGAAGAAGTCATTTTCTTGTACTTCTATGACCACGCCACCACCTCGGAGGATTTCGAGGCGTTAGATCGCCTCACGCTCAGCTTAGTGGGGCATGCCCGCCTGGTGATGACCGACAGCGCTGCTCTGGCGGAGAGATTTAAAATCTCCACCTGGCCCCGGCTCGTTGTGTCACGAGATGGACGGGCCAATTACTACACCCCCATCGCTCCCAAAGATATGCGGGACTTCCGGCAGATCCTCAACTGGATGCGAACTGTTTGGCTCCCTATCGTCCCTGAACTTACTGCTGCCAATGCGCGAGAGGTCATGGATGGCAAATTTGTTGTCCTTGGCATCTTGAGCCGTGGGCGTTCGGATGAGTTCCTCCAGTCGAAGCGAGAGCTGAAGAATGCTGCTCTTGAATGGATGGACAAGCAGACCCAGCTGTTCCAACTTGAAAGACAGGAATTGCGGGACTCCAAGCAGCTCCGGATTGAGGAGGCTGAAGACCGGAATGACCAGCGGGCATTGCGGGCCGCCAAGAACATGCGGGTTACCATCCGGGAGGATGATAAGAAGCAAGTTGGTTTCGCCTGGGTCGATGGTGACTTCTGGGAACGCTGGCTGAGAGTCACGTACGGCATTGACATTGGCAATGGCGAGCGTGTCATCATTAACGATCAGGATGTAAGTAGTATTTTTACTTTATTGGAATGAATCTCATGCTGACTTGAAACAGAACCGACGTTATTGGGACTCTTCCTCGAGTGGAGCTTCTATTATGGCTTCTCGAACATCCATTCTTGAAACCATCCCCTTGGTTATTGCCAACCCGCCTAAGCTCACCCCGAAGTCGACGGTTGGCACGTTCGAGTCGATGTTCTTCTTTACCCGAGCTTTCATTTCCGAGCATACCGTCCTCTTTATCATCATCTTGGTCTCTGTCGTCGCGGCCGCCATCGTGGTCCGTAGCCGAATCCTCCGACGGGCTGGTCGTGGTGGGATTTTGGGAGTTACTGGCGGCACTGGTGGCTTCTTCCATTTGGACGGCAAGGAGGGCCTGTTGAACGGTGGTGCCACTGGGAAGGTGGATTAATTAGGAACATACGGATAATTTGTACAGCTGGGTCTTTTTTTTTTCTTCTCTCTTTTCCTTTCTCTCTTCCATTCCATTTCTATCTGTTTATTTGACTTCACTGTTTCCCATCTATTTTATACAACCCCTCCCCTTTCCCTTTTAAATTGCTTCCTATTGCAACATTTTCAAGTGGGATGATTTCTTCAGCTTTGGCGAGAGCTATCTTATCCCTGGTGATTTTTCTCCAGGAACATTTGTATTTTGAGGTACAGCGGTGTTCAGGCAGATGGTGTATTGTAGACATGATTTCTGTTGAACTATTTTTGAAAACATAAAAACATGGACATTCTAGTAACCACCTTTTTCTACTTTGTAGGTGATTCGTTAGCTGGTACCTAAGGTTAGGTACTGTAGACGACATTAAGATAACCATAAGTAAGACATAAAGGAAGAACTCCCAGAGAGAAGGGTCTAGCATACTAATAAACAAAAAGATCCTTGAAATTAATTAAATATACCGGTTATAATCGAGTCTTATAACAGTAAAAGTCCGATCCACCTAATCCCTAAGAAATACCTAAATTGTACATACAGGTACATCTCACTATGAAAGAAACAAAAACACAAAAAAACATTGAAAATCACGTCTTCGACGACTTACTTGACATCTCCGCCTGCTGAACACCATCAAGATCCTTAACCTCCCCTCCTCCTTCTCCCTCCACATCAATAACAGTCGCGCTCTCCTCTGCAACAACAGGATGATGAATCGCATGCTCGACATTAACCTTCGGCCCCGTGAACCACTTGCGCGCATCCACCGCCCACCAAATCGTAACCATAACCATCGGCCCCCCCCACACCAAACACGTCCAGTTCATCATATCATTAGTCAAATTACTCCCCCTAACGCTAGGCAGACACAGAATCGGCACCATCAGAAACACAAACAACACGCCGGCGCCGCCGACATAGGGCCCAAACGGACCCAGATGCCAGGGCCCGCGACGAAAGCGACTCCCGACAAAGAACACGCGAATGAAGATGGGGATGGCGAAGGCGACGAACTGCGCGATGGCGCCGATGGAAAACAGCGCGCCGATGGCGACCTCGCCGCCCAGCATGAGCAGACACATGAGCACGCCGAGGACGGCGTTGAGGATGACGGCGTTGACGGGGGTGTGGGTCCATGGGTGGACTTTCTTCCAGTAGCGGGAGAGGGGGAAGCAGTCGTCACGGGCGTAGGCGTAGGTGACGCGCGAGGCGGCGACCATGCAGCCCTGGCCCATGGAGAAGCCGCAGATGATGGTGAGGGCGAGGATGGCCATGGCGGTGTTCTCGGGCAGGACCTGGAGGAGATACGAGGCCCAGGGCTGGCCGAGGTCGGAGTTGAGGACGGCGTCGATGTCGCGGACGGTGTAGGCGACGACGAGCTGAAGGAACCAGCCCATGAGACCGCCGACGGCGGAGGTGATCACGATGGCGCGCGGGGAGGCGATGTTCGCGTTGGAGCATTCCTCGCTGAGGTGGAAGGGGGAGTCGTAGCCGGACATGGTCCAGATGACGCCGACGAAGGTCATGAGCACGGCGACGCCGTCGGGGAAGTCGGTGAGGTTGGTGATGGAGCCCCAGACTTGGGCCGAGGGGGTGAATCTGGGGGAGGAGTTTTTGGTGCCGGCGGGGATGGCGATGATCACGGCGATCAGTGCCAGCATGTTGAAGGTCGAGCCCCACGAGTTGAACTGCGCGACCCATTTGGTGGGCATGCTGCTGATTACGGCGTGGAGGATCATGATCAGGGTGGTCAGGAGGTAGGTTTGCCAGGTCGTTGGGGTGAAGGCTGGGTTGGCGATTGAGCCGGCGGCGAGGATCATGGCGGAGAGCGCATAGTTGACGCTGGGGGCGGCGGTGATTTGGCCGATCCAGTTGGACCAGCCGGTGATCCAGGCGGCGAAGGGACCGTAGCCTGGAGGAGCGAGGACTGCGGCGGCGTAGTAGAGTCCGCCACTGAGTTGGAAAAGAGGGGAATTGGTTAGTTTTGTATGTATGCAGATGGTAGGTTAGGAGGTAGGTGGGTTAGCTGATGTATATACCTCGTAGGCATTGCGGAGCAGAGCTCCGCCATGGAAAACGCAACGCATTGAATAAAAACCATGGCAATAATCCAGCCCCAGACCATCCCTGCTGTTCCTGCGTATCCCATTCCTGCAAAGATGTTAAATGTGTGTTGTATGGTACATACACAAGCTCGAGAGAGAGAGATATATACCATAGTATATGGTGCTGGCAAACGATGGTAGCAATCCGAGAACCGCAAAGCTCACGCAAAATGTGGTCCACAAGGAGAACTCTCGCTTGAACTCTTGCTTGTACCCCAGAGCGACTATGACTCGCTCATCGGCGTCCATACCATCGTCGAGATACGGGATGTCGCCATTCGCCAGGACGGAAGTGACAGGGTCATGGTCAAGTACTGGGGCCTTGGAGGCGGTTGGATTTGTTTTGGACATGATGAACAATATTGTAGTATCAATGAACCCATTCAAATGAAAAGATGGGAGAGATTTTCCTCAAGTCGTCTTAGGGCTTAATACCGAGGGTGTCAATTTGATGCCGTGTAACCCGAAGATATGAACCCCCCCTCCAAAAAAGAAAAGAAGGAAACAAAAAGTCAAGGAACGATAATATGTCATGTTTCAGGAGAGAAACGCAGCACACGACGGAGGATTCCTTAGAAACTATATAGTTCTAGCGTCCAGGGCCCTGGGGATAAGATGAGCCCTATCGGGGAAAGCGAGAGGCTCGGAAAAAGGAGTCGACCACATGGGAGATGAGATAGCAAGTTTTTTTTTCCTGTTTATTATTATTATGATTATTATTCGGAGTTCAGCCAATGGATTCCGATCATTTTCCCCAATCAGTTGCAAAGCGGGGGAATCTTTTTGGATCAGACGCTGATAACCTTGGCACAAGGTCACGCCCTATCTGATCATCATGGGGTAAACCAGTCAGAGACGGTCTGTCTCCAGATAAAGCTTGGTGAATTCGGACCAAACTCATCAGGGAAGTTCCAGGCGGAGGAGGAGTGCAACAGCAGGTCGGGGTAAGCTTCGTTTAGGGGAAAGAAGATAACCAAGAGGCGCTAGTGGTAGTTAGATGGGTTTAGACCTTATCAGGGGGCTGATATCGATGATATCAGAGGGTGATTTAGAGAGAGATAGAGAGAGAAAAACAGTAATAGAAGAATTAAAGAGATAAGGAGCTATCCTCGGCTATAATACTACTACTAATAATTATAATAATAATACTACTAACTAATAATAATGCATCCGCATAGACCTACTCTTACGGGTTTAGAAAAGGGTCATTGATTTGTCCGAGTCTAATTTGCATTGAATTTGTTCTCTCACTTTGCTCGACTCTGATGCACTAGACAATAGATAGTATATTTATTCTAACAGAGTCAGGGGCTCGAATTTAATACTATTACAACTCAGTCCCCTCCGGACAACCATTCAGCATCCACACACGGAAGTTCTCACACATCTCCGCTGTCCACAGGGGATGTTCCGGATCTGGATTATCCTGACTATACGGCGCCATCTGCAACGGCATGCGTTTGCTCGCAGTCGCATCCAAGATGGCCCCCCCGTGCAGCCTCACGTGCGTATAATTGCCCAGGTCATAGCCATACTCGCTGCGCATGCAGACTCGGTCCTCATCCTTGAAATACCCCCGGATGGTGTTGAACCACGTGACAGACGTCGGCGGCACCGGCGAGATGTTGTGGAAGCGCGTGGTGCGGAAGATGTGGAAGTTACTGGTGGTGATGAAGGGGTAGTCGTCGTCGTCGGAGGAATCATGATCGGAGAGGAAGTTCCTGATCGACGCCCGCCCCGTGGTGTCGTCGGCTAGCTGGGTCCAGGCGCGGTTAAAGGGGTAGCCCATTCCACGGGGATCGGGGACGGGATATCGTGGGTCGTTGGAGAGGGTATCTTGACCTTCATCTTTATCTCCATCTTCAGCCCAAACATCATCCGTCGCCATGCAAAACGCCACGAACGGCATCCCTTCCACTTTCCCGACGGGGAGCATCATGTTCTGCGGCCATCCGTATCGACCCCATGGAGAGGAGTAATTGGGATCCGGCTCGCTGTAATTGCGCATCTTCCGCGCAACGGAAGAGTCGGTGTCGAGATGCACCTGGATGGCAGTCGATGCGTCGGTGAGCCGCACGCGGACCTTGTCCATCTCGATCCAGCTGCGGTAGTTATTCATGAGATCCTGCGCAGCAATGAAAAATCTCAGGGTCAACTTCTGGACATTGTCAATCGAGGGGGGAGGTTGGCGGGTGCTCTTGACTCGCACACTCCATTCATACGCCTCGTGTCCCAGTTTCGCTTTGCTCTCCAGGAGGTCGACTCTCGGAGGCTCTAGGAAGGTGGTGATCCTGCCGCCGTCTCGACGATAGTGAGGCGACGCGCTGTCCTGTGGCCTGATGACCAGGTTCGACAATGTGACGTCTGCGCGATACTCCTTCAGATCCTGAGGATATTTGGCAGCGGCGCGCTGCGCAAAAGATTGGAGGTGCCTGTACCAAGGCCAGAAACAGGGATCTCGCGGAGCGCCAAAGTTCGAGATCATGAGGCCATACGGACTCGACGTGGTTGGGTTATCGCGATACGCCATCTCCGCAAACTTGCCCAGCCCGTAGTTATGGAGGTTCCCATACATATCTTGATCCAGTGCGAAGCCATCCTGCAACAACGACTCGCCCAGAGAGGGATACTGTGCGTCGAGGATCCCGCCAATGACATCCAGACAGTTGTCTCCCGTCAAGGCCAGCGACCCCGTTTCCATTGCGGATGTTGTGCTGCTGCTCCGAGTCGTCCGGAACTGGCCCTGCTGGATCGCCTCGTAGATATGATCTCGCCACTCCTCCATCCGAGCTCGGGGCATCGTCACCCCCGGCGTGTCTGGCATGTCGGGGTTTCTGGCGCCGAACCAGCTGGAGAAGGGCGGATAGCCCCCGTAGGATTCGGCCAGGGCCGGGGGCGGTGCAAATCCATGCTCGAGCATGTCGTCATATTCATGCCACGGTCTCACGAGAGGTTGGGCCCAGCAGAGCCCTTCGGTCTCGTAGCGGGCTACCATCTGCGAATGCGTGTACAGGAACCGCTCGCCGTGCCGGTCAATCACCCTGATCCCTTTGTTTGAGTGGTCCCCGCCCGCCCCGCGGAACACCATGTGCCAGTGGTAATGCGAATCATTGAAGTCATAATCATCTCGCCAGTACGACAACAGTGCAGGGCCCTGGAGTGTATCGGCGGTGCAGATTTCACCGGCAACAGCTGCCGTCGGCCGGCGACAAGGAGTGGCAGCAAGTCCCGGCGGAAGAAACGGATCCTGTCCGCGTTGAGAATCGCCCAAGAATAACGCATGGTTCTTCAATGGCGGCACGAAGATTTTGCGTCCATGTGCATCCGTGGAATGGGCAAGGTAGATGCCGAGTGCGTGACGCATCAGTTCGGGATTGACTCCCTCGTCGAGAATCTCCTTCGCTTTGAGCACGCCGTGCTCCACTTTAGGCCCGGCAGCATCCAGCATCATGCAGATGTTTCGCATTGCCTCGGTGTGGTTTGGGTTCACGCTGTGGTATTGTTCGTGGTGTTTCTGGACAGGCAGAGCGAAGATTCTTTTGATATCCTTGGATATCTGGACTTTCGATGTTGGAGAGACTTCTTCCGGGCCGGAATCATGCATAGGACATTTGCATTGTTCAGGGTCTTTTCTAACAGGCGCCTATGAATTTTTTTTTTAAAAATTTTTAATTCAGCGATCTCATAAATAGGGGGGGTGTTTTTGGTTTTTTTTTGCGGAATATCACACACATTATTCGGACCAGCGTTCACCACCCTAAGTGTGCAAGTCATTTTGCTTGATGGATCTGACGGTTTAGATTCGTGGACAACCGGTCCCCTGTGCAGTTATGTTTATTTAGTGACGGTGGAAGCTGACCCAAGGTTAGTATTGGTATGACAATCTGCAAATATCTGGGGTTGCTTCTTGAAGTGGTAGAAATCCTCGTCTATAATTCTTTTTTAAACCCTCGGAAATTGAAACTCCGACCATTCAGGGTTACATGTCTCAGAAGCTACGTACTATGCACAAGAAAACCTATACTGTTACTCTGCATTGCTAACTGCTCCTAGCATATGACTATTTATTCTCGTGCAGTTCCTGTGTCACGGACTGGAGAGAAAACCGAAGCTCTTGAGTGATATAAGGACAAGAGTAATGGGACTTGTTAGACTCAGCGAGTCCTATCCTCATATATTATCCTCATGCATTATCCTCATGTATTATCCAAGATTCGGTCTGATTCAGAAGCTGTCGACATCAGTCTTAGGGTTGACCGATGGGGGCTGATCCACTCCCCTGTAACGCTGACATGTTCCTTTCCTATAGGTTGTACTTCTGCGTGTCTTGGCCTAGGGATAGCATACCAGGGGAACGTTGAAGGAATGACGAACACGCAGTGATCTGCGAGGGGGGAGGGGAGGGGCTTGTGTCGGAATGTGATGACCATGGGTGGAACAATATCTAGTCAAAAGACCTAGATCCTGGCAATCAGATGTTAGGGCTGCGAGGGATGAATACGCATTTCCGAATTCATGCATAGACTGGAGCCATGCTACTACTCAGGGATGTAAGGAGAGATTCCAACTGCAGAGGGTCTTGTCTTAGCCATTAACCTCCTTACTGATAGATAGTCAGCCAGCCCGTGGTATCCTGTATGCGATCAGGAAGTTGTAGAGCCAGTCTTTCTCTATCTCACTCGCTCTGACTCTCTATCTGATTGGGAAGATTACGAGTCCAAGATGGAGTGAACTATATGAATCACTGTTTCATGTAGAGTCTTTTATTTCGATCCTGCATCTACTGAGATCATTCTATGTAATTACGAAAAGAAAGAAAGAGAGTGAGATATACAAATAACTTAGGACATAAATCATGGCAGAATGTTGCCATCCTCCTTACATATTCGCCGCTCAACATAGATCGAATCATATACAGAGACGATTGGAGCCTGTTAGACCATGTCTTCCTTGGCTGGTTTTTTTTTTTTTTTTTTTTTTTTTTACACATTCTCCCGATACATAAGTTATAACCTCTTATTAAAAAAAAAATTAAATAAAAATAAAACACCGCCCATTGCATTGAAGCTCTCTACACATCCCCAGCTCCACGATGGTCTCTGGAACTGAAAACCAGGGGATTTTTGCAACCTTCGGGGGCAATGGGACGAAAGATGATCGAATCTGCGTGCAGGACACCACAACTGCCTCCATCTCGGAGATTCACACGTTTTGCGAGAGCTTCGGATGTTCTGGACACTCCTTTTACCTAACCGTGTGGTCCCTCGTTCTACGTGCATTTTTGGAGACCGAGTCCGTTTGTCTCGGGGTTGGAGACTTCCGTACAAGATCTGTAGAGCTCGAACCTCCACCCTTGAAGGCCATCTACTCGATGATATCCCGTCAACGGCCAATCTCGCAGATGCTGGAGGAATTTAATGCGGTGGCAACCAGTGAGCCCTCTCTCGAGAACCAGAACCAGAACACCCATCACAACACCGGGGTGGTGTTGCTTCCCCAGGCAGTTGACCTGTTAGACATATCGTGGCTGGTCAAGGTGAGAAGAGACCGAGAACATCCCTTGCCAGACAGACAATAGAAAAGAAAGACTTACTCTTGATATATATATGTGTTTTATTGTGCAACAGTCGGGCTATACCATCTTGTTGGCCGTTTCCTCCACCGAGGTATCAGAAACGCTCTCTCTTGTCTACCTCTCGTCGCGGCTTTCCTCGTTCCACGCCGCGAACATATCGTCCAACATCGCCCAAGCCGTCCAGCAAGTGCTCACCCATCCCCACGGATCAGTCGGGGACATCGATCTCTATAGCCCCCTGAACCAGAAGACAGTCACTCGCTGGAACGCAGTGACTCCGCAAAAGGCGTGTTTGCTGGGGGTTCTCCGTCGACATGCACAGGGCCGGCCAGACCACCCGGTGATTTGCGCCTGGGACGGCACAGTCTCCTACGCACAACTGGATCTCCTGACAACCCAATGGGCGCGCTACCTGCAAAGCCACGGCGTCGGACCGGGGTCCCTGGTGCCTATCATGATCGGCCATTCGAAATGGTCCATCATCGGACAGCTCGCCATCTTGAAGGCCGGCGGAGGCTTTGTCCCTCTAGACTCGGCCCAGCCAGGATCCCGACTGGAGTACATTGTCCGACAAACCAAGTCCAGGGTCGCTCTGGCATCGGCATCTCTTGTGGGTAAACTGTCGAATCTTGTCGACGCCGCCATTGTGTTGTCGGACGAGAAAACATCGCGTCTTCCGATTCCGCGCCAGGAGACTGTGAGTCCTGGTGGTGTGGAGGACCGTACAGCTTACGTCCTCTTCACGTCGGGAAGCACTGGGCGCCCCAAGGGATGCGTGGTCAGTTACGGCGCACTGAGCGATGTCGTCCATCAAACCGCCGCTCTGAAGATCCATGGGGCCAGTCGAGTGCTGCAATTCGCCTCCTACACCTACGGAATGTCGTTGATTGAAGTCTATTGCACACTGGCGGCCGGAGCCACGATATGTGTCCCATCCGAGGAGGATCGACTCAATGCTCTGAGCGGGGTGCTGCAATCCATGCAAGTCACTTGGGCGATCTTAACCCCGTCCGCCATCTGGTCTATCGTGGAGTCTGTGGACCGCCTGGATACGCTGGTGGTGGCCGGCGAACCCCTGACTCTCGACCTGTTCCGCCCATTGGCAGAGAAGGTCGAGTTGATCCAAGCCTTTGGGCTGACCGAATGGGGTGGCATCTGTTGTGTGTCGCATCGACTCCGCTCAGAGAACGAGCTGCGAGTGATCGGCCGGTCCCCCACGGCGCGTCTTTGGCTCGTCGATCCACTCGACAGCGACAAGCTCGCGCCAGTCGGGGCCGTGGCGGAGCTCCTGGTGGAGGGTCCGGCACTGGCCGATGGTTACTTGGGGGATATTGATCAGACAGCCAACGTGTTTCTTCCATCGTCCCCTGGTGCGGCGGCTCGGGTCTATAAAACAGGGGACTTGGTGCAGTATACCGCCGATGGGGAGCTTCGATACATTTCTCGCAAGGACAACCACGTCAAGATTCGAGGCATGCGCGTTGAACCGGCCGAGGTGGAGTACCAGATTCGACAGGCTGATGCTCTGGTCGAACACGTCATGGTGGAAGCGGCGGCCACGAGGAATTCCTCCAGTGGGAGTCCCATCCTGGTGGCCTTTCTGTACTCCGCCAACCAAACCGCGCTGCAAGGCCAATCGTTCTTGTCGATGGTGGACACGATCAAGGAATCCCTGCGGCTGGCCCTGCCAGAGCATATGCGTCCCAGTGTTTACATCCCGTTGGAGGCCATTCCCCTGACCATCTCGAGGAAGGTTGACCGCAAGGCGCTTCGCCAGCGTGTCCAGGAATCCACCCGCGAAGAACTGGAGCGGTTTCAGTCGTCCTCGCCCCCTGCAATAGTCGTCGCGCCGCGAACAGATCGAGAACGACAACTGCACCAATCCGTGGCGGAGCTGCTGCGTCTGAACCCGGCATCCTTTGGCATGGATCAGAACTTCATCAGTCTCGGTGGCGACTCCGTCACTGCGATGTTGTTGGTCAACAAATGTAAGAGCCAGGGCTATAAGGTGACCGTCGCGGGAATCCTCCAAACGCCATGCATCGCCGACATTGCTTCACGTCTGAAAGCTCGCAAGGCGGAGTTGAAGAATCCGGCCACTGCATGCAACGAGTGTGTCGTCCCCGTCACCATCCCCAAGCTCCCCCACTCCGACCCGGTCGAACAATCCTTCTCGCAGGCGCGCATCTGGTTCCTCCAAACCCTCCATCCAGACTCAACGTGGCTTCTGCTCCCATCCGCCACACGACTCCAAGGCCCCCTACAGATCGACGCTCTCCAGACCGCGCTCTCCGCCCTGGTCGAGCGGCACGAAACCCTAAGAACCACCTTCGAAAGCCGCAACGGGCAGGGAGTGCAACTGGTGACCCCGTTCCAAGCGAGACCCCTACTAGTGTTGAACATCATCTCCGGCTCGGAGGCCGAGCTGAACCAGACCCTCCGCCAACAGCAACTCACTCCCATGGACCTCACCAAGGAGAGCTGGCGCGTGGCGTTGTTCCGGCTGTCCCCCACGGAGCATGTCCTCTCGCTCGTGTTCCACCATATCATCTGCGACGGCTGGTCGTTTGACATCTTCATGAAAACGCTCGAGGCGTACTACGCCGCCGCCATGCGCGGGCAGCAGCAGAAGCAGCAGCAGCAGCGTCCCCTGCGATACGCCGAGCCGCTTCCAATCCAATACCGCGACTTTTCCAGCTGGCAGCGCCAGGGGGACGCGGGGGTGAACCCGGAGCATCTGGCGTACTGGGTCCGGCATCTGGAGGGGAGTCAACCGGCGGAGTTTCTGTGCGATAAGAAGAGAACTGGGGCGCTGTCCGGGATGGCCAGGAGCCAGCGAGTGATGATCGACCGCCGTCTCTACGGCGATCTGCTGCGGTTCTGCCAGGCGCAGCAGGTCACGCCGTTTACGGTGCTGCTGGCAGGGTTCCGCGCCACGCATTATCGGCTCACGGGGGCCGGCGATGCCACCGTCGGGATTCCATACGCTGCTCGCAACCTGCGCGAGCTGGAGGGGCTGATGGGGTATTTTGGGAATGTGCAGTGCATTCGGACGAAGATCGACAGTCCGACGCAATGCTTCCGGCAGCTGGTCGAGCAGGTCCGCGCCGCCACTGCCGCGGCGCTCCAGAACCAGGATGTGCCGTTTGACCTGATCGTGTCGAAGATGTTGAAGAGTCGTGATGTCTCGCGCCATCCCTTGGTCCAGGTGGCGTTTATTCTCCATTCGCAGGCGAATTTTGGACGGCTTCGCTTGGAGGGCGTGGAGACTGAGCAGCTTCCGGTGCCGCAGTTCACCAGGCTCGATCTCGAATTCCATCTTCATCCTGGAGAGGGGGACGACCATCTGGATGGGGAGATTCTGTATTCGGTCGACCTGTTCAATCCCGAGACTATCCAGGCTATGCTCGCGGTGTTCTACGATGTTCTTCGGGGGGGTCTCGGCCACCCCGAGGCAGAGATTGCGTCCCTGCCCTTGACCGATGCGTATCCTTCGTTGCAGGAGAGGGGACTGGTCTATCCTCCTTCTATACCACAGCAGGATTGTTCCCGGGAGGAGGAGAGCAATAATATCGTCGACTCGTTCTACCAGCAGGTCGTCGCTGGTCCTGACAAGATCGCCGTCAGAGATCCCCACGCTCAGCTCACGTACTTGGAGCTGGATGAGAAATCCTCCTCGCTGGCTACCTGGTTACAAACCCGTTATTCCTTCGCTGAGGAAACCCCGGTTGCCGTGTACGCCAACCGATCCTGCGAGAGCATTGTTGCCATCCTGGGCATTTTGAAGGCAGGCCTGGCATATGTGCCGTTAGATGTCGGCGCCCCAATCCATCGAACCGAGATGATTCTTTCGTATGTTCCGATGTGTCGACTTGTTCTGGTAGCTTCGGGTCTGACGTTGCCTTCGGTCTCTTCGCAGAGAGTGAGATTTGTTTATGTAAGGGAATGTGTTGGTGAAGTGCGTACTGGTAGTAGTAGTACTAGTACTAGTACTTCTACTTCTACTTCTACTTCTACTACTAGAAGAGAAGTCAACGGATCCTCAAGAAGAACGCCATCATCATCATCAGCCCTAGCTTACATCCTGTTCACATCCGGCACAACAGGACAGCCCAAGGGCGTGATGGTCGAACACCAGGGAATTATCCGGCTAGCCAAAGACCCCGAGATTGTCACTCACACGATCGACTTCCCAGTTGGCGCGCATCTCCTGAACCCTGCCTTTGACGCCTCCGGTCTGGAAATATACAGCACGTTACTCAACGGTGGGACACTGGTATGCATCGACAAGAGCGTGGTGTTCGATTTTCCCGCGTTGGAGGCGATTTTCATCGCGAACGGCGTGCGACGCGTCGTCATGACTCCAGCCATGCTGAAACAGTGTCTGATCTCCTCGCCCTCCCTCATGGCCGTGTTGGATATCCTATATGTGGGAGGCGACAAGCTCGACCCAGCGGACGTCGTCAAGGCCACAGCAACAGCATCAACAACAACAGGCGCTGGCAACGTCCGAATCTTCAACTGCTACGGGCCGACGGAAAACGCCGTCGTCAGCACGCGATACGATGTCCCCACCACCGAGGCCGGCGTCAACGGCATCCCAATCGGTCGGGCGATCTACCAATCCGGCGCCTATGTGATGGACCCCAAGCTCCGGCTGGTACCCATCGGGGTGCTGGGCGAACTGGTAGTGACGGGGCTCGGGCTCGCCAGGGGGTACCTAAACCCAGAACACAACACCGACCGCTTTGTGACGATCAACATCAACGGGAAGGCCGAACGGGCATATCGCACAGGGGACGTGGTTCGATACCGGGCCAGCGACTCGCAGCTGGAATTCTTCGGCCGCGCAGACCAACAGGTGAAGATCCGGGGCCATCGCATCGAGCCGCAGGAGATCGACAATACGCTGCTAGCGCACGGCTTCATCAACGCGGCCGTGACGGTTGCGCAGCAGCGAGACGAGGGGCAGGGGCAGGAGGAGCACGAACTGGTCAGCTTCGTCACCGTCGACGACGCAGCCCCTGGTAGCAGTAGTAGTAGTTCGGAACTGCGCGAAATCGACGCCTGGGCTGAGGAGGAGCATGTCAATGGCTGGAGAACCGTCGTCGAAGGCGACGACCACTACGGCAATGTCGGGAGCACCATCCACCCAGACTCGCTGGGGAAGGACTTCCTCGGCTGGGTGTCGATGTACAACGGCGAGCCCATTGATGCCGCGGAGATGCGCGAATGGCTTCAAGACACCGTGGCCGCCATCCGGCGGTGCGGCGACGACCCCGCCAGCGTCCTCGAAATCGGCACCGGCACCGGAATGCTTCTGTTCAACCTGATCGGCAGCCTGACGCGGTACTTTGGCCTGGAGCCCTCGCCTCAAGCTGCGGAGTTCGTGCAACGCGCCGTCGCCCACTGGGTGCTGCCCTCCTCCTCCTCCTCCTCCTCCTCCTCCTCCTGCGCGGCGGGGGTAAAAAACATCCAGATCCACTGCGGTACCGCATCTGACCTCGCTGACGTGAAGCATGACAACAATGGGGCAGGGCCCTTCGATCTCGCCGTCATCAACTCCGTGGTGCAGTACTTCCCCTCGCTCGAGTATCTCCGCCGAGTGATCCGGGACCTGACACATCCCCGGCATGGGATCCGACGCATCTTCCTGGGCGATATCCGGTCGTATGCGCTTGCGCGTGAGTTTCAGGCGAGCAAGGTGTTGCATCTGCATGGTTCTCACCATGGCTTGTCGAGTGGTCAGTTTCGGCAGCATATGGCGGAGATTGCCTGGCTGGAGAGGGAGCTGTTGGTTGATCCGGCGTTTTTTACGGCGTTGGCGACGGAGTGGGAGGATGTTATCGAGCATGTTGAGATTGTGCCGAAGAGGATGAGGGCGACTAATGAGCTTAGTTGTTATCGGTATGCTGCTATTTTGCATGTTCGACGTCCTGGTCAGGTACAAGAGGAGGAGGTCGTCGAGCCGAAGTCGTGGGTTGACTTCAGCGCCAGTGGTCTTGATTATCAGTCGCTGTCGCAGTTGTTGGCTTCTTCTTCTTCTTCTTTTTCTTCTTCTTCTTCTTCAGTGCTCGCTGTCAGCAACATTCCATACAAAAAGACCATCGTGGAACGGCATATTGTCGATTCTCTCCAGCACTCGGAGGCAGCAGCTGATGATTCCAATCCTATCGATTGGAGCCAGGAAGCCTACGAACAAGCCCAACTGTGTCCCGCCCTGGAGACGGTCGATCTGCTCCATCTCGCCCAGCAGACCGGATGGCAGGTTGAGATCAGCTGGGCGCGACAACGCTCGCAGCGTGGCGGACTAGACGCCATCTTCCATCGCCATGCTTCTTCTTCTTCTTCTTCTTCTTCTTCTCCTCCTAGGGCCAAAAAAGAAGCAGCAGTGCGGTTCCGATTCCCCACTGACGAGGGCTGCTGTGCATCCGGCAATCACCCCATCGCCCTTCGGCGGAAGGAGAGGATCGCAAAGGTCCTGATGGACGACTTGCGGGCGAAGCTCCCCTCGTATCTCGTGCCCCGGATGATCCGGGTTCTGGACCTGATGCCGGTGAATACCGTTGGGAAGGTCGATCGGCAGGCTCTCTCGCTGAGGGGGGATATCAGCAGTAGTATCAGTAGTAGTACTGCTGAATCTACAGCGAAATCACGATCGCTGTGTCGAGAACAAGAAGGCCTCTCGCTGATAAATGAGACGGAGCGTGTCCTGTGGGACGAGTTTACGTCGGTGCTGGGAGCAGAGGTCCGGATCACAGATAACTTCTTTGATCTTGGGGGCCACTCGTTGATGGCGATTAAATTGGTCTCTAGGATCAACAAGCGGCTGAGGTCTGCCCTGCGAGTCAGCGAGCTTTTCCAGCATCCGACTATTGCGACGCTGGGGAAGTGGGTTGATGCGTCTAGGGTTCCTCTTCCTCACTCCAGTGGTAGTGGTGTCACGGTAGAAGAAGCCGGTTACTATAAACCATTCTCTCTTCTTTTTGAGAGTGACAACAACAGCAACAGCAGCAACAGCAGCAGCAGCGTTTCATCTTTAGAATCGTCTTCCCACTTCGCCAAGATGATGGCCCTGCCCGCAGGCGTGGAAGTGGTTGATATCTTCCCCGTGACAGAGACTCAGGCTTGGTTTCTCAGTGACTGGGGGTTAGTATCGCATTCCTTCATCATCAGGGGGGAGGTAGATGTGAATCGATTCCAAGCCGCCTGTCAGACCGTTGTCCGACACCATGCGATGTTACGGTCGATGTTCACCACGCTTCAAAACCGTCTTGTGCAGGTCATCTGTGGCGGCGCGGTCGATGTCCCCTTTTTTGATCGCCGTGTCGACGAGGGATATACATATACACCCGGCGAAATCCCGACGAGATTTGCTTTGATCTCTGAGTCTCGGACGGAGCATGTCTTTACGCTGCAGTTATGCCATGCGCAGTATGACGGGCTCTCGTTGGCTTCGATCCTCGCTGATATCGCTTCTGCTTACCGCGGGTCATTGTCATCGACAACAGCAGCAGCAGCTAGCTTTTCCCGCTATGTCCAGGTTTCTCGTTTGGCTCGCTCACACGATAGTCTGGAGTTTTGGAAACGCTACCTGGAGGGGTCTGTTATGACCAGTATCCGTCTTCCAACCAGCAGCAACAGCAACAGCAACGGCAACGGCAACAGCAACGGCAACAGACCTGTGGATAGTAGTAGTAGTGATAGTATCATCCGAGAAGCCTCCGGCGAGGTCGACCTCCATCTTCTCCCGGGGATTACATTCCCCACCCTGGTCAACGCCGCGATAGCCTTGACACTGGCCGACATCTCCAACAGCGCCGACGTGACGTTTGTCTGTGTCATGAACACACGTGATATCCTACTGCAACACCTCCCCCCCACCGAAGACCCGGAGTCTATTCCCGGCCCGTGTGTGAGTCGCAGTTTAATCCGCGTGCAAGTTCCCTCTTCCTCCAAGGACAAGAACAAGAACACAACCGTCCGAGACTTCTGTCAGAACATCCGAGACAACCAGGACCGAGTCTCCGCACACAATCATCTGGGGTTGCAGGATGTGGTCCAGAGCTGTGCCAACTGGCCATCACCACCAGGGCACAACAAGGGCATAGCTACCAATACGCCGTGGGTTACGCATCTCCCGGCGGATACTGCGGGCCCGACGTTTCCTTCGTTGGGAGGGGATCTTGATGTGGTGCATGCTGCGACGGAGGTGTGCATTAATCCGAGGGAGCAGGTGTTTGTCAGGTCGTCGATTACGGAGTCGAAGAAGGCGTGTATACAGATTCAGGCTTCGGGGGAGGTGGTGGATGTGGTGAGGGCGGAGGAGTTGGCAGGGAGGATTTTGGAGACTGTGAGGGGGTTAGCGGGGGGTAAATTATTTTGAGTTGAGAGATGATATAGATTATATAGAGAGAGAGGAAGATAGAGAGAGAGAGAGAGAAAGATAGAGAGAGAGAGAAAGAAAGTATACGCATTGTTGGAAGAAAATATAAACGAGGATCTATCATTAATGAACTTCATCTAGAGATATATATACAATTACTTACTTTACTACTATAGGATATGTAGAGCGTATGTGATGATATTCTTCTTTCTTCTTCTCTTCTTCTCTTC
The DNA here is from genome assembly GCA_015844325.1 of Aspergillus nanangensis. Taxonomy (NCBI): domain Eukaryota; kingdom Fungi; phylum Ascomycota; class Eurotiomycetes; order Eurotiales; family Aspergillaceae; genus Aspergillus; species Aspergillus nanangensis. Next base: position 646,395 of record VCAU01000006.1, on the reverse strand, counting down.
TTGGAAAATGAATTGAAAGTAGTAGATATATATAATACCTACTCCTAATGATAATAATCAATAAGAAAACTCCTCTCCACTCCACCGATCCCTCACAATCCTCATCTTCATGACCCCCTTCCTCTTCACAAAGAAATGATCACACCAATCCATATCCCCATCCACCATGTCAAACAACTCCATATCAAATCGCGAAAACATCACCGCCAAATACGTATAAATCTCATGATACGCCAACGCCATGCCAATACACGACCTCGACCCCCGACTAAACGGCACATAATACTGCTCCAGCTCTTTCCCGCGGGCCCCCAGCCAGCGTTCCGGCCGGAAGGACTTGGGGCTGTCAAACACCTCGGGGTTATGGTGGATGAGATGCAGGGAGTGCGTGAGGATAGCACCCTCGGGCAGATAGTGACCATCCACCACGACACCCTTCTCCGGCACCGTGCGAGGCAACGGCCCCGCCGCCGGGGTGAACAGCCGAAGAGTCTCCTTGATCACGGCGGAGAGGAAGGGCAGCTGCAGGACGTGTGGGAGGTTGAAACTATCGCGGATGTAGGGACTGGCGGCGTCGAGTTCCTGGCGGAGGGTCTGCAGGCAATGGGGGTAGCGGAGGAGGCAGTAGGTGGCGTTTTCCAAGGTGAAGCCCGTGGTGTCACTGCCGCCGGTGATGAAGGCACAGCCCTCGTCGATGAGGACGGAGGGGCTGGGGGCTTCGGAGGTGATCTTCAGAGGGGGGTTGAGGAGGAGGTCGAGAAAGGTGCCATCTTTGGGGTCTTGGTTAGGGTTGTTGCTGCTGTCGGTGACTTTCTTCTTCTTCTTCTCCACCAGGTATTCATTCACGGCGACAGTGGCTTTCTGCTTGAATGATTAGCCTGACTTAAACTCACCATTTCTAGGAAAAAAGAAAAGACTAAAAGAAAAAGAAAAAAAAAACCTACTTCACGCAACTGAAAAAACTCCGGCATCCACATCTGCGCCACCGCCGGCGGAATCACCGCCAACAGCCTGCGATACACCGGAAAATGCTTAAACCAATGAAACTGCGAACTAAACCCCTGCAAATCACGAATCAAGTCCGGCATGGCGTCCTCCTCATTCACCAGCCCCATGGGCCGCCCGAATGTAAACTCGGCGATGACATCCACGGTGAGAGCGCGCGCATACCGCAGCAGATTGATATATCTCCCCTTGCGAGCCTGGCCGGCCATGACATCGGCGCAGTACATGACCAACTGGTGCAGACTGGGGCTGTAGGCCAGAACGGCCTGGGGTCGCAGGGGGAGACTCAGCAGGGCGCGGCGGATGTGGTGTCGTTTCCTGTCGGTCATGGCGCCGATGGCGTCGCCGACACCGACGGATGAGTAGAAGAACTCGGATTTGTTGAAGGGGGAACCGCTGGCGAAGGTGGTTTTGTAGACTTCGGGGTCGTTGACGTGGACTTGGTTGGGGCCGGTGCGGATGATGGAGGATTCTATTGAGTTATTATTATACATATATAGAAAAGAAAGAGAGAGAGAAAGAGAAAAAGAATATATATACTGTATGTCGCGTGCATCTGCTCGATCTGCTTCAGGTACTCGCCATCGTGAACTACATCGTAGTAGAATTCATACCACCCGGTTAGGGCTGCTAAGGGGGGTCCAGGGACTCGGGCCAGGCGATGGAAGACGAGTCGTGTTAGAATCAGATAGATGAGAGAGGCGAGGAGGGTGGCAGAGAGGAAGTGAGTGTATGATGGGGGTGTCTCTGGCCATCTCTGAGTTGGAATTATAGTTCTAATTGAAGCTGTAGTTGTGTTCATGTTGGGGATCAACTTGGATGGCTTCATTCAACGGGCACACAAGGTGAAGAAACAACACAACAGGGGAATCTCTCTCTCTCGAGGATGATGGAGAGAGATTAATGCTGTACATTCTGACTAGAATTCCAGGGCCAAACGACGAGCATTCCACTCTGCTCCTGGCAAATTCCGATGAGAAACAAGGAGAGAGAGAGAGAGAGAGAGATAGGCAAGGGATTTGTCTGAAACATGATTCTGAATGCTATATTCATGTCCTAAGTAAGCCAAGAAGAAGTAAATCAACCCTTAACAGCTTCAACAATGCCATCCCCTCCCTCCTCCGCCGACTCCCAAATCTTCACCACCTCCAGCCCCGCCGCCTGCAGCAGCGCATACCACTGCTTCTTCGTCCTCTCCATCCCCCCATTACACACCATGGCCGCAATATCCGATTCCGCCTGAAACTCCGACGCCCCCTGCTCCGGCACAATAATCTCATGCAGCAGCAGCTTGGAATACCCGGGCGTCATCGCCGAGACAATCCCCTCCAGAATCCGCAAACAGTAGCTATCCGGCCAGTCATGCATGATATGGTGGCAGAGGTACGCTCTCGCCCCCTTCACGGGCTGCTGCCCGCTGAAAAAATCATGGCCCACCTGCTCAATCACGGCGCTGAACTCGCCCAAGGGCTCCAACACCGCGGGCAAATCCTCCACCACCAGTCGGCCGGCATGGGGGAATTGCTGGTGGAAGGCGATGAGATCGTGGCCCTTGCCGCCGCCGACGTCGACGATTAATGCCGTCGAGGGGTCGGCGCCGGTGATGATTTGCTGGTGCACGGGGTACCAGCTGAGCCAGGATTTGCGCGCGCCCATGGCGTTGCCCATGAAGGCGTTGAAGTCTTTGAGGACCGACGGGTGCGAGACGATGTACTCGAAGGTGGTTTGGTCGGTCTGGAGGGCGTGTTGCACCAGCCCCTTTTTGGTGTTGGTGGGCGAGGCGTAGCCGTGTTGCTGGAAGAAGGATGGGGCGCTTTGCATGGCTGGGACGACGAGGTGGGAGCTTTATCATGGAGGAAGTAAGTAGTTAACAAATCTGTGATTAGTTTGTGTAAAGGAACTCAACTGAACTTACTTGAAGCGATGGCCGGCCGCTATCTCCTCCCTAGCCATGGCCTTGGTGATGCGCGTGGCGGACCATGTTCTGGCATCGGTTTCTGCAACCAGGTGGACTGTGGAGAGGAGTCGGAGGATGCGATCTAGACAGATAGAGGGAGGGTTACTATCATTCATTCATTCCAACTCGCATGGAATGGAGAGATCCAACTCAACTCACTGATCAAAAGTTCTTCCCCCCCAGCCAGCGTAGCCAGCGATGCTGAGGTGACAGGTCCATGCTCGACCACGAGAGCAAAAAGGTTCAGATCAACAGCAATCCTTGCAGTGAGGGCAATCACCGGCTGTGGAAGTTAAATCAGAAATGGTGTAGGGGTAGGAAGTCAAGAAAGAGTTCATTACCGAAAAGGCCAGGCTAACGGCCACATTGTCGGGCTCTTCGACCTGAGCGGTAATGGCTTTGCTGAGTCGAAGGCATTCTTTTCGGGCTTCCTGATCGTCCTGGTTCTTGAGTCTGGGGGCCAGGGCCTGGATCTGGGCAATGAGGAGGGTAGGATCGTTGTCGATTTCGTTTCCGATAGTCATGTTGGGCTGGCTATACAGGTTAAGAATTGGCAGAGTTGAGAAGAGAAGTTAGGGTTAGGGTTAGGAGAGGGTGTGAAGTGATGCTCTTCTTATCCTTCACACATGGAGCCAATTAATTAATTCTATTCTCTTCTCCTGCTGCTGCTGCTATCCTAAACTTCCTGCTCGCCAGTGTCTTACTCTTGAGGTAAGGAATGTTGGGCCTCAGCTAACACTGCAGTCCCCCCCCTTACAGGGAGATTCACCGACATTTCCGAAGATTCTCTAGATTTCTCTAGAGAAATGAAATGAACTGATTCTTTAGACTAGCTAATTGCAGGAAGCACCTCCTTCAACCCTCCATTCGCACTCACATACGCCCCATTCATCCACCTCGCCTCTTCACTCGCCAAAAAGCCCACAATATACGCCACATCCTCCGGCACGCCGACTCTCTGCGCCGCCGAGAACCCCTTGGCCATCTCGTCAATGACCTCCTTGGGATACAACTGACTCACCGCGCGAAACGAATCCGTCTCCGTCGGCCCCACGCAGACACTATTAAACGTCGCCTTCTTCTCCGTCGCAAACAAACACGCCATCGACCGCGTATAACTATCCAACGCCGCCTTGCTGGCCCCATACGTCACCACCGTGCCGGGGTTGGGCGTCTTACTCGCCCCGCTCGATATGTTAATGACCCGGCCCCCGCCGTGGGCCGGCAGATGCGGCATGCAGGCGTTGATGATCGACACCGGCGCGAAGCAGTTCGCCTGCATCAGGTCCTGGAAGTTGTCGAGCGTGAGGTTCTCGACCGAGGGGGTGTTGATGGGGTCGAGCACCGCGGCGTTGTTGACGAGGATGTCGATCGTGGCGGTGGCCAGGCCGGACAGCGTCGCCGCGATCAGGTCCGGGCCGACGGTGGGGTTGAGAAGGTCGGCTTGGATGGCGATGGCGGTTTTCACGCTGCCTTCTTTGCGGATTTCGGCCAGGGCGGATTCTGCTGAGGCGAGGTCGCGCACGTAGGTGATGGCGACTCTTTGCACGCCTTTGCGCGCCAGGTGGATGGCTGTCGCCCGGCCGATGCCTCGTGAGCCGCCGGTGATGAGGGCGGTTTTGCCGTGCAGGGACCAGGGGGCTGTAGGGGATGATAGAGTCATGGTTATATATGATTTAGGAATGGTTCTGATATTGTGTGTGGTGGCTTGGTAAGATAGATAGATTGATAGATCAGTAGATAAGTAAAAAGAAAGATGAATTCCCTTGTATAAAATAGAATGGAATCTATAGATACAGACGAAGATGCCACTTTTATTTAAGGATATATGATTATTACGTCGCTTGTCGCCAGGTAAGACATTTTCTATCTATTGTGAGCTCTTCTTAATATCATCCAGGTAGTCGGTCTAGCCGATGGGATGTTACACACGTTACTCTCTATAGACAGACAGACAGAGAGAAAGTGAACCTTCCCCCCTTACACATCCACTGATTGTCTCTCCGTCTGTAAGGAATACACCTCCTTGCTGCATAGTCCTGATGATACACCGTCTCACCGACCGATGTAGAAGGAGAAATAGGATTCCATGAGCCCCGGAAATATGTACAATAACAGGGTTAGCATTCTTCGGAAACGCATGTCTCGGACTAGATGCCTTTTTCCTTGATAATAATCATAATCATAATAATAATATTTTTTATTATTATTATTATGATTATGATTGTTTTCAAGGAATGTCAAGGAATGATCCCACATCCAACCGTCTCTGGTCTCGACTAGGATGGAGTATAGACGTAAAATCACAAAGAGGGACTCTTCCATCTACATCAGCCCTATAAACTCCAACTCCAACCATGCAAGAAAAGATGCAAGAAAAGATGGAAGAACCCCCGAAATTCAAGGTAATCATAGTCGGGGGATCCATCGCCGGACTGACCCTGGCCCATTGCCTCGCGCAGGCCAACATCGACCATGTGGTTCTCGAGCGAAGAAGCGCCATTTCTCCCCAAGAAGGCGCCTTTATTGGCATCTGGCCCAACGGCGCCAGAGTGTTCGAACAGTTGGGCATCTTTGGCGATCTCGAGAACCAAACCGCTCCTTTCCACCGAATGCATCTTCGCTACCCCGACGGCTTCTCCTTCACCAGCTCCTTACCTGAGCTGGTTAGTGAATGGTTAGTAGTAATAGTTTCTAGTAAACAATTCATTAAGCCAAATGATTGGGTTCTAAAAAAAAAAAAAAAAAAAAAAACTACAGCTTCGGATATCCCATCATCACCCTCGACCGCCAACGAGTCCTCCAAGTCCTCCACGAGCGATACCCTTGCCAATCCAACATCCACGTCAACCAAAAAGTCGTCCAAGTGCAACCCTTCGACCACGGTGCTCGCGTCCTCACCGAAGACGGCTCCGTCTACACCGGCGATCTCATCGTCGGCGCCGATGGCGTCCACAGCTCCATCCGCGCCGAAATGTGGCGACTCGCCGATGCAACCAGCCCCGGTCTGATCACCGACCACGAGAGGAAGAGTCTCACCGTGGAATACTCGTGCGTGTTCGGCATTTCGTCGCCCATCCCGGGGCTGGAGAGCGGCGAGCTCGTCAACGCCTACGCCGATGGATGTTGCGTGATCACCTTCCATGGCGCCGATGGCCGTGTCTTCTGGTTTATGATTGAGAAGCTGCCGAAGAAGTATGTGTATCCGGATAACCCGCGGTTCTCGATGGGGGATGCCGAGGGATTCTGTGCGCGACTGGCGCATGTTCCTATCTGGAGGGATATCTGCGTGGAGCATCTGTGGAAGAATCGACTGTTTGTGTCGATGACGGCTTTGGAGGAGGGGCTTTTTCAGACATGGCATTTTGGCCGCGTGGTTTTACTGGGGGATAGTGTGCACAAGGTAAGGCTTTTTTTTTTTTTCTTTCTTTCTTTCTTTCTTTCTTTCTTTCTTTGTTCGCTTTTTGACAAGGAGGGGCTTGGCTTGATACTTATATATCATATGCTTAGATGACTCCGAATATTGGCCAAGGCGCGAATACCGCAGTGGAAGACGCGGCGACACTCGCTTCGCTGATCAACAAGCTAGTATTATCTTCTTCTTCTTCTTCCTCTTCGTCAACTTCCGACATTCAAAATCTCCTCCAACACTTTCAATCCCTCCGATATGACCGCGTGAAACGAACCTATGAGCAATCCTGTACCGGGGCCCGTCTACAGACCCGCGACGACCTCATGAAGATTCTGATCGGCAGATACATCTTCCCCTATATCGGACCTTTCGTCTCGCAGAGCATGTGCAAGGATATTGCCGGGGGTCATGTTATCGACTTTCTTCCGTTGCCGAAGCGGTCGAAGGCGGGATGGGTGAAGTATAACCGGTCCAGCCAGAAATCCATCGCCGCCCAGCTTTTCTGGCTTTGTCCGGTGATTGTTTGTCTGTTGGGGATGGGGTTTTTGCGGCCTTGGATGTCTGGAGTTGGTGTTATCGGTTGAAGTCTTAGTTTTTTTTGTTATTGTAAGTGCTTTACTTAAGAGAGACAGTTGCAATATATTAGTCTATTCTATACCCATGAGGGTTAATTATCAATTTTAGGGGTAAATCATATAAATAATAAATAAATAAACAGTAGCAGATGTACATTCCTGAAGTAGTACTGACTGACCCTTGCCTCCTACAGGAGATCAACTCTTCAAATAAAGTCATTCATTTCCACTGAATCCAACTACCTTCCAACTGCACTGTTGCTTTTAAAAATGCATCTTCTCTTCTTGCTTGGGACTACCTTACTGATTAGGGCCACCTTCGCACAAGAACGACAACTGCCCTACTACGTCTCCCAACTGGTGTCTTATCCCTTTGAGTCATTCAATGGGACGTCCGTTGTGGAAGATGTTGTCCAGCTGGACGAATTGGACAGCCCCAAAATAAAGCCCCAAGTCAATGGGACAGTATTCGATAGGTGAGTACCAACCCTTCACTTAATTTTACAAGAGAAGAGAATAACAATAACCCCTTTCCAGCTGGTGGTTCGACGCCTTTTCCAGCACCAACAATGAGTCCATCACGATGGTGTTTTACAATGCCGGCCCCGACAGTATCGGCGCCCCCGACCTGGGAGGCGCCCTCTTCGTGGATATCACAGGGACCTTTGAGAACGGCACTGAATTCGCCTTCCACATCACCGCCCCTGACGGCGCCGTGGTCGAGTCCGGAACCCAGGGCATCCGGGGCGACTGGATAGGATCCGGCTGCTCCTTCATGGGCAGTGACCTCCACCAGGCAAGGCCCGAGTACACCGTCTCGATCGACAATGCAGCTCTCGGGGTGTCCGGGACATTGAAGCTGCAATCGGTACATACATATTAGTTCTCCCTAGTCAGTATATACTGACTTTCTCTTCTCATTATAAGACCTCCCCTCCCCTCGCCCCCTGCGGCGCCCCCAACAACCCCGGTTCTTCCCTCCAAATCGTCCCTCGCATCTACGAGGCCTTCGCCCAGCCCGACGCCACCGCCGTAGTCGATTTCACCATCCACGGCCAACCCCTGCAGTTCACCAACGGCATCGGCCGCCATGACAAAACCTGGGCGTCGGCCCCCCTGGCCACCTCGTTAAAGACCTGGTACTGGGGCCACGGCCGGGTGGGCCCGTATGCCTTGACGTGGCTGGACGCGGTGACCCCGGATGGAACCGAGTATTCGGTGTCCTTGATCAGTGAGAACGGGGAGGTTGTGGCGCAGAGTTGTCAGCCTGGCTCCGTCGTGGTGAGGCCTTGGGGGGTGAATGGGGAGTTTCCGCCGGGAAGGGGGCGGGATGCGCCGGAGGGGTATCTGCTACGGTATCAGATGGGGCCGGGGAGGGGGGATTTGGTGGTGAATTTTACGAGGGAAGTTGGGCAGTCGGAGGTGGATTTTTATAAGAGGATGGTTGGGAAGTTGGTTGGGGGGGTTGAGGGGGAGGACGAGGAGGTATATGAGGGGAGGGCTTTGGCGGATCAGTTTCAGTTTTAGGGTTTAGGGTATATACCTAGGGTGTCTATATGGGGTATCTGGATACTATGCAACAAGTCACCAATTTCACAGCAGACAACTCAATGTAAGGAGGAAGAGGAAGTCTTTCTTACACCGCAATTTGGGGAGAATGGAACACTATATGTAAGGGTGAATATTCAGCAGGAAAGAAAAGATGATATCCTCCGTTGTTCTTCAGGTAAGGGGGGGGGGAGGAGGAGGAAAAACAGTTCCGACCAGTATCATACCTTGCTGCTGGATATGCTATATATATATATATATAGGTTTATATATATAAACCACGAGACTAACCTAACTCCCCCTGCTACTTCATACTACTCTCCCAATTCTGGCTGCCAAAAAATGACACAAGACGACGAACTCGCTGCTGCTTCTCAGGCAGTAGCCAAAGCCAGTAACAAAGCTACTACTGCTGCTACTACTACCAACACCTGGAACTCCCTATCCAAATATGCCAGTTTCAACACTGAGTCTGAACGCCAATGGTGGAACGACAGCGGCGCCCTCATCGCGCGCTTCCTCCACATCGCCCGCGGCGACATCCACGAGCAATATCAATACCTCCTCTTCGTGCGCCAACTCGTGCTCCCCGCCCTCGGCCCCTACCCCCCCATCCGCCGCTGCTGCATCAACATCACCGAAATCGGCATGGAGCTCAGCCTCAACTTCACGGGGCCCGGAAAGCCCGTCTTCCGAGTGAGCGTCGACCCCATCAGCCCCATGAGCGGCACCGCCATGGACCCGTTGAACGTCGACACCGTCAACTCGATGGTCTCCCGCCTCGCCTCCATGGGGCTGAAGGGCTTCGACCGCTCCCTGCATTACCACTTCACCAGCGAGTTCGCCATGCCGGACCACGCCGCCCGCACCTACCAGCAAGACAGCGCCGAGGCCATCGCCTGGTCGCAGACCATCCTGGGCTTCGACTTCAAGGACGGCAACGTCGTGACTAAACAGTATATCTGGACGAGACATGCGGCGCGCGCCACGGGCTTGCATCCGCACGCTCTTCTCCGACGCGCGGTGGCGCGAGTCGACCACCAGATGCGCTGCTCGGCCGCCGTCGACCTCGTGCTGGACTACATGGAGGCCTTTAACGGGGACATCCCCGTTCCGTTCTTCAGTTGGGACCTCATCGACCCGACCGAGTCCCGGCTGAAGCTGTACGGCATTGCCTGGCAGTGGTCGTTCGCCAAGGTGGAGGAGGTCTGCACCCTGGGTGGGAAGCTGACCGGCCCCTCGACGCGGCGGAGTATCGATCTCCTGCGCCAGCTCTGGGGGATCTTGAAGCTGGGGGAAGGGAATCCCCCGTCCATGGGATTCACGTGGAACTATGAGATTTTTCCCGGTCAGTTGCAGCCGAATGTCCGGGTGTACTTTGCGATTTGTGATCGCAGTGATGAGGAGATTGCCCAGGCGGTGGCGAAGTGGTTTGAGTTGCTGGGGTGGCACGAGACGGCGAAGGAGTATCCGGAGATGTTGCGGTATTTGCAGTGAGTTTTTTTTTTTTTTGATTGACCCTCTCTTGAGAGAGATGATTAACCAGAATGATAGGCCCAATCGTGATCTCAAGAAGACGAATACCGCCCACACCTGGCTGTCGATTACCGTCTCGGAGAAAGGCGTTTATACCTCGCTTTACTATCATCCCTTGGCCAATGGGCCGGATGAGCATACCATTCGAAAGACATGGTTTTGAATGGATGTCTTCCATCATATATTGTTTTTCTAATTGCTTCTCATTTTTAAAGCCAAAGTAGTAGACAATGGAAGTACGTATCCGATTTAGTACATTCCCATTCGGTTTTTATGGTAATAAGCTTCATCATATCGTGATGAAGGAATGTATCAATCAATCTACTCCCCAATCATTCACCCACTTCTGCAAACCCCCTCAAAGTCCCAGCGTTCACTCCCAACTCCCACCCTGGAAATGAACAAGTCCCTTGGATCCCAGTCTCTCTTAATCCGATCCAGCCGCTCATAGTTGGCCGCTCCCCAGTACACATCCTGAAAGCCTGGCTCATTCGGATCCCCCATGTTCCGATACGAGACCCGCTGCGCCCCCGGGTCCAGAGCATACATCTTCGGCATCAGCTCGTGCGTCAACCGCTGCATAGCCCGATCTCTCACTGCTCCCCCCTCAGTCGAATCGACATTGACCACAAGGCTGACCAACTGCGCAGAGGACCCCCATGCCGGGTGCAGCGGTGTCTCCCCCCGTGGACGGGGGTCATTCACTCTTCCCCCGAGGTTACTAGTCAGCAGCCATTCTCCGTCGCGTAGTCCGATCTGCGACATGCGCTCGGCGAGCAGTCTCGGGCCGTCCTCAGAGTGGAACAACGTGTTGGAGATCAACGTCGACCCAAACAGTTCGGTGATCGTCGGGACATCGGCCGCGACATCCGAGCTTAACGAGTCCAGCAGAGTGGTCGAAATAGCGTATCTCTCGCTCGCAGTAGTTCCTCCAAGGAGGGCTGTGACCACCCGGTTGGCGTTGCTGACTCCCTTTTCGTCCGTTTGGTTGAGAAAGTACATCTCGGTCGATGCAGCCAGCTGGCCCGCTGGGGTTTGCCACAGACGGAAAACTCCCGCTGTGCCCTGGCGGTTGAGCGCCTGGATGACGCCCAGTAAGGCTGCGATGTCTTGAGACCAGAATGACGGGCTCTGGCCGTCGCCAGACACGCTGATGGTGCTCTTCACGGCCCGATGGTCGGGGTAGGCGAGCATCGTCACGCGAACCACGACGCCAAATGTCCCGCCGCCGCCGCCTCGCAGTGCCCAGAACAGATCGGCATGTTGGTTTGCGTTGGCGGTGATGAGGTCGCCCTGTTTTTTTTTTTTTTTTTTTGTCAGTCACCATTATTACATTACCTAGGTAGGTAGGTAGGTAGGTAGGTAGGTAGCTTTCGAAAGGAAAAAAAGACATACAGCAGCAGTCACGACTTCAAACTCCACTACATTATCCACCGCCAATCCCCAGGTATATCCTAGAAACCCCGGAACTCCACCCCCCTGGATAAACCCCCCAGCCGCCCCGACAGTGGCCGAGTCACCCCCCGTGACGATGAACCCGTTCTGGCGTCCATGAGCGTACAGATCTCCGATGAGAACGCCCGCTCCGACAGAGACAGCCGGTGCACCGACAGATCTATTCGATCCTGCAGGATGATACTGGATAGAGTCCAGTCTACCGGTGAAGATCTGGAAGGTATCGGGGCCACTCGACGAGCCCGCACCGTCGTGGCCGGTGTTGCGGACGACCAGCCGGAGGTTGTGCTGGCGGGCGAAGTTGACGGCCGTTTGCACTTCTTGGGGTGACTCGACCAGCGCGGCGTACAGGGGGATTCGGCCTTGGTGGCAGGATTCGGGCCAATCGGAGAGGGAGCAGGTTTCGTTGGAGCCGAAGCCACTTTCCCAGAAGGTGTTTATCAGGGCTCCTGAATGGGATCATTTGGTTAGTTATAATTATGGTTTTGGGGGAGGTAAGTCTAGAAGGAGGGGAGACGGTTGAACATACCCGGCTGTCCAGTCCGCCAACGGCCGCTGCTGCTCATCCGCTGGACAATGTTGCAGGCGGGCTGGTCCGAGATGGGCTCGTGGCAGACCGATGCGATGGGTCTCAGGTCGACTAGGTTGAAATTGAGCGAGGCGTTGAGGTGAGACCAGGCTGACAACGAGGGCCAGCCGGGGTCTCCTGGTCGATTACGACAACGGGAGTTCACCCGTGTAGGGGCTAGGGCTAGGTATATCGCGCATAGGAGAGCCAGCAGAGAGAGCACAGTTGAGAGAGGGGGAGTTCGGGGAATCATGGTGAGAATTTTGGAGAGAGAGAATTATCTGTGGTTTACTTCAGTTGGTTAATCCATCAGTGTCGGATACTCCTGGGGGAGATGCACAGCAAGGGTGAGCGGCCTCCGAGGCTACAGTTTGCTGGACAATCATGCTAGGGAGTCATCCCTTGTCGAACAGTTTGATGCATCATGCAGCTGTAGGCCAGCAAGGGGGGGGGGGCGGTTGGAATGTGTGAAATACGGAGGAGAGACAAAAAGATTGAACCATCTTCTGCTTCTCTCTTGATACTCCGTAGTTAGGTCTTTTAACTTGAGTCATCCCAACGAGTGATTTACTTGAGATCAAACTCTTCGAGATACATTCTCCGCCATGGACGATCTTCATCTAGCCCAGGACATGAAACACAACCCCAACCCTAACAATGGACCCCGATCCAAAGCATTCGACATGATCTCCAAGCTGGAGCCATCTCGGGGTCCTGCCCATCAGCACTGGTGGAATCTCACCGGCCCACAGCTGGCGTCGATGCTCGAGGAGGCGGCCTACGCGGTGGAGAGACAGCTCGAAATTCTCCTCTTCTACTATCACTGGATCGTATGTTTTCTCTCTCTCTCTCTCTCTTTCTCTCGATATATAAAAGCATTGCTAATAACAAGATAGGTCCCCTATCTGCGACACATGCCCTCATCCGACAACACTCACAACTGGCAATCTCTCCTCCCCGTCACCGTCGTCCCACTAGAATACTCGTGGAAATGGGACACAGCCAGCGAAAAACCCGAAGTCCGCCTCACCATCGAAGCCTTCAGCGACCTCAGCGGCACCCGCGCAGACCCCCTCAACCAAGCCGCCGTGATGGAGCTCCTCCACCGCACAAAAGCCATCCTCCCAGACCTCGACCAGACCTGGATCAACCACTTCTGCGCCACCCTCTTCGACGAGGACAAGAACAAGTATGTGCAGGAGGAGTCGCAGTCGGGCATGCGTCTCCAATCCACCATGCTGGTGGCCTTTGAGTTCGGCCGCTCGACCACCACTACCAAGACGTATCTCTCTCCGAGGCGGCCGGGCCAGCGGGGGTTTGCCAAGTTGCCGGAATACATGCCTGCCCTGCAGGCCCTGGGTGGTCATAACCGGGCTCTGAATACGCTGTTGGAGTTCCTCCGCGACAGTCCCCAGGGTGGCCAGCTCACCCCGTTCGGGCTGTCCTTTGATAATGTCGACCCGGCTTCCTCGCGGCTGAAGTTGTACTTCGCCTGTCCGAACACGAGCTACAATGCCCTGAGAGAAGTCTTGACCCTCGGCGGCCGCAAGCTGCAGTCAAAGGCCTTCGACATGGAGGAGAAGATCCGCTCTATTCACTCCCTTGCTAAGGCGCTTATGATGACGGAGGAGAATCTCCCCGACGATAAGGATATCATCTCTACTGCTGCTGCCGCCGCCGCCTTGCCCCAGACGCAGTTATCGACTACAACTGCTACTGCAGACATAGTCGCCGAACGAGCCCCCCTCCTGGCCGGATTTCAGTACTATTTCGACATCGCCCCCGGCGCAGACCTCCCGGATATCCGATTCTATGCCCCGATCCGCAAGGAACTGGTCAATGACCGTGCGGTTGCGGCGGTGTTGACGGATTGGCTGAAGGCACAGGGACGGGGTCGGTTCTCTAGTAATTACGTGCGTATGATGGAGGCGTTGGCTGGAGGGAAAGAATTGGAGGAGTGTCATGGTCTGCACTCGTTTATTGGGTGTTTGATTCGTTCGGATGGGGAGTTGGATGTGACGAGTTATATTTTACCGGGGTAGGGGTGAGCAGGTATGGGTATTTTTTAGGTAGTCTATTAGGATATATGAGGAGTTAGTTAACTCACAAGAATGAAATGGTTTCGGGGTTTTCTCTTTTGTTCTCTTGATATCTGATGTCTGATGTCTGATGCTCTCACGTGACTACATCCTACCCTAAGTTCTACGGCATCAAGTTATGAGAAAACAACCCAAATCATCTGCCTCAATCATCAAGATAACCTTAGGTACACTACCTTTACTACCTACTAAGTAGCCATAACCTCCCCCAACATCTCCGGCCCCTTCTCACTATACGACCTCACCAGATTCAACCACGTCAAATCCATCGCCTTCTTCGCCTCCGGATGCACCTTCTCCTCATACGCCACCAGCGCGTCATCAAGAACATCCCCAACTGTGCCCGACGACATCCCCCCTCCCACCATCATCCGCTCCAACGCCTCCGCCAACCGCAAACTATCCTGCATCGCCACATTGACCCCCATCCCTGCAAACGGCGTCATCAAGTGCGCCGCATCGCCCACCAGCGCAATGCCCCGCATATGGGGATGCGGATACGGCGCCAACGGCAACATATGCATCTGCTCTTTGTCTACCTCGAAGTCCGCGGGCTGGACCTCACACGCCACCGAGAGGAGGTGTTTGATATCCTCGGACCACGAGGCGAAGAATTCCTCGTTGGTGAGGAGGAACTTGCGTAGAGACTGGGGGTTGCTGGGGAGGGTGGAGAGGAGATGATCGGCTGTGACGAGGGGGTTGGGGCCGGTGGTGTCGTCGTGGTCCACGGATGATGAGAGTTTCTCTTTCTGCGCTGCTGCTGCTGCTGTCTGGCATTTCGAATGGAGGAAGAGACACACCCGTGCTGTGCCGTGGCATGCGCGCTGGGCGAGAACGAGCTTGTGGTCTCCGCAGACGGCAAAGGTTCCTCCGCCGATGAGCTTCTCGAGCTCCGGGTAGCGGTCTGCTAGTCGGGGGAGATACATGGTGATGTAGCAGACTCCGCTGTAGATGGGTTTCGGGGCGGAGGGGATCGTCGCCCGGGTGCGCGACCAGGCCCCGTCGGCGCCGACGATTAGATCGTATGTTTCTGATGAGGTCGTCTCAGATGCAGGAAGAGTAGTTTTCTTGTCCTGGAACTCCACCGTGGGTTTCGATTCGAGGCTGCTGTCTCCCCCCGACGGCGTGATTGAGAGAACCTTCGTCCCCCAGCGAATGCACTGGGCAGGGACAGACGAGAGAAGAAGCTGGGTGAGCGCATTGCGGGAGATCTCCGGATGTCCCTGGCCCATCTCATCGAAGAGAACCTTGCCGTGTTTGTCGAGCACCTTGGTTTGCTCGGTGCAGCCGCTCTGGATCTGCTGGAACTGCGGGTACAGACCACAGGCTTTGATGGCGTCTAGGCCGAACTCTTCCTGTAAATCCAGGTTGCCACATGGTATGTCGACTTCGGATGGGTCAGGTCGGTTTCGCAGCTCGAAGATGGTGAAGTCGAAGGGGTGGGAGCTGGCGGTCAGCAACGAGGCCAATGTGAGGCCCGCTGGTCCGGCCCCGATAATGGCGATTTTGAAGTCGGATATGGAATGCATTTACAGATATAGTTCGGATTCTCTTTTCGACTAGGTTAGGGTAGGTTATAGGTAGTAGTTTTATAGGGGCAGGAGGTTTGGGTGTATTAAATGATTGGGACTTCTCTGGCTGTCTGATCCGATTAAGGGAGCAAAAAGTACCTCCCCTCAGGTAGAGAAACATAACTACATCTCATCCTGAAGAGTAACTAGCGGTGTGACTGGAATGCCAGCTGGTCTGTGAGGAGGCCCTTACATGGTGGACAGCATCAGCATCCATGATGTTCGGATATGCAACAGGGTCATGCCCTCAGCTTCCGCCTTGCTCATTGTCTAGGGAATGAAGTAAGGGGTTCAGCTATATATATATATGGATTAATAGATACTATTGTCCTACAAACTCGGTCGATTTCAAACCGTCCATTGCTCCCCCTATAGCTACTCACAATGACTATCCAAGAAGAAATCCCCCGCCTCTCCTCCACCAAGGACCGCAACCAGATCTGGCCCACCGTGCAACAACATGGAGCAGCCATTCTCACCAACTTCCTCCCACCGGACGTCGTCCAGCGCCTAAACCACGAAGTCGACCCCTTCGTGAAGATCGAGACCGTCCCCGCAGCCCTGACCAAAGACCATCCCAACCGCGTCCTCTCCACGACCACCCGCATCATCAACATGCTGTCCGAATTCTCCCACGCCTACCGCCAGGACGTACTCAACAACGAGACCCTGCACAAGGTCTCCACCGACGCCTTCCACGTCTATGGCGATTACTGGGTCCTCATGGGCGCCGTCATGGAACTGGCCCCCACCAACCCGGCCCAGCCGCTCCATCGCGACATGCGATATTCCCATCCCATCGTCGACTATCTCAAGCACGACGCCCCGCCGACCTCCATCAACCTCCTGATTGCGCTGACGCCCTTTACTGTGGAGAATGGCGCCACCCATGTGATCCTGGGCAGTCATCGCTGGAAGGACATAAGCAGTGCGTCTATGGACCAGACCGTGCGGGCGGTCATGAGTCCCGGCGATGCGCTCCTGCTGACGGACAATACCGTGCACTGTGGGGGCGCCGATACCACCGGCTGCGAGACGCGGCGCTTGCTCTCCCTCACTATGGGGATTAGCCAGCTTACTCCGCTGGAGAGCAATTTGGCCGTTCCACGGAAGATCATTGAGAGTCTGTCGCTGCGGACTCAGAAACTGCTGGGCTGGGGGAGTCAGCGGTCTGCTGTTCCGGGAGATATTGGTCTGTTGACTATTCGGGGGAAATCGATTGAGAAAACTCTGGAGTTGAAGGCGGATCAGCCACTGGTCGATGAAGGAAATCATAATGTGAAAAACTGACATGGATAGGTTAGGTTAGGTTAGGTAGCTAGCTAGCTAGCTAGCTAATGGACACGGAGATTTCTTACCTAAACTTGTGAGAATGAGATATGGTGGTTGTACTGTATGGAGAGAGGTTCAAGTCAACACGAATACTCTATATGAATTGGCTCACAATGAAAGATACTCTATTGCTTACCTACCTAATATACCTTGGTGACGTAGGACAGGTACCCAGGTCCGGTGCAGAAGGGCTGTAAAATATGAATTCATAATTGATCTAACATTTAGTATATAACCAAGACTTCCGAGTGTAGAATGCTAAGAGTCTTCTCTTAAATTTGGTGGGCTGTTCAACTGACATCCTGCTTAGAATTACTTCACCCAGAACACTTACGACGGAGGCATTTCTAGGAGGCATTTCTATGTGCTATCAAAACAAATCTCATCGCTATTCTACACACAAGCACCAACTGCTTCCTTTTCACCATCTAGCCGACCAACCCAACCAAAGCCATATCTAGATGTATGCGACATTGCCAAGAATCAATTAGAACGGCTGCGTTTTGACTGCGTTAGCATCCCACCATTCGAAACATTCAAACCAAGAGGGTTCGGGTACATACGTTGTCCTCGGGGGCGATCGTGCGGTCGAAGTACTGATCGAAGAAGGGGAACTGGCGGAGGACGTCGTTGCGGACACGGGGAACTTCACCGAAGAAGAAGACGGCAAAGACACCCAGGCTGACGCCGAAGGTACCGGCAATCTGCGCACTATCATTTCCGTCAGTATATTTCGAGACGTGCAAAAAAACCAGGTAGAAACTCACTACTTGGTGGCAGCCTTGGCGGTGATGCCCTCGACGTGCTTGGGGATGGTGTACCTATTCACCGGCGAATTCGAGTCAGTAAAATGAATAGAAGAAAGAAAAAAAAAAAATTCCAATCCCCCTTTTGTACCACCAATAACTCAGGGAACAAAGTCTCCACCAGCGCAGCACATGGGATCTATTGTTTTGCTTGAGGGTCGGTAGGTATCACATCGAGAGGGCCGACTCCCCGAGGCACTCCCCCAAGACACAATCAGAGATGTCAATGACAGAAGTCATTTTCAAATCCTCCTCTTTATATATGTATATATATATATAGTGATTCCCCAGGCATACACGATCTACCACGTTCCGTCAAGACAAAAGAAGCTGAAGGGGAGTCTCACTTGGGCGCAAAAGGAGAGCGGTAAGCACCAGCGCTCTGGGCCGCAGCACGGCGAAGGGTCTGAGAGAAAACCTATAGTCACATCAGAGGAACCGTTAGCAATTGATAGAAGCAGATGGCTCAAGGAGTCAATCGAGGGGGGAGGGAAGGGTTCATCGGCCAATGACGCCCACTATCGGAGGTCACATCATGACATGGGCCGATCCAACCCTCTCTCTCACTCTCTCTCTCTCCACGGTCGATTCCACGGCAGATGAGTTCAGCGGATGGCAACTATATACACCGAGAGAGAGTAACGTACCATCTTGTATATAAGTCGAGAAGCAGACTTCTGACAGGAATTGGAGAGGGGGTGATGGTTCAACTGGGACGAGATTCGCGGCGGTCGACGAAAACCGGGAGAGTCCGCGATGTTCCCGACGGCCAATCAGCGGGGGCGGAAGATCGGATCACGTGAGTGCATCCGGCCATCGAATCAGAAACAGGGGATTTCCATTGGATCTTATTGGACCTCTTGATTGAATATAAAGAAATTGATCAGACATATTGACTCTATGCTGAGGGTAAATATTTGAAAATATGGAAGAAAATCAACCGGTTAATCTGCTAATCCAGGTGTGTATATCTATTAAGTCTTAAATAGGTAACCATGTTTTAAAGAGATAAACCTGGAATAAGAAGAAGCTAAACAGAATGCAAAGAATAAGGAGTGTAACAATAGTACAAAGGAGAGGTGGATAACAATAACAATGATGATGATATCACCCGTACCAAATTATGCTATAACATCATTGGTAGACTATCTCATTATTTCCATGAATCTAAAGCAGTTCAATCCCTTGGGAATACCGATGTCCAATTCTGAGGTGGATGGATACTCGAGGGCTGAATCTACCGGTGATAGACTAACTGAAGTAAATGTATGTTATTGCTAGGTATAATCACAGGTAACCATCAATATTATTTACTACAATAAAGACACTGGACCCAAACAATAGATCTAAGTAATTTCTTTATAAATAATATTTACTTTATATTAAGCCTAAATCTATATAGTTTAAACTGCGAGGTATTGTCTATTTAGTTCAAGCGAATAAAAATTCATAATGAGGTTATAAAAATGTGGAACTTATCTGTATCCTATATAATATGAGAGCTAGTCAAGATTCAACTAATTTTTAAAATAATCTTTAATTTATGACGAGTTTAAACCCCATATCTTGATATTCTGAATCCTGCTCAGCTGTAACCCCCCAGATACCTGCCCATACCCCAGCCCTTAGGTAGGTACCTACCTACTTACCGTGTTGCAATTATATATATTCTAGTGAAGAACTCAAGAGTAGATAATTTAAAGCATACATAAATTCTAGTCTTGAACAAGACAGAGATCAACGGCGAGCTTTTTGAGGTATCTACGCTCATGAAGCACCATGTACTTGATGGGTATTGCTTGACCATTTTGTTTGTATGTTGCCTGTAATTGTTTCCCGTCATTCTACAGCATCCTATGCCCTCTAGATCAGGTCAGTGGCTGTCATTGTGGGACTGTTCGTCCATCTTTTCGCAGAATATATCTATATATGTATATAGATAGTAAATAGTGTATAATTCGTAAAATCTAGTAAAGAACGGTCAGATTGGGGTCATTAAACAGCAAAAGTCATGGCACAATAGATAGATATCCTTAATCCTAACCGTATCTACCTATGCTAGGTAACTACCTATCTATATAGACCATGTCCTGTCTAAGGGTGGGTGAACATGTCTACAACACTCGCCTACAAGATATACTGTTACATAGATATATACATTTACATTCAAGGAACATAGTTCCTACCTATAGAGTTAGATCAACCATCAAGGGCGTTGTATTTACCTCAAGTCTCTTGCAGAAAGTGTCACAAAAGTCCAATGAAATGTACCTCATCTTCGCCCCAATGATATCATCCGATCTGCCGTCCTTGCAGTTGTTTGCGTCAAATGAGTGAATTAGTCAATGTCACAGGTATCATCCCTTGCTGGGGTCTCTTGAATCAAGGCTATAAAGCGAAAAGAGCCTTGGGGGCCAAATGCATGACAAGATTTGCGACTTGGAGGCATTTTCTAGAATTTCTAGAAGGGGGGATGGTATTTCTAGAGCTTTTGCTGTCACTGAAGTTACGCAATGCAATCAAGTAATTGGGTACGAAAAGATAGGAATAGAGTTTGTGAATTAAAGCCCTGTTTACGTGGACTCAATGAGTAAAATCCACATCTGTCTTTGTTTTCTTTTCTTTTTTTTTTTTTCAAAGAGATTGACCAGCTAGAATCGTCGTTACCTATCGCAGGCAACTAACCCGGCAACTTGACCTGCAGTGAGATCAACCAATGTGACGTCAGGATAATCATACATCAAGAATGATGATCAGTCATGCATCACCATAGAATTCTAGAAAAATGTCTTTCTTGGAATCGCGTTGACTGGCCGTGCCGAATATAGAACCGAGATCGTGCATCGATGCTGCAGGCTCCTGCAGGCTGAACACATCAGTGGGCTCTCTCCGTTGGACCCCTTTTTCTCTGCTGTCATGTTATTGTTGGCTTTCCTATGCTCCAATATTCGATCGGGCTGTGCAACGCATGCAGTTCTGGATGTAGGCAACATCCATGATCTCTACAATTGTATGTCCACGTAAGGGATGGTTGGTTTGAGTGCCACCTCGTTTCGGGGCAATATCTTACCTCGACGGGGCACCTTTTGTCAAGTGACACACCTCACCACAAAAAAAAGGGGGGATCCGTTTAGAAATCCTTCAATTGGGGGTCCGGAATCTTCCTTCATCAGCGAGGACGTAAGGAGGGAGTTTCTCTTCCGTAATGCGACTGGGATTGCTCGGGGGAACCGAACTAGAAGGCTGTGTCGCTAGACAAAGGGGGAACACAAGGAGCTAACAACGCCCGAGAAAGGCTTATACGACAATGACTACCTAGTTTGTGATGAGGGCGGCAGAAGGATGCCGAACATGCGAGCATACTTCTCGGGAAGACTAGGGGGGGGGAGGCGGCTTCCCGCCGGGCAAAAAAGATTAAATAAAATAAACTGACCAATGTCGGGTCTCTGTTGACCCTTGTGCTCCTGGGAACTGCTGTTGTTGGTGTCAGCAGCATAATAATAGTATTAATGAACTCAAACAGTCAAGCTCGCTAAGCTTTGAGTCAAGAGTTGTGGCGGGAGACAAGGATTGAGTAGTGGAAGGTAATTAAATGGATAACTGTCATTTGATATAGAAGGGTTCAAAGTTGGTTGAGGTGTGCCTCATGTGCTTGAGATAGACGCTTTGATAGGATAGAGACGTCAAAAGTCGATAGTTCTAGACAGACCAAGACCGACGCCCGGAGACAGAATCGGGCAAGCTCAACGAGTGGAACTGATAGGAGCTGAACTTTGAAATGAAGAGATGCATTGAAGCTCGGGACTGGATGGGGTGGCTAACGTCAGATTATCTGGATCAACAGGAGCATGCGTCCCAGATCCTGCTTTGATATGTGAACAAGTATCAAGGGGTAAAGAACTCAGCCGTGTAACTTTCTAACCAAGTGGGTTGGTGACGGGGACGTTTCATCTCCTCTCCTTTTTTTACTTTGGGCGATGCCAGACCCAGAAGACTGGCACGAGGGCACGATGATGATGCATCTCCCAGTGAACTCATATTGCGCCCCATTCCATGCTTTCCCAGAGGATGGGAAGTATGGAGCCCCCAACGACAGGTGTGGAGTAGGATGCAAGGGACCCTCGTCCAGCCATGTGGTTGCATCTCGAGAAAAATGGAAGACTGGAACGAGGATCGAACAAGTCCGAATATGAGAGGTTGTCTGTGTCGTTGGGGGAACGTGATGGCAGCGGAGATCCTCACTGGCTGCGGAGAGAAACGCCAAGGGTGCCATGACCTCGGCTGGTTTACTTGGGGAATAGTACAAGTACAATCAGTTAGGTTGGGCCGAAGTTATACTAGTATTTAGTGTTATTAATATTAGTATGATGTTCATGACATTGGTATTTATGGCAATTATTTTTTAATAGGAAGAATTAATTATCCTCGGCAGCATGCACTCCAATTGTTTTTTTTTTCTCGGCTGGGAAAGGGATGGCATGACCAGATGCCTGTTTCGGCAATTCCATTGCTTCGCCTCGTTGGAGGCGATACATTAATTAGCATGCAGGACTAGGTAGTTAGAGAGAGTGAGAGTGTGTTGTTGGCCCTGCAAGGAATGAGGATTTTTTATTATTTTGTTTTTTATCTTTTGTTTTGTTTTGTTTTCTTTTTCTTAATGAATCCTCCTCGATGTTCCTCGTCACTTCATTGAAATGGGGGAGGTACCTCTCGTAATTAAATTAATTCATGAGGGACAGTGACGATGGATGGATGCTGCAGCCGGGGATCAACAATTTGTGGTTGAAATCGATGAACATGTGTGTCTGGGCAGGCTCTGATTGGCGGCAACGGGTTGAATACCGAAGGCGGTGAGCGTCGATCGTCGATGGTTCTGCCGCCACGTGTGGCAATGATTGGACAAGAGTGACCATCTCATCCCGCTTTTCCGCTGAGTCCGGAAGTACAAGACGTGACATCCAGATTTGATCTGGACGGATTCATTTTCTCTCCCCATCCTTCTGCCTGCCTCGTTATTATGATTCTTGCATCTCATCCCGGATTCTCTCCACCAATGGAGAATTTAATTTATTTTGGAATTCCTTCTGTTCTTTTTTTTATTTTAATAATTCGTATTGAAAATAGAAAAATCTTTTTTTAAAAAAAATCTCCCCCATGACCCACCCCGAATTAGACGTTGCACGATGGCCACGCCCCCACCGTGGGTTCTTAGGGTCTTTCTGGTCTGGGCAATGGAGTTTTCGTCCACTGATAGCTCTTTCTCCTCCGAATTGTCCGTGGAACCGCCCCCGCTACTCTGGCTTATCATAAACCAGCGTTCACACATGTGCCTGGAGCAGGCGGGTGTGCTGGCTGTTCAATTTTCACTGCCCAGAAATTTCCCGGCGTGTTGGCGTTCACATATAAGTCAGAGCCCAGTTCTTGTCTAACTTGGCTTGCATCGTGTGCGACGCCTTCCTCCCTATCCTCGTCTCAAAGAGGCAACCAAGAGTCTTCTCTCCCGTCTTGAGGACCTCTTAATCTTCGAGCCAAGAGCCACCGTCTGGTTTTTCGCAATCTTGACTTCCCACGTTCAACCACACAATGACCGACTTTGGCCCTCGTGCTCCTCATGGCCCCGATATGTCGGGGACCCATGATCCTCTCGAGGACATGGACATGAATGAGAAGGGCGCTTTCGATGCGCTCATTCGTCCCGACGACAGCTACACCCCCGATGGTACCTACTGGGCCGATCTGAACATCCTCCGTCGCATCAAGTTCGTCAGCGCCTATGATTCCAAGGAAGCCAAGCGCGAATTGAGTGGGATCTGGGAGATGACGAAGAAGGATCCCCTCTCCCCCGTCTCCTATTATTTCCGAAACATGGTCCTTCCTGGTGCTGGTCTGGGTCTCGAAGGGTAAGCTAACACAAATCCTCTCCCCCCGGAAAAAGAGAGAGGGACCACAAAAAGACTGACTGGTCCGTTTCCTTGACTTTTAGTTACGTGCTCTTCTCCATCGGAAACTTGAAGCCCCTCTTCCAAGCCTCGTTCAAAGAGTGCTGGGACGATAACACGATCTGCAACCCACAATGGCTCCACGCCATCGACTACCTGGAAATCTGTGGTATCATCGTGGGTCAGATCTTAGTTGGTGTTCTGGGTGACTGGTATGTCTCCATATATATCCTTGAGTGTTGCGGTAATTCCTGGTGTGAAATTATCTAATCGGGGTTTTTGCTTAGGATCGGTCGTCGGTGGGGTTTG
Organism: Aspergillus nanangensis; assembly: GCA_015844325.1. Lineage (NCBI taxonomy): Eukaryota > Fungi > Ascomycota > Eurotiomycetes > Eurotiales > Aspergillaceae > Aspergillus > Aspergillus nanangensis. The sequence continues at coordinate 622,283 of VCAU01000006.1, read as the reverse complement.
ATTCAGGATGCGACGATTATGCTTCTCGGTTTGGTGATGCTTACAGCCGCCTGGGGTGTTACCCAGAATGGTTGGATCATCTGTTACGCTTGGTCTTTGTTTGTTTACGGTATTGGTGTTGGTACGTGACCCTTATCCTATTATGGATCCTCCCCCCCAAATATTCCCCCCATGCACGTGGCTGACCCTTGACTATATAGGTGGTGAATATCCCATGACTGCCACTAGCGGTATGGAGAACGCCGTTGGCTCTGGTAAAATCTCGACCAAGGAGGACCGTCTCCACCGTGGCCGTAAAGTCACTAGTGCTTTCTTGATGCAGGGCTGGGGTCAATTCTTCAACCAGGTTATCCTCATCATCTTGCTCTTGTGCTTCCACCATGGCAGTGGTAACAACCCGTACTCGGCTGTGTCCGCTCAGTGGACCTACCGTGTGTCCTTTGCCATTCCTGCCGTTGGAACCCTGTGGCTCGTTTACTACCGTGCCTACCACATGAAGGCTGCAAGCAAGCAGCTCGTCTCCGCCAAGAAGAAGGCTTCAGTCACCGGTTACGACGTGCACTCCCTCAAGCTCACCTTCCAGCACTTCGGATTGCGAATCTTCGCCACTGCCGGTGGTTGGTTTGCCAACGATGTCTTCTTCTACGGAAACAAGCTATTCCAGTCCGAATTCATCAAGGTTATCAGCCCTCAATCCGACTCCATCATGCCTACCTGGCTCTGGAACTTGTGTAACGTTGGTGTATCGCTGGTCGGGTACTACTGCGCCTCGTTTCTCATTGACAACAAACTTTATGGCCGCAAGTGGATGCAGATTGTCGGCTTCTTGATGTGCTTCGTCCTTTTTATCGTCCCAGCTTTCCACTTCGAGTACTACACATCGCCCGAGCACATCAAGGAATTCCAGGCCATGTACTTCCTGAGTTCCTTCTTCAACCAGTTCGGCCCCAACTCCGTCACCTTCTTGGTTGCCGCCGAGGTCTTCCCAACCCCCATTCGTGCCACTGCCCATGGTCTTTCTGCCGCCTGGGGTAAGGCGGGTGCTCTTCTGGCGTCCGTGCTCTACAACTACATCGACACCCAGACCAAGTTCTACGTCGTGCCCTGGTTCGGTCTGGCTGGTGTGGTTCTCACCTATTTCTTCCTCCCTGACACCACTGGCCTGGACTTGAAGGAGCAGGAGCGTCGCTGGATGTACATCCGCGAAGGCCGTGAGCATGAATACCACGGTCCTGCCGTCCACTCCAAGCATTTGTCTGTGTGGGAACGTCTCCGTGGCGTCGGCAAGTACTACGACGCCGATCTCGATTACCAGCAAAAGGTCGCGGAATACCGCGAGGAATGGGAGACGGCCATGTCCCAACGCGTCGCCGAGAAGGGTATGGGCGAGGAGGTAGATCTTGACACCGATGAGAGCCTCCTGGAAGGCCACATCCACACCTATTTCCATCGCACCAGCCCCATGTTCCGCCCGATGGAACAGCAGAACGGTAAGGCAGATAACTTCGCCCTGCCTCCGGCCGCCCAGGACGGTGAATCTGAGGATTCTTTGAATGAGAAGTCTGGAAGAAACTGAGTTTTGACATAAATGTGATACCCTTTTTGAAACGTGTTGGTTGTTTCGGAGACAAAGTTTCGTTTGTTTTTTTTTATTTTCATTGCTCCTTTGCTTACGAGCCTTGGAGTTTTTATCCAAGGCGATGATGGATGGAGACATAATTATTTGATGGTTCATCACCACGTACATTAGAGTATAAATCGATGTTCGATTCAAGATCCTGATCCTAGTAATTTTCAAGTAACCCTTAATTCTTTATATCAGTGGCCATCCATCTCATGGCCATTTACTACGTAATAGTAATCACCACCTTATGGACTAGGGAGCTGATCTGGCCCACCAAACGCGCTATTGAATTCATAGTACGTAACTCCACCATTCTGTTTTGAGTAAGATGATCACGTGCAAGATGTCTTGATGGCGAATCAACATAACCCACCTTACAACCCGACTGAAATACCTCCTAACAACTTGCTTCTAACAACACAAAATTTTGCCATCCCATAATAAATAACACTAGTAGCGATCTTTATAAAGACAGAGAGAGTGCATTACCCTGCCATTGTGATCCTTTCAACCCATCAATCCCCTCTGCTTAATCATGCCACTTTTCGCATTCGGGTCCAATGGGTCGGGACAATTAGGCATCGGGCACGTGGACGACGTATCGGAGCCAACACGCTGTGTTTTTGAAGAGGAGGAACCAAACCCCACCAGTCAGTCCGGCAAGACAATCGTGCGTGTCGCAGCGGGAGGCAATCATACACTGGTGCTTCACTCCGATGGGGCCGTTTATGCAGCCGGATGCAATGAGGATAGACGATGTGGCGCGAGTTTCTCATCCGACGCCCAGGTTCGGTTTCGTCGTTTGATTATCGTCGAAGACGAAGTGTCTGGTCAGACGTACCGGGTTTTCAAACATGTTGCAGCCACTTGGGAGGGTACAATATTGGTGGTTGGAGCCGAGTCCGCTAGAGGAGGAGGTTATGAGAATGATGACGCTCACGATAAAGTCTTTGTGGTTGGTTCTGGTGCGAAGGGCGAACTAGGACTTGGGGAGGAATGCACACGAGCGTCTACGCCGGTGCAAATCCCTGATTTTCCGCCCCTGGGGACAAAAATTGACGCCATTGCGAGCGGCATGGGACATGCCGTGGTGGTGTTGTCGAATGGAGACGTGTATGGTTGGGGTGGGGCGCGAAAGGGCCAGCTCGGCGATTATGCGAAGGCAGGCAAGATCGCATGGTCGCCGGTCAAGATTGAGGGACTGAATTTCCGCGCCACGGACGCAGCGTGTGGCCGCGAATTTACGGTCTTGACGGGGGACAAGGCTACGGGTCAATTTGTGGTGCTGGGGTCGTGCGATAACAAGTGGAATATTCTGTCGAGTGCGCCGGCATCAGACCACGTAATGGGCTTTCGCGGTATCGCAGCCAGTTGGCATGGGGTCTACGTACACCAGGTTGATTTTTCGGTTGTGGCATGGGGCCGCAATGATCGCGGTCAGCTTCCTCCTGCCAATATACCAAAGGCGAGGGAATTGGCTGTCGGCAGCGAGCATGCGCTGGTGCTAGTGGATGGGCGGACGGTTGTGGCGTTTGGATGGGGCGAGCATGGAAATTGTGGACCGGTTACGGATGCCCATGGCAATGTGAAGGAGGACTATCGCCTTATCCCGTTGCCGAGCGAAGCTGGCTCGGAGATCGTGGGTGTCGGTGCGGGATGTGCAACGAGCTGGATCGTCATGTCTTGAAATGCCCATTCACCGCGCGCCGTTTGCACGGATATATAACCTACCTCAGTCGAAGAGGCCAAGACCGTGAAGCTATGAAACGTTAGATTGCCCGTCGAAGCGGATGGGGTTGAAATACCTGTGATATCCGTTGTGTTGGGGGTATCCCCATTTCCTCATCCCGGCTTGTGGCATCCTGGGTTGGCATCCTAGGCTCGTTGTCCTGTAAACGAGGACCGAGGCTAGCGTTGAAAGTGTCCTACAAGATTTCTCGTCAGCAAGAAGACCTTGGAGAAAAGACAGTGTGGCACTCGAACTTGATCAGCTGTTGCATCCCACCCGAGGACGTCTTCGGCCTCCTCTTCTTCCTCCTCGTTTGGTACATCCCATTGTCTGTCATCATCTGCTGGTACGAACAGACTATCGAAGTTGATTGATGCTGAAGGGCGTTGGCTATCAGGGTTGGTCTCTGTAGCTCGAGTCGAAGTTCCAGTAAGAGGACGAATCGATCTGCTGCGAGGAGGCGGCATGTGATCCGTCTTCGATGGTGCGTTTGATTGGGTAAACTGAACAGGGGCCGGTGTTTGCCTGGCAGATAACTCGGGTACAGCGTGCGAAGAAGTTGACGTGTCGTCACCACTGCTCTCCCCTCGTGTCATCAGGGTGAATTCGGACTTTACGCCCTTGAAGCCGTACGAGAGTTGTAGTGGCCGACATGGGCGAGTATACCGGGCTGTTATCATTGCGCCTGCTGTTTCTGCATGCGCTATAATTGCCTTAAAGTCCTTCAACGCAATGGCGACATGTAGATTATCTTCAACTATGAAAAGTTCAAAATCCCTCTTATCAATCGCTACCGATGTATGGACTGGCTGCCTCAGGACTTCTGGAGAAAGAATAAGCATATATCTTGCAACAAACGTTACGGCCAGAGGGTCCATACCTTTGCCGTCGGTAATTTTGGTAGTAAAACTAGTGAAGATTGCCTTGCCACCGTCGGAATAGACATCCAATTGCTCGGCAGAAGGACTAAAGTGGTCTGTAATCTCTCGTATGAATTTGGGGTCGATTGACCATTGATTCAATGTTTTGTTTCTGTCAAAAACGGCATGGTTCACAGTGGTTTGTTCATAGGTGAGTTTATAGGACTTTATAACACCTGTATCGCGTTGTCAGAGTGATGAAAATACACCGGAGAAACAAGATACGTACCAAGTCCACAAACCATTCGAATGACCAGTCTGCATTCAGTCTCATCGGTCTCATCATGGAGTTCAACCTCGCAGCGCTCGACTGCAGTGTCCTTGTCTCGCCCACTCGCCCTCCCTTTGAACACGGAAAGCAATGCCTATTCAAGTCAATATGAGTGTAGACGGTGACAGATTCTGCAAGTTCATCATCATACTTTAAGATATAATTGGCAGGCAAACTTATCAGGGCGAGCATTCCTACCACCAGATATGCCGAATGCGTACGTTTCGAAAAAGCTATCAGCATCGAAGACAAATGCGGAATATGCAGTCTTGGATGAGTTGAGCACGCTTAGACGGAGCTACAATGGCTTGTTAGCTAACAATCTGGTACTCTTTGAATTCCTTCTGATGATACAGTGACGCTAAGCTCACCAGGTCAAATTCAGCTTCGATGGCCACAGTGTCGTGGAATTTTGCCAGACAGATAAGTGCATCGTGCAGCTGCAGTAATGCTGGCGGAGCAAGAGAGAAAGAAAGGGTGGCCATGTTTTATGCAGATGAGAGGATTTCTTTTTGTTTACCCCTTCAGAAATAAAAGTAACAAAAAGACATGAGCCGTACTTCCACTTTCACTCAAAGGACCAATTCCTTGTCCTGTTTCTTGCTTGTTCCTGGCGAAGTTACGAGTAGAAAGTCGAGGCTGGTTGGTTGGGATGTCCAAAACACGACGCGGGCTTACATAACCCTCATTGCTGCCTTGTTGCCTTGCTAGGACCGCCAAATCAGGACGGCTGACCGTCACTTTCCCAGCTCACCTCAACTCCCCTGGTAGGACGACTCGGTCTGTCTGTGATCAATTGACCTCATATATAAGGTATATTTTATATACAGAAAAACAGATAAACAGACAAACAGACAAACCTGGGATATCTACAGCTCCCCCCTAACTCATCCCAGTTTCGAATGACAAGATGACGTTCGCATTGGTTGGCGACATCCTCTATATGATCCTGGATATCCTCGGGGATGAGAGAGACTATAACAGCCTCTTCCAATGCTCCATCTCATCCAGATGCTTTACGGAACATTCATTGGCTGTTTTGTACAAGTAAGGACTGTAAACCTTTGGGGTTATCACGCGTCACACGCTGATAACCAACGCGACCAGGCTGTACAACGAATCGCCTGTAAGGAGTGGGGGAAGCGAGGACGAACAGTTCCGAACGCGAAGAGCCGCTACAACGCTGCCCAACCCTAGGAGGGAAGGAGATGTGGCGACCCGAAAATGGGCCCTGATGTGGCGCTCCATAGTGCTGTCGACCCTGGACCAAACCTACCTTCCGTATTATAGCTACACGCGTTTCATTGATTACGATGATCTATTGGGGCTTCTGGTGTCCCCCGGTTTTTCCGGGAAAATAAAGGAGTAGGAGAGCCATTTCAATATATCCGTAACAATTTAGCGGGCTCGTTTCTGATGGTCACAGCGACTTTTTCACCCCAGAGTTGGTTGCTTTCCTGGATTCAACCTATGAACCGAAAGGAAGCAAGCGGCTTCGTTCCTCGAAGATATCAGGTGATAGCAACCAGATAGTCCTAACGCTTTGCTCCGGTTTGTTGTCTTGTTACATAACAACCCCCATACTAGCACAATATTCGCTAACGCCTTGGAGAAATTGTGAAGAAAGCGGCTTCAATACGGGGGGTGTCTTGCAATGGTGGGTTTGTACACTTGTACATCGGTTCGAATGCACCGACCGCGCAGCAAGTGACTGACTTCTACTAGTATCGTCTTCAGCACTGATTGACTGGCTTGACCAGCTGCCCTTGTTGCAAGACATGACTATCTGGTCTGGGGCTTCTCTTATGCCTCATGCAGCCGATAAGATCCGTAACAATTGCCCTGATTTCAAGAAACTTACTATTTACCAGTGGTGAGCACATGGATACACGTTAAGAGTATGTGTTATGCTTACCGCGCTGTACCAGGGAGGACAGTCTATCGAGTGATGTTGAAGTAGACTCCGAGACATTCTTTAATGGGTTGCGCCCGAACACATTGGAATTTTTCCAGACAATCAGTTGTTCTCAGCTAGGTCCGCGATCAATTAAAGCCCTTGGGACTCAATTGGGATCGATAACTGAGTTGAAACTGACAAGCCTTACGAGTGAGACGATCGCTGAAATGCCCTCATTAACAGAGCCACCATGTCTGAGGATCCTTGTATTAACCGATTCCATCCCATCCATTCGGAACGAAAAGTATTATTCCATTGTAACAAGACTCGCCGAATGGATACGGAGCTGCAAGGCACTGCGCCACCTGGAGCTCAGGAGATTTTTGGACGACCCTCTCTTGCTCTCAAATGTCCTTGCCGACGACAAGCTTCGCTTATCAACCCTCTCTTTGTCGAGCTATAACATGACTGGAAGCGGCGCCTTTCATGAGGCTCTCGCATTCCAGAACAGCCTACAAAGCCTTACTCTTCGTGGGGAAGCAAACGAGTTTCCGACTGATAACGACTTGTTGGTGAACACGATCTGCAACCTGAATAATTTGCGCGAGCTAGAGCTCAAAGATATTTCCGATTGTTTCACCCTCGATAACGTTATGAGCCTTACTCCCTTCCTTCCAAAATTAGAGAGACTCTGGATAAGCGGCGACTATTTCAATGATGCAGCCTGGAGCGCCTTCATATGCTTTCCCAATCTTCAGAGCCTATCTATTTCTGCCCTTAGCGAGTTCACTGCGGAGGGAATTCTGAACTTCATTTCCCAGTTGGGGCCGACAAATAAAGGCTTTAGTTTGTCCATTTTGAACTCGGTGTCGGAGACCAATATTACAGAAGAAGCGCAAAACCTGATCCGCGAGGCAATGAAGGCGTCCTTGGATGGGTCATTTGATTTTGGCTTAGCACTAGGTCAGTGTTTGTCAGATCATAGGCAATCTTGTTAATCAAGGAATAAGTTGCTGACAGAGCCTGTAGAGGAATATAGCGATGCCGGATCAGACGATGAAATATATGACTGATCCACACCTACCGTGTCTGAAAATAAAGTCTGCAATATGAAGTTGTTTGAATGATTCTCAGTGGAGATAGAATCTGAATAGATTGATGCAGAATGACAGTATATTCTAGGTGTTACCGATCAAATTTACCCTCAAGTAAATCCACAATTGCTCAATCATTTTTGTCATCATTTTTCTTGTAGCAAAGTGACCAGGATTTCCTGTTTATTTTTTGATTGCTTGCTGTATCAAAGGTTTCCCACGATCTTTTGGTCGTCTTTTTGGTCCCTACTTCAGTAACAGCCTCGCCACATTTTGTTATATTCAGGTATACCAATAATAGTAAAAGATCAAGGAAACAATGTCGACGACTACTGTAAATGCATGTTATGTGGCATTAGTAATGGGCCATTAGTACTGGCAGAATGAGGTAATTAACACCGATCGGGAAAATCGGGAACGCGACGGGCTCGCGTTAATTGAGTGAGACGCGTCTTCCCTTCCCGCTATCTCTCCGCCACGCGAATTTCCCACCCGGCTTGAAACCCACTCTGTTCCCTCCAACCATTGACCTATCGACACACTCACCCAGCTCTCACATACCTCTCAATTCTTTAACTCATGGAACTCAGTCCTCAGGACTAATTTCCACTTCCCCATGGCTTCCCAGCGTGCGAAGTTGGCAGAATTGCGCGCCCTCCGTGCCGCGGGTAAAAAGCGCCTTTCGACATACGAAATCGAAGAACAAGGCGACATCTACGAAGAAGTCGATGACGAGGGATACAAGAAAGTCATCCGTAACCGTCTAGACGAGGACGATTTTGTTGTCGACGACAATGGTGCCGGATACGCGGATGATGGCCGAGAAGTCTGGAACGAGCCCACGAACGAATATTACGACAGCGAAAGTGACGATGGGTTGCCTGCCAGGGGCAAGGCGGCCAAACGCAAGCGTGAGGAAGAGAAGGATCGTCAAGACAAAATCAACAACGGGATTTCGAAATATTTCAATCGAGGAAATGCTGTCTCGGTGCCTAAACCAAAGGTAGGAGAAACAAAGCGTTTGGTGATGGAGGTTCTGCAGGAGGTCTTGTCGCTAACTGTTGGCCCAGCCCGTCGCTACCGCAGAAGATGATGCTTTCATGGCAGATCTTCTCGGAGAAGTCGATACAAATGTTGTTTCGAACCATGTCCCCACGCAGAGCGTGGTTAAATCGGATACTCGTCGCAAAGTTCGCGTTCTCTCACCCCCACTCTCGCACAGAACGCGCCCTGCAAAACGAGAACTCAAAGATGAAAATGTGATCCCTATCTCGCCAGCAGCTGATGAACCAGAGCTTCACCTGGAGGACGATGACGGACCCCTTCCCACTGCGGATGACGACGATATACTGATGAGCGACCCGATGCCTTCATCGCCACTCAGAAAAGCCGTGGAGAGAAAGACGGTGGTACCCGTGAAAAAGGAAGGTTCTGATGACGAAGACAACGACCTAATGGACGTTGCCGAAGCGACTGGGCAACATGAAGCGAAGATGACGAGTGTGAACATGGCCGGAACCCGGCCGCCCCCAAAGATAAAGCACGCCCCTTCCACCCCGGCAGGCTCTTCACCGGCAAAAGTCGCTCCTGATCTTGCCAACGCTTCTTGGAATGATGTGCGAAGCAAGCTCAATGTCCTGAACAGCCCGGCCACGGAAACCCGTACATTCGGCAAGCTGCGTGCTCAAGATGTCATTGAGGAAGACGGCAGCCTGCGCATATTCTGGATTGACTTTACTGAAGTAAATGGAAGTTTGTGTTTGTTTGGAAAAGTAAAGAATAAGCAGAATGGCTCCTTTGCCAGTGCGTTTGTCAAGGTTGACAACATCCTGCGCAAGCTCTTCTTTTTACCTCGCGAACATCGAGTCAAACATGGCCGGACCACCGACGAAGAAGTTGACATGGAGGATGTATATGGCGAAGTTGACGAGATGATGTCAAGACTCAAAGTTGGAATGCATAAGATCAAGCCGTCCACTCGCAAATACGCGTTCGAAATGCCCGGCATTCCCAGAGAGGCAGAATATTTGAAGCTGCTGTATCCTTACGATAAGCCCGCTCTGCCTATGGATGTTAAGGGGGAAACCTTTTCCAATGTCTTCGGGACCAATACTTCACTCTTCGAGCAATTTGTCCTGTGGAAGAATATCATGGGTCCTTGTTGGCTAAAGATCGACGAAGCAGATTTTTCGGCTGTCAACAATGCATCTTGGTGCAAATTCGAATGTCAGGTGTCTAAGCCAGCACTTATCTCTCCGGTCCCTGAAACCGAGAATTTGGATGCACCCACTCTCACGTTAATGAGTTTGTCTTTCAGGACACAGCTCAATGTGAAAGACAACAAGCAGGAAATACTGGTGGCAAGTGCTCGGGTATACGAAAACGTTTCCCTTACAGATACCACTTCTCCAGAGAAGCTGCCATGCAAGACATTCACAGTTATGCGGCCTGCAGGATCATCATACCCAATGCATTTCGAAGCTGAGGTACGAAAGCAACGAGGCACGTATATGCTGGAAAGAAATGAACAATTTCTACTCAGCAAATTTCTGGCACTATTTGAAAAGATGGATCCGGACGTTTTAATGGGTCACCAACTGCAGGAAGTTGACCTGAGCATCTTGCTTAACAGGCTCAAAGAAAAGAAGACTCCCGGCTGGCATCGCCTGGGACGACTGAAGCGTGGAGACTGGCCTAAATTCAATAAGGGTGGAGGGTTCTTTGTTGAGAGACATTTAATTGCAGGGAGATTAATGTGCGATGTAGCGAACGACATGGGCAAGGTGAGCTTCCCCCCAGACGATCCAGCGAAGGCGTATTAACTAGCCATAGTCCCTGATGATGAAATGTCAATCGTGGAGTTTGACGGAGATGTGTGACCTCTACCTTGGAAATGGCAATTCACGCCAGGAAATCGACATCGAGGCAGCATTGAAGACATGGGCTAACTCCAAGGACGGGCTGATGAACTTTGTAAATCACTGCGACACCGATACCTACTTTGTCGCTGCATTGGTTCTCCGGCTTCAAATGCTTCCGCTCACTAAGGTTCTCACAAACATTGCCGGCAATTCGTGGGCGCGAACACTCAGCGGAACGCGTGCCGAGCGCAACGAATATATTCTTCTTCATGAATTTCATCGGAATAAGTACATCTGCCCGGACAAATACTCTGCAAAACTGCAAAAGGCAGAGGAAAAACTCCAAGAGGGCGATGAAGATGACGGTGCAGATAAGAAGAAAAAGGACAAGTACAAAGGAGGTTTGGTCTTTGAACCGGAAAAGGGTCTTTACGACAAGTTTGTTCTCGTCATGGACTTTAACAGTCTGTACCCCAGCATTATCCAGGAATACAATATCTGCTTTACAACGGTGGAACGTACTGCAACGGTAAGCCCGGGTACACTGAGGAAAAATCGAGAGGTATTGGTTTCTGACATTGTGTTAGGCGGAAAACGAGAACGAAGAGAAGGTTCCCGAAGTCCCTTCATCCGATCAGGAGCAAGGAATCTTACCTCGACTTATTGCCACGCTTGTCGGTCGTCGGCGAGAAGTGAAAAAGTTGATGAAAGACAAAAGAGCGACTCCTGAACAACTTGCCTTGTGGGATACGAAACAGCTGGCTTTCAAATTGACGGCCAACTCTATGTACGGTTGTCTAGGCTATACACAAAGTCGCTTCTATGCTCGTCCCCTAGCCATGCTCACCACCTTCAAGGGTCGTGAGATCCTCAGAAGCACCAAGGACTTGGTTGAGTCTAACCAACTGAGGGTCATTTATGGTGATACCGATTCGGTCATGATCAATACCAATATGGATACAATCAGCGATGCCCTCAAAGTCGGTGAAGAGTTGAAGAAACTGGTGAATGAAAGATATCGTCTTCTGGAAATCGACATTGATAATATCTTCCGTCGTCTTCTCTTACATGCCAAAAAGAAGTATGCGGCTATCAACACCACTGAAGTTGACGGCAAGTATGTGGATAAGCTGGAAGTGAAGGGTCTGGATATGAAACGACGTGAATACTGTGCGCTGTCCAAGGAAGTGTCGCAGAAGCTTTTGAACGAAGTGCTTTCTGGAGAGGACCAGGAACTTGTCCTTAACCGAGTTCACGACTATCTGCGAGATCTAGCCAGTAAGATGAGGGAGTACACTATTCCTGTACAGAAATATGTTATCTACACGGTATGTTACTCCTAAAAGGCATAGTTTCTGGGGCACCACTAACACCTTGCGCTAGAAACTATCCAAACGACCGGAGGAATATCCTAATAAAGAATCTATGCCGCCGGTACAAGTTGCGCTGCGCGAGCTTGCCCGTGGTAAAACAGTGCGTCCTAACGACGTTATGTCGTACATCGTGACCAATGGCGATTCGGAGACGGCGTTGATGCCGCCCGCGAAACGGTCGTATACTCTTCAGGATGTCCTTAAAGGTGACGCTGGACTGAAACCCGATATCGAATTCTACCTGTTAAAGCAGATTTTCCCACCTATTGAACGTCTATGCGCTCCCATTCCCGGGACCGACGCAGTTCGACTCGCAGAGTGCCTAGGTCTTGACGTTCGCAAGTACCAAATCAATAGCTCAAGTGGGGGCAATCAACAAAACACGGATATCTTCCCTCTTGAGTCTCAGATCCCAGACTCTGTCCGCTTTCAGGATGCTGTGCGGTTGACACTAACCTGTCGATTCTGTCGGGTGCAATCCGTCTTCGAAGGAATGGTGGATTCCACTCTCATGTGCAACGCGCATGGAATTATCTGCCCGAATGAGAGCTGTCAAAAGCAGTTCCCGGTCCTAACACTCATTGCACAGTTGGAAAGCCAGATCCGAGTACAGACATCCAAATATTACGAGGGCTGGCTTGTGTGCGACGATTCCGCATGTGGGAATCGCACAAGACAGATGAGTGTGTATGGGCACCGGTGCTTGGGACCGCGAGGCCATGCAGAAGGCTGTCTAGGACGGATGACATACGAGTACTCGGAGAAGCAGATCTACAACCAGCTTTTGTACTTCGCGGGTCTCTGGGATGTAGACAAGGCACGGACTGCAGCATTGAAAGAGGCTAGTGGTGAGAAGAAGGACAGTGTTGCTGCACTGGCAGAGTTCAATCGAACACGGTTTGGGACCATCAAAGGTGTTGTTGACGGATATTTGAGGAAATGTGGACGGCAATGGGTGGAGATGGATAATCTCTTCCGGTTTATGCTGCCATAAGCTATCCTATCCTGTTCTATTTGGTTTTTGGTTTATTTTCGTTATTCTTGATTGTTTGGGAACCCAGTGGTAATAATGATTGGCATTTGTACATATATACCAGGCAGCGATTGAATGAATGGGACGACCGTTTGGGACTTTGATTATCTTATCTTATCGGTGGGCAAAAAAATCCCAGGCAACAAATTCCCCGCTCCCCACCATAATAGAACCAACGACCACCAATTACCGAGTATCTTCACCTTCCCACCACCTAAAACAACCTTGTTGAAGCTCTATCCAATCAATTAATCCAGGGGCTTTTTTTTTATCAGTCCAGTCCCATTGTCATGTCAGTCAAGCGGGTTCTTGTCATCGCTGGTTCCGACAGCTCAGGCGGCGCGTATGTTGCGGCACATTCCCTCGCTTCTTTTTACTTGTGCCATAAAACTAATGCCATTCCCTCTCATTCAGTGGTCTCGAAGCAGATCAGAGAGTTCTAGCTGTACATGGCTGTTATGCTCTGACTGCGACCACAGGCCTGACGGCCCAGAACACTCTCGGGGTGCAGGACATCTTCGTGGTCCCGCCGCAGTTTGTAAAAAAGCAAATCAATGCCGGGCTGGAGGATGTTGGGGCCGATGTTGTCAAGCTAGGTAATGATAACATCCAATTGAACTATCTCCGTATGACCGTACGTGAACTGACTGAAAGGAAGGGATGCTCTCATCGGCTGAGACGATTGACATCATCGCCGAGGCCCTGACAACGCACCAAGTTCCCTTGGTCGTGCTGGATCCGGTAACGCATACACTCCACTGAGTCTGTGTCAAAAACCCATTTTAACATCAAAGTCAGGTCATGGTCTCGACTAGCGGCTCACAGTTATTGCCGGAGCAAGCTGTGCAAGGCCTACGATCAAAGTTACTCCCTCTCACTACGATTCTAACCCCCAATATTCCCGAAGCCAGACTTTTATTGAAAGATTCTGGCCTGAATGTTCCCGAACCCGAAGATATCTCAGGGATCATTCAATTGGCAAAGCAAGTCTGCGCCCTGGGCTCCAAGGGAGTCCTTCTCAAAGGCGGTCATTTACCACTCACAAAAGACCATAAAACTGCCCGCAATTCCGAGGAGGCCTCTACTGTCGTCGATGTTCTCTACGATGGCGAAGATATTACTCTGTTTGAGACGCCCTATCTTGTATCAAAGAACACACATGGCACAGGCTGCTCGCTTGCGTCTGCTATCGCGGCTAATCTAGCCCTTGGCAAGGATATGAAACGGGCTGTCCAAAGTGCGGTTCGGTTTGTAGAGGCTGGTATCAAAACGAGTTCCAGTCTGGGTAAGGGGAGTGGGCCGATCAATCATTTTCACTCGGTCTACACCCTACCCTTTGCGCCGTATGTTATCTGTTATCTCTCACATTCGAGATGCATGGAGGGACTGACATTCTCCCAGCGGTTACTTCCTGGAATATCTTCTGGACCGACCTGATATCCGTGCGGTATGGAAACGATTTACAGGGCATGAGTTTGTTTTAGGTCTGGGTAATGGCGCATTGCCCCTTGAGCGATTCAAAGAGTATCTAGTGCAGGATTATCTTTACCTGGTAGGTTCAACCTCATCTGGAATCTTGGTTTAGATTATGCAGACACTGACACAGTGGGTACAGATTCAGTTTGCGCGGAGTAATGCGCTCGCAGCTTACAAGGCTAAAGACATGGAGTCTATTGCCGCCGTGAGTCCCATCATACCAAACCCCAAGTGCGTCATGTTGACTGAAATCTTGCATAGTCATCCAATATCGTTTTACACATCCAACGTGAGACTGCGTTGCACCTAGACTACTGCGCCTCGTTTGGATTGTCCAAAGAGCAGATGGAAAACTGCCCTGAGACCATCGGTGAGTGAAAGTCTCCATTATTCCTTCATCCCTTTCTTCTTCTTCTTTTTTTTTTTTTTTTTTTTGGTCTTGTGTCTTGCTAATAAGGCGGTTTCTTGCGAGTTACAGCATGCACGGCATACAGCCGATATATTCTCGACGTCGGTCAGTCAGAGGATTGGCTCGCCTTACAAATGGCGCTTGCACCATGTCTAATTGGATATGGGGCCATCGCCCAACGACTACATGGGGAGAAAGGGACTCTTCGGGAAGGCAATCCGTACTACAAGTGGATCGAAAACTATGTTGCGGACGATTACACTGAAGCTGTGCGACTAGGATCCGGTGAGTAGGCTATGCAATCTATATGGGAACAATCCCCCGGGGCCAATCTGACTAGTGCGATTATAGAACTGCTCGAGACACATATGCGCAATGTGTCCCCTAGTCGGATGGAGGAATTGATCAAAATCTTCATTCGCGCCACGGAGTTAGAAATCAGTTTCTGGGATATGGGGATGGGTGGTGAAAAGGTTACTACTCTAGAACAGTGAATACAGTGAGAGGGGAATAACAGACACATTGTATCTTTATTGTTGTATCCATTTGTGTTTCTCTATCATGATTCTTCTTATTTACTACTACTACCTCCTAGTAATTTTATCTTATTATTTTTTGATTTTTGATTTTTTGTTTTTCTCGGGCGAGGCCCCTGCGCTAGACCATATCGGGCAAGCGTTGCCTCCAGAATTTTTTTTTTCTTTTTCTCTTTCTTTTTTTTTTCGCCTCTTCTTGTTCCTTCCCGCCTTTTCTGCCTGCCCTTTCCCTCTTCTTTTTCTCTTTCCTCTTTTTCCATCCTCTCCATCTCTCTTCCTTTCACTTCACCCTCATCTTCTTTCTTTCTTCTCCCCTTATATCCTCCCCTTTCCTCTCTTTCTTAGTCCTGTTTGGAGATCGATTCGTTCCTGTCTCCTTTCTTTGGATTATCTCCTTCCGACTACTTTCCTTTCGCAAAAAACTTCCTTTCGCTCGTACTCACAATGTCTTACGGTGGCGGCGGTTATCAACGCGATTCTTATCGGTAGGTTTTCACATTCATCAAATTTCTCTTTTTTGTACATGGGACGATAGCGGTCTACTGTGTCACTTCGAAATCGAACCCATCTCTGGAGGGCGTGACTTGTCGCGACACTTCTTCAGTTGTGGCGCTCGGGTGGCAATAGTAAAAATTCGTCCTTTTTCAACCACTCCTTTCCTAGTTTCCCTCTGTTTTCTCTAGCCCATAATTCTAACAACTTTTTTATCCAGCTCCAGAAACGACGGAGGTTACTCTAACGGCTACTCTGGGTCAAACGGGTATTCCGGTGGTGGTGGTGGTGGATACTCTGGTGGCGGCGGCTACGGTGGTGGATATGGTGGTGGCCGAGGCGGTGGTGGCATGGGTGCTGGTGGTGACCGCATGTCCAACCTGGGCGCTGGTTTGAAGAAGCAGGACTGGGGTAAGTTACATTCATTATCTACGCGTCTGAAAGCAACCATCGTGCTAACATCTGTCTTCTAGATCTCGACTCTCTCCCTAAGTTTGAGAAGTCCTTCTACAAGGAGCACCCCGATGTTTCGGGCCGTTCCGAGCGTGATGTCGAGGATTTCCGTAAGAAACATGCGATGGCTGTCCAGGGTAAGGGCGTTCCTCGTCCCGTCGAAACTTTTGATGAGGCTGGTTTCCCTCAGTACGTGCTGGGTGAAGTCAAGTCTCAGGGTTTCGAGCGTCCCACCGCCATTCAGTCCCAGGGTTGGCCCATGGCTCTTTCTGGTCGCGACGTCGTCGGTATTGCCGAGACTGGTTCCGGAAAAACCCTGACCTACTGTCTTCCTGCCATTGTTCACATTAACGCCCAGCCTCTCCTTGCGCCTGGTGATGGTCCCATTGTCCTGGTTCTGGCCCCCACTCGTGAGTTGGCTGTTCAGATTCAGACTGAGATCACCAAGTTTGGCAAGTCATCTCGCATTCGCAACACCTGTGTTTACGGTGGTGTTCCCAAGGGCCCTCAGATCCGCGATCTGAGCCGTGGCGTCGAGGTTTGCATTGCCACTCCTGGTCGTCTGATCGATATGCTGGAGGCCGGCCGCACCAACCTCCGTCGTGTCACCTACCTTGTTCTTGATGAGGCTGATCGTATGCTGGACATGGGTTTCGAGCCTCAAATTCGCAAGATCATCGGCCAGATTCGCCCTGACCGTCAAACTTGCATGTGGTCCGCTACGTGGCCTAAGGAAGTCCGTCAGCTCGCCTCTGACTTCCTGAACGACTATATCCAGGTCAACATCGGTTCGTTGGACCTGTCCGCCAACCACCGCATCACGCAGATCGTTGAGGTTGTATCCGACTTCGAGAAGCGCGACAAGATGATCAAGCACATGGAGAAGATTATGGAGGGCGGCGGCAGCAAGATTCTCATTTTCACTGGTACCAAGCGCATTGCTGACGAGATCACTCGTTTCCTCCGTCAGGACGGATGGCCCGCACTTTGTAAGTACACTTTTCATCTCCTTGTCCGACCATTGCCAGCTAACGGGTGTTTTCACAGCGATTCACGGTGATAAGCAACAACAGGAAAGAGATTGGGTCTTGAACGAGTTCAAGACGGGCAAGAGCCCAATCATGGTGGCCACTGACGTGGCTTCCCGTGGTATTGGTATGATGACTTGCAATCCACCCCCTTCCCCCATCCCCCCCCCCTCCCCCCTTTCTTGTTTTTCTTCATTGGAGGTATCCTCCCCCATTGAAGCTGTGTGGCAAATGGCGCGGTGCTCGCCTCTCTTGACATCCATGTTTGGATACATGACTCGTCCAGGTTTTTGTCGGGTCTCATGAAATGGTTCTTATGCCAGGAGAACCTTGGACTCACGGTGCAGTGTAGCAGACGTACTATTTCTTCTGTTCAGATTCCCTATCTCCATCCCTGGTTCTTTCTAGTGGAGTAGTCGAGCTTCCAGTCTCGACTTGTGGAAGCTGCATTTTCCAAGGTTACTCTAGGACCGCGATTTCTGTTGACTTATGGACTCAACCCAGCCCCGGATCTTGTAACAAAGTCCGAGAAAAGAGAGTGATGATGCATCCAAGTCTCACACGACTTACAGAAAGGGCTCCTAAGCCACGTTGCTATTTCCACTAATGGTCTGTTTTGCTAACATAAGTTTGTGTATAAAAGATGTTCGCGACATCACTCATGTTCTGAACTATGACTACCCCAACAACTCCGAAGACTACGTTCACCGTATTGGTCGAACTGGTCGTGCTGGTGCCAAGGGTACCGCCATTACCTTCTTTACCACTGACAGTAAGTTCTTCAACAATCCCATCCGCAGTTGCCCGGTCGGTGTGCTAACCTTCCTTCTCTCCAGACTCTAAGCAGGCTCGTGACTTGGTTACCATCCTTAGTGAGGCCAAGCAGCAGATTGATCCCCGTCTCGCCGAGATGGTTCGCTACAGCGGTGGCGGCGGCCACGGCGGTTACGGCCGCTGGGGCGGTCGCGGTGGTCGCGGCGGTGGCCGTGGTCGCGGTGGTAATTCCACTGCTTCTAACTCAGCTCCGCTCGGTAACAATCGCCGCTGGTAAGCTGATCTTGATGCCCAGTCGCAGTCCTCGAGCTTGTATTCCATTGTCACCCCCGGTAGACCTTGCCTTTTTTTCGCAGTCATATTTTCAGATTCCTCCTTCGTAACGGTACGGGCGGCGTTCGTCGAAGTCACGATAGACAGTTATTGTGTTTTTGCTTTTTGATTCTCTTGCACGGTTCATGCTTTCCAGATTGAGATGACAGCCAATAATGGCTCTGTCACGCAAGACTTATACGCATAGTGTTAATCTTTTCTTGCTTTAAAAAAGTTCTGTATCTCCGGCTCATCCACCTGATGAGGGTCGGGCCATAATACTTTTGTGCATGCTGATCCATTCCTTCAGAAATGTATCTATCTTTTTGAGAAGTTGTTCAATGAGACAGACAATTCGTATTATACTTGGCTCCAAAGTAGATCAGTCAACGGCATTTTATTCAATCTTGTCTCCGACTATTCATAAGGGGAACCTTCCAAGGTTATTATTGCACTGCATCCAATGTGGGCATTTAATCTCTAGTTCTGCGTATTCTCCTGCTTACTCACTGGGCCCCATGCTTACGCTGCTAGGTATATGTGTGTGTGTCGGCTATATGGTCTGGTATATATATTTGGCATTATCTTACATTGTTCCTATATAACACTGACCGCTGCAACAGGTCAGATACATATTAGGACGAACAATGCCATACAGCCCGAAAGTATAACATTACCCACCCACAGATAGATACCTTAGACAGATAAATGCGTAGTATATTAAGAATACAGGTAGTCTACCTAAAAGCTCGAGATGTATTTGAGATGCTGTCATCCCATCAAAAGGTCCAAAAAACATCCGATATCCAAGATAGCTGGTAGATATATAAATACAATCATTCTCGATATATCATAAGCCCAACAACACTACTACCACTTAAATATAATATATAACTAAGTAACCATCTACTTCCACCTCTTCAACGCCCTCTCCAAATCATCCACCATCTTCTCATGAACATGACTCGTCAAATGCCCCGAATTAAACCAGAAGTACGTATCCACTGGCGAGGGACAGCCATACGCCTCATAATTCCACTCTATATCCGGCTGGTCATACCCCGCACAGAAATCCGTGGTATTCACCACCCCATACCTAGCCGGGTGGTCCATAATGTCGCTCAACACCGAATGCGCATCATACACCAGCACATTCGCATCGTGGTTGGCGGCTGCAAAGCCATCGGCATGATGCTGCAGCGCGCCATTGAACCAGGATACCTGGGTTGCGTTGGGGCTGGGGGTGGGGGTCGCCTGGTTGCCCGGGGTGCGGTCTAGGGGGGGCAGGTTCATGAAGAGGTAGGAGCGGTAGCCCAGGGCGTAGAGGACATGCACTGAGTCGAAGAGAGTGGCCATGAGGTCGTTGTAGAAGGTGGGGAAGTGCACGGGGTATTTGGCGCTGTCGTTAATGTCGTTGATTCCGATCCAGATGGCGATGAGCGTTTCGGTGGGGTTTACTTTGGGAGATAGGACTGGGTGGCCGTATTGTTTGTATTGGGCGATTTGGTTGACGAGGGAGATGGTGTAGTTGTGGTGAAGGGGGGTGCTTTGGTTGGTTAGTTGGTTGGGGAGGTAGTTGATTGAGAGAGGGATATAGATTGAGGAGTTTGGGAAGGTTGTTTGTTTCACGCACTGTTCCACTGAGATATCGGCGCCTGCGAATGCGAAATCCCAGAGTTGTCGTTCGCAATGCAATGGCGAGGTTAATCCTTCTTGTAGGCCGCATTTGGTGAGGAATTCAACCCAGTTGGGTCCGCCTTCTGCTGTCCCGGTCTATTACGCATCGTTCGTTGGATTAGATATATGGTAGTACGAATGGTGATTGCTGTTATTTGACGAACCTGGTTTTGTACGATCTTGTTTGTGAGCAGGGTTTTCGCATCGTACGCAAAGTTCAGTTGGTCTCCAATGAAGCTAAAGTTCGGGTAACCATGAGTTCCTTGAACGTATGTATATGAATCCCCGAAGGCGAGTCTAGCGGATTATATTAGAATATTGTTTCCTTTCATTATTCACTAAAAGAAGAAGAAAAACGTGGTAACAGACAGATATCGAGTTGAATCCCAATCAAACGAGTTTCCTCTGGTTGGTATGGGCGGATGCGCCGAGATCATGGGGATGCTGGCTGCAATGCATAGCAGTCGCTTTACAGTAGACATGACGATATTGGTAATCTCAATGGAGCTGAATCGTATGGCTCAAAAAGGCAGCAAGTGCTTAGAATATGATGTATTTCGTAGAATGATTAGATTCATTCTGATATATATAGAGCCGAGTTCATCCTGAGTCGTCTGATGAATATAGACCGAGGAAACGGTATACGGAGAATCCCATGCGGGCCATCCTCATTAACGGAAGATAATTCTCCGTCAGATGGTTGTGTAAGGATTTAAACGATAGGCCCCAGACCTCATCTATCCCGTATCCAAGACACTGGAAGCAAGACATCCCTGGGGAGATCTATTCAGAGCCAACCACCCTCAATGGTCCTCAAACAAGACAATTTGGGGTGTCCCTGTGAAAGTTTGACCAAGCATGCCAATATTTCTTTCCGCCTTATGGGTCACTTCATGGAGGTGGTGTGTGCAAGACGCAATGCGGGGAAACTTGGCCATCCATTTGCCGACAATGTTTTTCCGGGCAGGATACCTGTTCCGTCCAGTCGTGGAAAATGCATATCAGCATTTCAGCTACCAAACGAAGGGCCGATCCCGGAGCATCAAAGCCAGCTCTTGTCCGGGGGATGGAGGCTCAATTGCGGGGATTGTTGGTTAGCGTCGCCAAATTTGTAGCCGAGATCATGTGCCCGGTCATGTGGAGCGGGACAAATGGCGGCCGGGTTTATTTTCCCCGAGGAGGGAATAAGATATGCGGATTGTGTTTAAGATTGCATCATTTATGATATGATTATTATTATACATATATACATATACATATCTTTTGACCTTCCAACTGTTCTGATCAGTCAATCTCCTGGTTTATGTGGCTGGTGGCTGGAAGAGCGTCAATGCTCCGTGCTCCGTGCCTATCAGCGGAATGAGCATTGGAGGACAGGCCACAGCGGAGTTAACTAGCCTGTCCCTCTCTCTACCTGCCCGCTCTTCGGGAGGGCCAGATCGGACTATCCGCGGTTCAACAAAGCGTATCTTACTGTACGATATCGTGTGAAACCAAGTCAAGTTGTCCATGGTTGTTTATTATTGTGGGGCTGTCCATTATCTCTCTCTCTCTTTCTCTCTTCTCTCGTTCTCCCCATACTCCGTACTCCAGCACTAAAACTACCTACCAAGGTACCAGGTACAAGTTGCCTATACTCTACCTCTACTGAACATTGATTGGAAAATGGTGGTTGATTCGAAGGTATGGAGAGGGTCTAACCCCTGATATCGGTTATATTCAATCTGACCAGGTTTTCACTCCATCCAATTTTATTAACGTTTTTTTTTTTCTTCTTTAATTCTAATTGTCTTGTTTTCTGTTGATGAGAGAGGGAAGACATACAGTCACAGTACCGTCTGAGTAACTTACCACTAGCGCAGTTACCAGAGATACAAGCGCCGAAGCATATGCAGCTTTAGGCCTCAGCCACTAGGCCCCAACAGGCTAGAGGGGCAGTGGCCGTGGTTCGGGTAAGAACAACTACTACTCATTCGGGTAAGTTCAGCAAGTGGAGGTTGTTAGCTCCATGCGCGGATGTCGGGTTTTCCGCTGATAAAATCACGACTGGCTGTGATTGGGCCTATTGCTGGCACTAACGTAATAAGAAATGGCACCAACCTGAAGACCTGTTGGACATTGGAAGCCTCAACCGCTCCTTTTAGAGCAGCCGTAGAATATGCATGGAACATGTAACCTCACCATGCCAGGATGCTGCTGAATGGGATTGGGTTTATGCAGCATCCATGCAGGACGCCTACTTAAGGAAATTGATAGGGGGCTTGGGGGGGAATTTTTTTTAATTTTTTCCCCCCTTCCTCTTTTCTTATAAATCAAGTTCTCAGGGAAAATATTGTAGAGATATCTTTACTCCAGGAAGGAACTATATGGTAGGTACTAAAACTGTGCACGGGTCAAAGGTGTCCCACCACATGCCCCGTTGGGGTTTTCCGCGGAGGACCCGAAATTTAACCATCATGATCTCTGCTTGGCGGTCTTTGTCCTGTAGTGCTTTCTTTAGTCACCCGAGACAGAATCATGTTTTTACTTGTTTTTATATTATTAGTAGTATTATTATTATTATTATTTGACTTAAATCCATGGCAAATGGAAGAAAATAATAATAATGATGTACAATACCATATATGCAATGAACACAGACAAAGAAATTAACCCAACTAATGCCAATTGCGACCACAGTTTTGTTATTAGCAACAAAAATGATATGATATGATATGATATGGTTGACTTGAACGGAAATTTGGTTCATCCCACCTGTACTTCCCCTCTCTTATCGTGATGGAGAGCATCCTGACCGGGTGAGACAGGCTTTCTGGGAGGCATTTCCACTGTGGGCCAATTATTATTCGGTCAGCTCCTAAAAAAACACAAACCAAATCCACCACTCGGTAAGGATACGGGACACGGAGTCCTCCGTGTCCAACTAAAGCCTTGTGATTTCATTTCATTATCTTATTTTATCTTGTGTTGTTTTCCTGTCTCTCCTCTCATCCCCACCGAAATAAATCCACAGACTCGTCTAGTATTGTTTATCTCCCGTGCGCCTTGATGTGGACAAGCGGAGTGGTGCCCCCCGAGGTGGAATAATTTGAGGGACCAAAAAAAAAGAGAAAAAAAACCCCAAATGGGATTGTCAACAATATGTCTTCTAGGCACTTACCTTAGGTTGTATTAGTTCTGGGGACTCCCGGACCATGTCTGTTAGGGGCGGTTTTTGACTTTTGAGTTTAGTGACGGAGTCAAGACGGACTTTCTTAAAATAATAGGAACAATAACCCTATTCATGGCCCCGTTAGTTATTTGATCCATATCTATCATGAAAGTTGAATATTACACACTTGGAGCAGATCGTAGAAAAAAAGTAATGGTCATTGCGTGAAGCGGAGGAGGGCAATGAACACCCTATTCGGTATTGCAGGTAGCCAACTCTCTCTGCCTATGCTTTTTCTTTTTTTCTTTGGCTGGAGAATTCACCCCAGCCTATGATCGTAGGTAGCCCCCATCGGTGAGTCCCCTCTTCTGAGAGAACCGATGCGATTTGGTAGACGGATGATAATATTGACAGCCACCCCGCCTTTGTTGACCAATTGGCTCTCGCATGTTGCGACGTGGGAAAGGGGAGGACCCAAAATTAAATAAAGGGGAAAAAATGACCAAAAAAAAATAAAACAAGAACAAAGAGGAATTGAAATGAAAATAATACCAGGAATAGAGGCATAGCTGCCATCACAGTTCATGCTGGTATCAATTGATAATATGATTTAAACCCGAAGAATCAATGATAATAATATTAATATAGAGAATAGGTATGTCCTTGCCATTCGAACAATTAACCATAGTTACCAATTACGCCCACGTGGAGTAAAGATCACACTTTAAGGCCTTAAGCACCAATTAGCCCGGACACGGACTTGAAGGCAAGGTTGTAGTCTACCCGCGCACAACGGGACTAGAGCGGACGGATAATGTAGTCCTTGCCCTACTATCCTCCGAGAATGTATGTATGTACGGTACCTTAGGTACCTCTCTATCTACTACCTACATGACGCGATGGATGCATGAGAAAAGGGGCAAAACAAGAGAAGAAGAAAAAGAAAAAAAGACTGGGTACATGTTATTTACCAGGAATTGAACGGCAACCCCCTTTCATGTGCAGGAAAGATTAAAATAAAATAATAAAATAAGATTAATCACCATGAGAAATCAACTGGGGAATTGAGTCGAGTCAGACAGCTCCTCTCTGTGTTGTCAACAGTGGGCCAAACTGGGGGATGTTGGAGCCAATGAGAAAATTGTAATACCGCAGTGTGGTAATGAATGATATTGCCCCAATTTCCCCCCCTTCTCGCATCCCTATCTCCTCCGTTTCCCCAACAAGATCATGAGATATTATGACGGATTCATGAAATAACATATCAACAAATGTCAGGTTACCCGACAATTCCACTAATTCCATGATCCCCTGATCCTGTCAACTACCAGGATAATTTAGTAATTTACAGGTCAGGAAAGAATATCGCCCATTGGCTCTATGATCGATCCAGTGGAGCTCACGCGAAAAGGGGGTTAAAATCCGATCGACAGTTAGGCGTGGACCTATAGTAATCGGCCAGCATCCGAAACACCTTTTCATTTCCATTATTTATTATTATTATTACACCATAGTTATTCTGGCTGTCTATGAAGATAGCACTGTGAGTAATAGATTAGGTATCTGGATTACCCCATGCAATCCGGGGACAAGTGTCGCCATTCCGCACCATTATTTAATTGCTCCCTTTTGTAACCATGATGAATGATCGGGGGGGGGGTTTATAACAATACGTAGTTGTATGTCACTTGATAATAGGATAAGCGAATGTTTGCATCATTTCCTATTTTTACGAGGGAGAATAAGGAAGTTAAACGCAAATGTTACCACCCCCCTGCAGAAACCATGTCGTATGACGGATATAAGGAGGTAAGAGTATGTACTGGTACCCACCTACTCTCAGGTGAGTATTGAGTTCCATCTTGAGGTTCCTATGAGAAGGCATAATGGGGAGAAAGAGAATGTACAATAAATCAACTGGACAAAGTCGCATGAAGATCCGTGAGAATAATAATAATAATAACAATCATAATTTAAATTATTATCACTCATCTTCCTCTGAAAAGTGTTTAGGTTCCGCTGCGCGGGGTACGACCCAGTGCGGACACCAATCACCAGTCATCGCGCTGGCCAGCCCACTGCCCAGAGTAGAGAGCCTTTCCGAGGTTGGAGACTTGCATTTCTGGCAGTCTGCAACCTTGCGCAGGGCTTTCCTGTCAAGCACAAGTCCACCCGTCCCCCCCCTTTACCAGGTTGATGTTTGAATGGACACGGAATTCATTATTTAGAAACTGCAAGTGTCTTATGATCGTACCAGTTCTCTGCCGGTGTCCCGCTCGTCTATCGGCTGTTGGGCGGGGAAATAACGGTATCTTCAATTTCCAGCTCCTACTACGTTCTACTACATACATACAACAATAATAATCTTCTTGAGACTGGCTAAACGAAGTAGAATTTAGGATGCATCCGAACTAAGCCCGTCGTCTCTCTAAATTAAAAGACCGCCTCTCTTGCCCCCTTCCTGATATCCTATTGGAGGCCGGTAATCCTTCGAGAATCCATCGCGTATGGTACTTAGGGTGTGTCGGGTTTCAATGATGAAGAGTCCATATTACAAAGGCCTCATGCTTAGATTAATTAATACTAGATTTATTTATGAAATAGATATGAAACACTCCCAGTATGAAAGTGCAAAGTCCCGGTAGCGAGACATAATATCGTGATTTTGATTGATTGATAAACAATAGTGTACTACGGCGTATCCTTCTGCTAACTCTGAGTCCCTCTTCGATACCCCAGCATAACCTGCATATTATTATCTCATTATGATCTAATCACTCTCTCATTTGATTTCCCGGTATTGCCCAGTTATCAACATATCAACCCCTCCTCTCTTCACATGCTTTATCTGGACTGATGGATGTGTCCAGCCGATTGATGTTGAGTAGTTTACTGGCCCTTTGAAATACATATACAGTAGCGTCGGATTGCAGTGAAAGATGAACTTGCGGGATCTCTCCCACGATATTGATTGGTTTTGAATCCTCGTGTTCTCCACTGACGCGTTCCTGACTTGTGTTGAGTTACACAGTTAATACCAAATAGGTAATTTTCGGTTTCTCACCAGCCCCCTCCTCTTCCTCCCCCCCTGGACGGCCCCAAAAAAACCCCCGAAATAAGATTGAATTAATAAAGAAGAATATACCACCTGAGCAAAGTAATTCCCTGGTTTTCAAGAGGCAGCTGGCAGCTAACCGACTCCACTTGGATTTGACCTTTGACTTGGCGACGCCTTGATAGTATCCTGGCGCATCGGGAAGAGAGTGAGGTGATCCATTATTATGGCCGGCACGTACCAGTAGATACCGTAGGAGCATTAATTACACCCGTGGGCAGAAGGAGGTATCAACCTTCAATCACGATGGATGAGTTGTTCACCCCCTCCACAACAACTTCCAACCGAAGTATCAACGGAATGAACCGCCAATTCTGATCCTATTTCGTCTTTTTTTCTCTCCTATTCTCTTACCCCCACCCTCTTCCCCCCCGCCCCTGAATATTATTATTGTGAATACGTTCCAGTGGATTATGCGATTCTGATTTATTACCAATTAAACGCCAATGAATTTTGTTGACCATAATGGGATTTATCATTTAGGTAGGAGGAGGTAGTACTCCGTAGGTACGGGAGGTATGTCGTGATTACGCTTCCCGTCGAGTGATAGATAGACTCTACCCACTTGCTTTTTTCCCCCGACTTGCGCTACACCCTCTTCCTCGCTAGTGTTCCCAGCCGTTCAGGCCGTTCCTCGGAACACCACTGCTAGCTCATCTCCTAACATGTCCGCCAGAACGTTGACCAGCGATCTTGGATGGTACCCACGAGGGGGAGGGTTTGTTTATGCGCTAGGTTCACCAGTCTCTCCTGACGGTCGAACTCGACACACGCACCGTCCGTCCCGAATCGCGGGTAGACTATCCAAGCTCTAAAACAACAATCAGAATCCGTACTACTAGGTGCTACTACAGAACTATGGACTATATCGAGATGTTTCTTTTAACATCAGATTAAAATTGCCCTTGCGACAGAAAATTTCTGTATCTTTTTTCTCATATTTTTTCCTTTCTCTTACTCACAATTAACCGACAGGACAAGAGAAAAGTGGAGTAAAACAATTTCAGGAAGAATACGATAAAGGAATTAAATAAAATAAAAAATCAATTATTATTTTTTTTTTAGGAAAAAGGGGGGTGGTGTGTGTGTATGTTGGAGAAATTTCCATCGTGATTTAATAATAGATAATTATAATCAGAATAATTTCGCCACAGTAGCGGAGTTTTCCGCCTTTTTAAGGAGGGAAATAGAGAGTCTCTTTCTCTTTCTTTCTTTCTTTCTCTATCATTTATCGCATAGCATGCTCTTACAAGGAAAGCTTAGCCGGGATATAGGAGACAGGACATACTCCATACCTGAGGTCCCTACTCACCTGAGCTCCATAACTGAGGGGAAAGGGGGCCAAAACCAAAGAAAACGCAAATAATCGCTCCTACTAAAGGAAAAGAGGTTATTCCTCCGGACACAACACATACACCCTGATATTTTCATCGGGAAAAGTGGGTCACGTTTACAGACCCATCACCACAAAGCGACAGCCCTCCGTTCCAAGGTTGACCCAAAAAAAAAATCAAATCAAATCAAAAAAAAAAAAAAAAATAAAAAAAAAGGAATAAAATATAAAATAAGAAAAAAAATTAAAATTAAAAAAAAAAATAAAAAAAAAAAAAAGAAAAAAAAAGGCATATAAGATAAAATACGACAGAAAATTGAAATTAAAAAAAAAAAGAATAAAGAGGGTCAACGGAGAACGAATGAGCGTTAATCCTCCGGAGTGACCCCTCCAGTAACAATACCAAAACCAGCCCCCTTCTGGTTCTTGTTTGTTATTACCAATCATTACCGACCTCCCTCCTCCTTCTCTCTGTCCGGTAACTGGAACCTCCTGCGTCTTTGCCTGAATTTTATTTCCTTCCTTCCCCCCCATCCGAGTCCTTTTCTTGAGGGGTTAAATAAATATGGGAAACAATTGAAAAGAGCGAATTTCTTTTTTTCCTTTTCTTTTTTCTCAAATCAAAAAGAAAAACGCAGAAAAATAAAAGAGCAGGAATTCAATACCCAGAACGCGAACCCCACCAAATCAGTTGAACAAGAGAAAGAGGGAATAATAATAATAATAATAAAAGATACAAAAGAAACATTACGGGCCCACGCGCGCTCCACCGCACCCTCGGATCCCACGAGGTGCTCCAACCTGCGCTTTTCCTCCTGCCGAACAGCGTCTTGTCCAAAGCCTTTTAGGCCCGCCTCCTCTCACTTGTCCTCGAGTCGAACCATTTTCCCACCGTCTTGATTTTAGGGTGACTTTCCTCCTTGTATTGCCACCTTGATCGATGCACCGTCGCTAGCGCTATCACCGTTTCGAGCTGTGGATTGGCTTTCTTAGCTCCTGATATTCGATTAATTCTTTTTTTTTTTTTTGATATAAAAAAGTTTTTTTTTTTGACATTATTATTATTTTCGTTTTCCCGCCCATTCATTATTATCATTATTACCTCACCTCTTCTGATTATTGTGGTTATTATTTTTTTGATAATAATCATTACAGCACCTTACAAGTCGACCTTCTCTGATTACTTTCTATTTCTTCCCTTTTTACTCCCGCTGGTTCCTCGTGCTTGTCGTACCTTCCGCCACCCTGCAAGGCATTCTCCGTCACCCTAAGAGGCGACTAAAGCGATTAAGCATCGTGATCCAACACCATACTTCTTTTACCTCCCCTCCCCTCCACAAAGTGGTACAATCGACATCATTTGGGTTGATCCCTCGTATCTTTCATCTCTCTGTCTGTCTGTCTCTCTCTCTCTTCTCTCTCCTCTCTCTCTCCTCGTCTTTCCCCCCTCTCTCTTTCTTATTTCCACTCACTTCTGGTGCCTTCCTTCCCCCTCAATACTTTTGGAAGTGTCATCCTGACCGCGATTCATTCACGCGTCGATCTTTCTGTGGTTTCTTGTCTTTCACTTCCCCCATTTCCCCCCTCGTCAATTTTCGGACGTGCACAAAGTTGGTCAAAGTGGTCGAGTTTCGGAATTTATCTACCTAAGAACTTTTCCCATCTCATAAAATAGTACGTTCCAACCAGCAGGAAGGATTCTTTCCCTTAAAAGGAAAAACCTACTTGCCACGGGATCTTCAACTATCTCGACCAATCTCTTCCCCCTGCTCCATACACTCTGCTCGGCATTTCTTTCCTCCAATTTTTTTTCCCTCTTCTTTTTTTTTTTTTTTTTTTTACAACCACAAAGCTCATTGTGTCTTCTTGACGCGTCGATTAGCAGGCACCCAAGTGTGAATTTTTTTTTCTTTTCCTTTTTTTTCTTTTCTTTTTCTTATTTTCTTTTCGTGTTAGTCAGGAGGATCGTGTCAGGGATATTTATCCGGCCGCGGTGAAACCTGTATTATATGGACAACAGACCTGCCTCGGAGTACGCGCAGTCAGGTTCGCATTATCCATATCCACCACCGTCTGCCGCTTCCCATTCTGAACCCCCTACTGCAGACCAAACATCTGCTGCAGCCACTGCTCAATATTCCACCACTCCTCAGTCCGAAGTTCGCCCCAATCCTCAGTACACACCGCAACCTGAGGTGCGCTCCGCCGCCAATATTTCGTCTTCCAACACACCACAATCGGACTACGGTCTGAATCAGCCGCCCGCCGCGCGCTCTCCAGCTTACCCCGAGTACCTTGCCCGCCCGCCCCAGTACCATCACGCGCCCAACACCCAGGCCGGTGGTGCGGCAGGTATGGCTCAAGCAACAAGTCCGTCCATGTCTACCCTTCATCACGATGGACAACACCATGACCATCGCAATCCCTCGAACGTGAAGTCTGACGCGGACGTTCCTATAGATCCCTCAATTGCGGCATCCAGCCCCACCTATCCTCCTCCTTACTCGCCCTATCAGCCTCAGGGCCACGAAATGGCTCAATACCAGGGGCATCCCCCGCCTCCACCTCAGATGTATGCGCGTCCAGAATGGTCGCATGGGTATGGACAACATCAGCACGGTCTGCCTGGCCCGTACACAACTCCTGCCACAACGGTTGGTCCCGCCTCCCCTGCTATAACCGCAGGGCCGCGCCCTGGCCAGGTATGTTTTTGATGATTTTGGCGTCTGTTTCCTATGGCTCTGCGCAATCGCGCCTGATGGTTGTCTTTGGGGACGCCTCGGGAAGGGTCTCCCACCGCTGCTTTGTGGGCCATTCTGAGAGCGGACGGGAGGGAAACAGCGCACTTTTTCATCTACCTGTTTCGCGTGTTCACAAACTTACTCACGGGCCGTTTTCCTTTGCTCTAGGTTTACTCTTTCGTTCCCATCCCTGGCGCGCAACAGCATAAGCGTCCTCGCCGCCGATACGAAGAAATCGAGCGTATGTACAAGTGTGGATGGAATGGCTGCGAGAAGGCGTATGGTACTTTGAACCACTTGAACGCCCATGTCACGATGCAGTCTCATGGAGCCAAACGGACCCCCGAAGGTATGTTGTGTCGCCATCTTTCTGTTCTTTGTTTTTTTTTTTTTGTTTTTTTATCCCCGACACGATCTGTTGTTTGGAGGGGTCGTGGATGTCTGGATGAGGCTAGTGCCGGTACCACACGCTAGTCGCGTTACACCGCCTTAGCGCGACAGATCGCAGTAGCGCATGAAGCCAGCGTTGGAGGTTAATACTGCCTTCTTATTCCACCTTTGCTCATGACGTCTTTCCTCCTTCCTTTACCCCCCCTCCCCCTGGTCAATTATATATCGGGATTATCCATTTCATTTGACACCACGTGTTGCTCGCCACTAATCCGTGACATATAGAATTCAAAGAAATCCGCAAGGAATGGAAGGCTCGAAAGAAGGAAGAGGAAGCGCAACGCAAAGCTGCCGAAGAGCGTGAGCGTGCTGCCGCCGCCCAGGCTGCCCAGGCCAATCAGGTTGATGCTCCTCCTTCTGGTGATCCTGGACAGGGTGGTCAACCCCCTGCGTATCCAGGCGGCGTCCGCCCTCAGCTTCCGCCGATTGGCTACCAGCCTGCCGACGGTCAAGTGCCTGGGCAGTACGGCGGCCCTGGTGGCGGTGGGATGGTTTACCAGGGTAACGGCCAGATGGCCTACCCTCCAAACTACCCTCACTCCCCCTATGGCCAGAGCGGCCAAGTCTATCAGCAACGTAAGTAGCCAGTCCTTTGTTTGCACTGTTGGCCAGGACCGCCCCATGAGGATTCCGAATCAAAAAGAATGAAAGAAAAAAAAAACACCTCGATAATATCGACGAATACGCCACGAGAACGAGGAAATGGGAAGTCCAGAAAGAGAGGCCCAACAGTCTATTGTTTCTAGGGCCTGTAGCTGATCGATGATGGCTTCGCAGAAAACCAATCGACCAGCTACCCGCAATAGATATCCAGCTCCACCCCCTCTTTTTCTCCCAGGTTGCATACTCTAATGACAATTTCTCCTAATCCCGTATCGCCATCACGGATCTAATTCTTTAAGTCTTGCGCACATGATACCACATCCTGGCCTTGATTGCTCCAGTCAAAGAGTGGCCTTTGCGACTTACCTTCTTGTCCCAGTTATTTTTGATTTTATTTTTTGAATTAGATCGCATGAGAAAAATGATGATCCTAATCGGGAGGGAATTGCTTGTGTTTTGATCTTTTTTGTCCGCCTTTTATTTCTTGCTCGAATACTGGTCCTTCTGGATCACACTGATTGGGGCACCGTGTCAGGATACGTTGCATTAGCTGAGCTATTGTTGACCTTTACTCACATTTCTGATTTTTTCCCGTCAATGTTTTTGCAGAATATGCAACCCTTGTTCAATTACGTTCTTTGTTATATGTGACCTGCTTATGTTTCTTGACTGATTTCATTTTTCTCCCTTCTGTTTCGATGTCTCGACCAAATTTTATGTTACCCTGGGTTTTGGTCCCCGAACCTTTGTGCATTATCTCATGGTCTATGACCTTTGCCGTTTGACTTTTCAGTTGCGGCCTGGTGGCTTCATTTTTATTCCCATTCAAATTCACATTTATACAACGCTCTCCATTGCCAACAGGCCTGATCTCTTGGGGTGATCCAACTTGAATATAGACCATGAACCGGTCTCTAAAATATCAGCGGGGGCTCCTAGAATTGAGATGGATGGCCCGCTGGGAATGTCTTTCCAAAACTCCCACACCAGACTGGAGAGTATATATTCCCTGCATGCTCTGCATTAGCTTCGGAATTTTGCCGTGCATTCCACTAGTCCCCATTGTGATATGTCGGGGCTAGCGGTTATGCTCTGTATGTATATAGCGGTAAGTTTCGGAGAATTGATGGTTAAAGAAGATAACTTTAAAATTCGGCAAGCTAAGCATTAGTGGTGTGGCTACCAGCAGCCCACTTGACTAGTCCGTCGTACAGAGAACCTAGTAATAAGGTATGCATGTAAGGTTGTTAAAGAAACAAGGGGGACGGGACTAAACTAGTCCCCAGTAGTTCTTAGTTGGAGCGCTGGAGGTTAACTTAAGTCAAGCCTCCGGCGGAACCTTAGTTGGATGTCTGTCTACTCCATACATGTCGTTGGACTTAGTACATGCAACTATGGCTCGCGCGGGGTTAGGCTATCTACTAAGGTTATCCATCTCACTAGGGCCCGAGCCAGGAGGCTCAAAAAGATCTAACCAGCAAGCGATGAAATTTGGTTGAACTAGCGCATACTTCGTTGTGACCCTTACTTACTTGAGGTAGTCTACCAGCACCGCTCGTGCTAGGGTTGGTCTAGTGCTTAATCAGGCTAGATATTATGCCTGAGGCTGCAATATTATCGGCATCGGAGATACTATCGGAATTGGGAATGTCCTTTGGAGCTAACCAGATCCTGCCTAGTCGGGTCAATTCCGATATGATACGGGATGAGTTCATTATCTTTCTTTTTTTATATTTTCGATCCTAATGTTGAATTGAGTTGGCCATCCAGTGTTTAGATTCCCATATCTTTTTCTTTTTTTAAATTTTTTTTAATTGCTCCAACAGCACTTCCTGGATTGCATTATTATTCCTCTTTCTCGCCCGCATCGCCCGTTCTGTACCACGCCGCAAGATTTTCCTGACCGAGTCGCCCAAACCGCTTGTCGCATATGAGGGTATAATCGGATACACACGACATAGTATTGGAAGAGAAACTACGGTTTTTGTTTCCTTCTTTCCTTCTTTCCTTAGTTCCACTCCGAGGGTGGCGCTTGGTCGATTCCGATTTAAATGCTTCGCGGTAGCAATGTCCATGCGCTGCGGACAGGCGTCAGCACTGGCATGGCATTAAGGGTCTCCTCCTTGGGCACTCGATGGCCCAGCGCTCTTTGGAGACGATCCAACCTCTCGCCAACCCTCCGTGTTTCACTCCACTCCCTAGTCGCGATACCAAGTCCGACGACCCGCGCCTGGCACCCGGTTGGCTTGAAACAGTACTCGACCGAATCCCATCATCCTTCAGATAACCCTGCCGCCACAGTCGCAGATGAGACGCAAGCTACGCACAAGGACCAGGATCCTGAGGTGAAAGAATCGAAAGAGAATGAACGGACTCGGGAGCCACTTGATCCCCTGCTGGGTGTTGCCATGGCCGGAACGTCGCCCAAAGTCCGCGGAGATACTGATTCCTCTTTCGAAGGGCGCAGTATATCGTCGAAAGTGGTTGAGATGGAACTGAAATGGTTGCAGGATCCGCGCGCGCTGGCCGACCGGGTCGCGAGACTGTTGCAGGCTGGGGATTTCGCGCTTGCTGCAGCGTTGGTTCGAGGGGCTCAGGCGGACCGGATAGAGTGCTCCGTGGCTTGGAATCATCTGATGGAGCATAGCTTGAAAAAAGGAAACCCGAAGGCGGCTTTCAAGTTCTATAATGATGTGCGCTTACCTTGTTTTTTTTTTTTTTATCCCTCTCTACTTCTGTTCTTAAGTCACCTGGCTAATTTGAGGATCTTTCTTGCTATAGATGAAAAAGCGAGGCCGCAAACCCAGCTCCCACACTTTTACGATTATGCTGAAGGGCCTTAGCAACGCGCCAAAAAACACAGGTCTCAACCCGGTGAAAACCGCATACTCCATCTACACTTCTATTTCGGCTTCGAATTCCGCGGTGGAGCGTAATATCATTCACAGCAATGCGATGCTGAACGTCTGCTGGCGCCAAGGGGATATGGATACATTGTGGCAAGTGGCTGGCGAGCTTCCGGACAGTGGACCTGGCTCACCTGACCCGACTACGTATTCGACTATCCTGAGTGCGATTAGACAGGCAACTGAGAAGGATGTGGCGGGTATGCGGTCTCCGGAGCCTCAGAGGGTTCTGGCACGCAGAGAGCAAGGTATCAAGGAAGGAAAACGTGTTTGGTCTGATATTATTTATCAGTGGAAAAATGGCCGGCTTGCACTGGATAATACGCTCGTTAGTTCGATGGCAACGCTGCTTTTGGAAGGCGGCACGGAACGCGATTACTATGACGTCTTTGCGTTGATCAACCAGACGACTGGGCTTCCCATCCTCTCGGATCTACCGCCACCGCCGAAACGCGAGTCTAAGCCTGTCTCCATCTTGAAAGCGCGACGGGGCTCTGCTCGGTTGCACGAGGAGATGGATGATGTGCCTTTCGTCGATGAGGGTAACCGATTGTACAGACCGTTGGAGCCCGAGCAAGATGCCGTGAAAGAGAAAGACGAGGAGGTGGAAGAAGAAGAGGATTTCGACGACCTTTTTGACCCGTTCATCTTCCGCAATGATCCCATTGCTCCGACACAAAAGACTTCCGAGGACAAGCTGGTCCCCGCATACCTTCCTGTAACTAACCGGGAGCTAAGCATACTCTTGGAGACCTGCTTGGCCATGCACCAATCCATCAGTACCGGAAAGGCGTACTGGAACTACCTCACACTCAGTGAGAATGAACACAAAGTCATTCCGGACTCTGGTTCGTTCCATCAATACCTGCGACTCTTGCGAATCGGCCGGTCCAGTCGCGCCACCATTGACTTAATTCGCGACCAAATGGCCCCTGCCGGAATCGTGGAAGGGCGGACGTTCATCATTGCGTTGAGCTGTTGTCAACGAGACCGCAACAACATCAACGTGCTGAAAAACGCCAATGAACTGCTCGCGCTTATGAATCAGCATCTCATGCTTCCGGATATCAAGGCGCTAGGGAAGTATTTCGAGATTATTCGCACCCTCGGAGAAAACCCTTATCTACTCGTATCGTTGAACGGACTTGGTTCAGATAAGAAGAAGCGCTCCACCAGCAGTCTCGGTGGCCTCGGCCGTGAGCTGCTAGTTAGTCTGCGAACAGGCGCCATTGAGCAATTGAGTCCTCTTATTAGGAAGCTAAACGTAACCATGCAACATGGTGTCATTCTCCGAGGTGCGGAGAATATCCAACGGGTGAGACATGTTGATCACAATGCTATCCAAGGCTTCCTGGCACTGAATGTGTTAACCCAAATGCGAGCCTTGATCGATATTACATTGAAACAGGAGAAGGGTTCGCCCTTGATTTCAAAGGATCTTCGCAAACGTCTTCAGAAAGAGGTCTCGCCCTTGAAGAGGTACTCTAATACGGATGTTATAACCAAATTCAGGCCGGTACTGGTGTTACCAACGCCGGAACAACGTCTCGCATTTGAAGATAGGAAGCTTGAATTTTCCTCGGTTGTTCAGATGGATGGTGAAAGTGATTGAAATGTATAAATATCTGTTTTCCATCTCCACCTCTGGTTGATATCTTGTTGTTGTTGTTTGTTTCCTTGCATATACGGGCGTTGATGGGTGTATGTATACTAGTGGCTTCCATGTATGATAGAGTATGGTTGGGGTTAATTCCGTATGGATGATGGACCCTGTGCATATATAGGAGGGCTGTTCAGTTCCCTCCGATCTTGATTGACTGAATATACTTAACTACCTAAACTACTCCCCTATTCAATTTTTTTTTTTTTTCTATTTGGATGTTTTGAAACAAACACAAAGCCGTTGTCAATCACTGTCAGGCCAGGCACGGGAATTGCTCTCCGCCTGCCCCTTTCGGCCCGTCTGCCTGCCGCGTACGTAATGCCACTCTAGCCTCTCCAACCGTGAAACAAGCTCCTGCTTCGTCTTATCTACCAAACTACTTTGACTGCTCGATCCAAATCAACACCTCGCAGGACGTGACGGTATAGACCCTCTAGATTATTCCTGGCTTACCGGGCGATGTCCCTGCGGTCGTGAACCTTCTCCAATCCGGACCCTTATTGCCATAGACACGCCCTCCCACACCTACTGCTACCATGGCCAGCTCAGCATCACATTATCCCCATGCGGACGTTCATGATGACGAGTCAATTCTTGACGACGATCTCCTCGAGGCAGACGATGGTAAGGACGCCGCCACCATACTTTGATTTAACCACCCTCTAGTGCGGGTGCTACCCTGATGATGTACAAGAAAACTAAACTCCACCGTGACATATCACAGCTATCGAAGCCGATGACCCTCTCCACGATACATCCGATACTACACCACTACGAGGAAATATACAGTCGGAATCATCAGGCTCGCGAGGCGGCAACCTATCCGGTAACTACCTGACCTCGACCATCCCCGGCGAGGACCGTCGCGCGACACAGAACACCATCGATGAGAGTGTCTGGGACACCCTGTCGCGCGACTTTCTCGCCGTATGGGAGAAGATGCGTCAGGTCCTGTGGCCGAAATACCTGCTTGGTGGGATTCTACAGCGCGGTGGCGGAGGCATGGGCGCCGCGGAGCGTGGCGAAGCGACTGGATTCGGAGGGGGTGTCAGAAACATGGTTGGACGCTGGCCCGATGCTGAAACAGTCCTGCAAGGCGGCATGAGTGAAGGATTGCGTGATTGGGATCTCTGGTAAGTGGTCTATGTCCATTGAAGAAGGGGGGCCAAAACGCGATCCCCCGAATCATCCTCCCTGACATGGATATGTTTTGGCGGAAAATGGCGCTAACGGCTGTCACTTTGTGTGTTTTGCTTATCAGGGGTCCTCTCATTTTTTGCTTGCTCCTGAGTATGTTCCTTGCGATGCGCGCAAAGGATTCCCAGTCCGATTTGGTCTTCTCTGGCGTATTTACTCTTGTGTGGATCGGAGAGGCTGTTGTGACGTTGCAAATTAAGTTACTTGGTGGAAACATGTATGTCTCCCCCGGTTCTGTTTTTGGTTTATACTCGGTTACTGATATGTCCATCCCCCCCTTCGTAGCTCCTTCTTCCAGTCGGTTTGCATTATTGGGTATACGTTGTTCCCCCTGGTTATCGCGGCGCTTCTCAGTGCCCTGGGGCTGCCGACTATTGCACGGATACCGGTCTATCTCGTCCTGGTCGCGTGGTCTTTGGCCGCAGGTGTGAGCATTCTGGGCGGCTCGGGAGTTGTCCGGAACCGGGTGGGTATTGCAGTGTATCCGCTGTTTGTGTTCTACATTGCCATCGGATGCCTTTGTTTTATCAGTTAAGCCGGCGAAGACAGAACGGTGGATGTAACAGTCCCCCAGACTAACTGGCTAGCGGATGGGGAGGGAGAGAATAGGTTAGGTAGTTTGCAGTATGAACGTGAGAGGAGAGGAGCGAAAGAGACAGGAGAAAGAGGAGTATTTACGCCCCAAGACGCATTCCTTTTTTTTTTTTAATTTTCCTTTTCTTCTTCTATATGTTTCCCTGTTCGTCTATACTCGATTTATTATGTCACCTGTGTTATTAGAAGTCGCGCTGTGACAAGATATCCAATGTATTTGTTTGACGTGAAGCCCTAATTCGTCTGGATGCGGCGGCGGGGGCCCGAGCGGTGACCGGCGACTGACAATCCGGCCGACGAACAACAAAGCAGTTTGTCGTCACCCCATCCGTTGTTGCCCTCGTCTGTCCGACCTCGTTTCGCTGTCTCTCATCCGACTCCTTCTTTGGCCAAGACAAAAGCATTCACCCCTCCCAAGTAGACCTTTGTTTCTTTTCCATCTTCTTTCTTCTTTCCTCCCCGTCCAACCCGACCGAGACAGTCAGCGCGTGCCTGGTCAGCCCAGACGTCGAGCGAGCTAACCTACCCCCCCCTCGGCGACGACCTCGGTTTTACAATACTATTTTTAAACACTAGACGCCTCGTTGGCCAGAACATATCTCGCAAATTGACCTGGTATCCTAATATTTTCCTGTGAAGAAGAAGAGGTGCGTTTTAAACCACTGCGATGGCACCGTCACCCACCCCGTCGAAAACAAAAATCCATCTTTGCTGCAGACATCGTGTGCGATCTGCACGGACCTGGATTGTGCCCATCTTTCTTGCAATTGCAGTGGGAGTAGCTCCCAGAGCACCCCTGATTTTATTCCTATCAGAGTCGAAAATCAAGTAACTCAATGGACTGACACTCTCTTTACGTCATCCGATATAGGACTTTATCTTTTCCCCGAAAGTTGTACAGTCCAAGGAAGAAGACCCCGTCTTCCAGCTTTTGGAACCACGATCCTTCTTTTCCCGGCACATCTCGACTCACAAGAAACTGCTTGACATGGCGTCCGATTCGCGACCGGACCCTGTGGTGGAAGGTATTCACCCCGCTCACCTTGCCTTGTTCTGTGTCGGTTTTTTGACGGAGATGCTTACATGATTTCTGTATCAGGCGAGGCCCCGAGAGAATCGATCGAAGCTAAAGGTATGTCCGGCGCTGTGGCCTGTAATGGGTGACTGGCGTCATGTATCTTGCGCAGCGGTTAATCCGCCTCTATGAGCATTGGTCTGATTATTATATCATAGCAGCGGCAGAAGATTCCCAGACATCCGACAACGAGGGTGGCGAGCGTCCCGTCCGAAACAAGCTAAAGGAAACGACCATTAACCCGAACCCGGAAAAGGCAGTCGATATCTCCACAAAAGAACCACAGGGGGGTCAAATCAGCCGGGAGAATAGTAGGGGAAGAAAGCGCTCCTTTGATGAAGATGAGCCAATGCCTAGCGAAGATGACGATGGTCATCGTCGGAAAAGATCGCGCGATAACAGCTACGAAGAGGAAGCCCCCTCCACTCCCGCGGAAACGAAGTCGGACCAGCCGCACAACGCAGAGAAAGTCCTGAGTCCAAAGAAAAAGAGAAGTAGGGACCAGCTGGATAAGGAAGAGTCAAAGGCTGGGGGTGTCGCGGCGATGAAGGATGCACCAGAGGATAGCGCACCTACGGAGAAACTTTTTGGAGAAGGAGAGCCTGAAAAGAAGCGACACCGGGATAGCTCTCAGGAGCGAGATAAGGTGAGACCTCTGTCCATGAGTGTTACGCTCGAGTACTCGGGAGGATATACATACTGACACATTTTTTTATCCTAAGGCCCCTATTAAAAGTGCTTTCGCAAATACGTCAGCCGTTTCGCCTTTTGGTTCACTCGGGTCCTCGAAGCCGAAAGAGGGAGAAGAAGCTGCCGCAAAGGCTCCGCTCACATCAACGTCTGCGTTTGCATCATCTAGCTTGGCTGGCTTTGCTGGCTCTGAGAAATCACCGTTCGGCACCCTAGGGAGCTCGTCTACATCCGTTTTCAAGTCTTCGCCCGCCACAGAGCCCGCAAAACCGGCAGCTACTGGATTTGCATCGGCCGCGGGCACCTCGGGCTTTGCGACATTAGGTTCTGGGTTCTCAGCCTTCGGCGGCGGTTTTGGGGCTGCAGCTTCAAAGGGTGGCCTTACTACCTTTGCTTCGCCAAGTGGTCCTAGTGTACTGGGTAATTCCGCCAAGGACAAACTGTTTGGAGCCGCCGCCGACGAGGAAGAGCCAGAAAACGCAGAGGAGACAACTGAGAGTGGCCCCGGAGAGTTCGAGGAGGATAAGACTGATGAAAGGTTCTTTGAACGACCACGTATGTACCGATATGCTCCCCTATCCATTCATTGAATTTTGACGCTGACAAAACATCTCGTGACACAGTCGAGACTGGCGAGGAAGAGGAGAAGACATATTTCTCATCCAAGGCCAAGCTCTTTCAATTCTCTGACAAAGAATGGAGAGAACGTGGCGTTGGCACATTCAAGATCAATGTTCGAATCGAGGCTGGCAAAGAAAACAAGAAGGCTGCGCGCATGATTATGCGCGCTGATGGCGTCTTGCGTGTGATGCTGAATACTCCCTTTTTCAAGGGTATGACGGTTGGTGATGCCGCGGGAAACGAGCCCAAGTCGAAACAAATCCACCTGGCCAGTCTTGAAAACGGTCGCTCTATCCCCTGCTTGTTGCGTGTAAGTTATATCTGCCTTGAGCTGGTCAGCAATCTGTGTACCGAGTCGCTTGCTAATTTTGCCGTAGATGGGAAGCGAGGACGTCGCCAAAGAGCTGTACCACGTTGTTCAGGATTTACTGGATCAACAGTGAGGTGTCCAGCCCCGTTCGACTTGATATCGGATGTAGATACATTTGAGCCCGATTCATTTCCTGCTGTTTTGGAATAAAAGGGAGATTCAAGTAGATTGATTCCCATGTGGTTGGCATTCTTGCATTTTAGGTCGAGGAGTAAGTACTTATACTTGGAGTGAGCCGGATTTATTGCCTTGGTGTCCTCTTCATTCTTTATACTCTTTATTTCCTTTGGTTTTTGCTGAATATATTGATTCCCACTTCATTGATTCTGTAAAGGATGTAACTATTTACCCCTCTATTATTAATATCAAATAAATCCCATGGCATGAGGCGTATTCCGGATCGGGTAATATAGGCTGCGTTTACCACGTGACCTCGCGTCGTCCCTCAGACTTCAATCTTCTCGATGCGTGTGATGGCGCCACTTCCCCCTCGACCTTGAGAGTCCCCCCACACTCACAATGGAGCCTCAGTATGGCCGGTTCAGACACATCTATGGACCACCCAGGCCCCAGTGCGAAAAGGAGGAACTCCCCAGTTGAGACTGACGAGAACTCGATTGCTCGGAAAGACGCGTCAATCCCTACGGCGACGGAAGACCTAAACAAGAATAAACGACGCCGGAAAACCCCAACAACACAGGCTAATAATGATAATGCCAATGGCAACAGCGACGCTTCTGGACTCTCTGGTCAAGAACAACCAACAAGCAAACCCACCAACCAAAAGGGGCGGGGTGGCAGCAAGGCGAAAACGGCGTCAAAACCAGCAAAACGCACTCCGTCCGCGCCATGGCCAGAGGAATTCAAACGGCTGTCGCGAACGCACCGCAGTTTGAACCTAGTGTATACGTTTTGTTGTACGCGGAAGCATTTTGCCACGACGTTTGAGAACATCCGGAAAGCGGCACAGGGGCAGATGGGCCAGGAGTTAACAGTGGAGGAAGTCGCGCGCGTTCGGGTGCTGATACCTCGTGCCATACGGTTTGAATATGTGGATGAAGCGAAGCTGGAGGTGATGACTGTTGGGGACCGAGAGGTGATACAGACGTATGGTCGGAATGATCATGTTGACGATGGGGGCGAATCTAGCGGGGAAGCGAAGGCGTTGCTATTCGAGTTTGTGGATGGGGATTTGAAGAGGGAAGTTCAGCATCCGAAAACAGGTGAGGCGACGAAACCCGTTCGTCGAATGAAGGACGAGGACCTCAAGATGCCGGTGTACAGCCAGAAGCAGATGCTGACGCTGATTGAGAAACGGAACAAGAAGTTTGTTGATGCGGTGGACGCGTTTCTTGTGCTCTGCGAGGATGAGGGTGTTGATCCGGTTGAGAGGCTGGAGCGGGAGAAAGATGCGTGGGTGCCTGTGCACCCTGATGATAACGAGAATAAGA
The DNA here is from genome assembly GCA_015844325.1 of Aspergillus nanangensis. Lineage (NCBI taxonomy): Eukaryota > Fungi > Ascomycota > Eurotiomycetes > Eurotiales > Aspergillaceae > Aspergillus > Aspergillus nanangensis. The sequence goes on along the minus strand of VCAU01000006.1, from coordinate 580,364 downwards.
GGAAAGTGTCGAAAGCGCCCCAAGAAATCCCGAAAGAGCGCAAGTCGATGTCTGGGATCATTGCGGAGATCTGTGAGATGGATTGGTACACAGCGCAGATCGTACCGGAGGGCCATCGCGTGTTTGACGCCCAGCCTGCCATCTTCGGGGACCTGGCGTTTCAGCTCTCGCAAACCCTGGTCAATGCTTTGTATAACACCAAAGGCATAACGGGATTCTTCTCGCACCAGGCCGAGGCGATTAATGATTTGCATGAAGGGCACAACGTGATTGTCTCGACTTCTACGAGTTCAGGGAAGTCGTTGATCTACCAGGTCCCCATGCTGCATGCGCTGGAAGAAGACCATGCCAGTCGAGGGTTGTATATATTTCCCACTAAGGCACTGGCCCAGGATCAGAGGCGCAGCATGACAGAGCTTCTGCAGTATATGGACGGTCTTGAACATACGATGGTTGAGACGTACGATGGGGACACCCCAATGGAGTACCGGAATACTGTTCGGGACGAGGCGCGCATCATCTTCACCAATCCTGACATGTTGCATATCACGATCCTGCCACAGGAAAGCGCATGGCGCACGTTCTTGCAGAATCTAAAATATGTCGTGGTCGATGAACTTCATGTTTACAACGGTCTTTTCGGGTCGCATGTTGCGTTCATCATGCGGCGACTACGCAGGATATGCGCCGCAGTCGGGAATCGACACGTCCGGTTCATTTCCTGCTCGGCCACCGTCGCAAATCCAGAGGAGCACATGAAGGCGATCTTCGGAATTGACGACGTCAAACTAATCGACTTTGACGGCTCGCCGTCCGGCCGTAAGGAGTTCGTCTGCTGGAACACTCCCTTCAAGGACCCCAAGGATCCAACCTCTGGCCGTGGTGACACCGTTGCTGAAACTGCACGTCTGTTCTGCCAGCTCATCCTGCGTGGTGCGAGAGTGATTGCGTTCTGCCGCATCCGCACGCTCTGTGAGGTCCTACTGCAAGCCGTGCGAAATGAATTTCACAATCTCAAACGCCCCGAAGTCGGCAAGATGGTCATGGGTTATCGCGGCGGATACAACCCTCAGGACCGGCGGCGTATCGAAAAGGAGATGTTCGAAGGCCATCTAATGGGCATCGTCGCTACCAACGCGCTAGAACTGGGTGTCGACATCGGTTCCCTTGACGCCGTCATCACCCTCGGTTTCCCGTACTCGATTTCCAACCTCCGCCAACAAAGTGGCCGCGCAGGCCGTCGAAACAAAGATTCTCTCTCAGTTCTGGTTGGCGATCGGTACCCTACTGATCAGTATTATATGAAGAATCCGGAGGAGCTGTTTACAAGGCCCAATTGCGAGCTGCAGGTGGATCTGGCCAACGAACTCATCCTCGAGGGCCACATCCAATGCGCTGCATTTGAGATGCCCATCCGCCCCCAAGAAGACATGGTCTACTTCGGGCCCCAGCTGCCTGAAATCGCAGCCACCCGACTCGTCCCCGACGCCTTCGGCTATTACCACTGCCATGAACGGTTCCGACCGCAGCCATCGCGCTGCGTGCCCATCCGCGACACCGAGAACCAGCACTTCGCCGTGATCGACACCACCAATGCACGCAACCTCGTCCTCGAGGAAGTCGAGGCCTCGCGCGCGTTCTTCACCATCTACGAAGGCGGCATCTTCCTCCACCAAGGCGAGACCTACCTCGTGAAAGAGCTGAACCCAGATCGTCGATTCGCACGCGTCCTCCGCGTCCACGTCGACTGGCACACCATGCAACGCGACTATGTAGACATCGACCCCATCGAGACAGAAACTATACGACCTATAACAACTTCTTCTTCTACCACTTCCACCACTTCTTCTACTACTACTATTGCGACATCCTCCTCCTCCACCACCCCCACCCCCAATCCATCCCCAACAACGACATCTCGCGCCTTCTACGGCACCATCCAAATCCACGCGGTCGTCTACGGCTTCTTCAAAGTCGACAAACGCGGCCGCATCCTCGACGCCGTCGCAGTCGACAACCCGCCCATCGACCTCCAAACGAAAGGTATGTGGCTTGACATTCCCAAAACAGCGCTGGACATCCTCCAATCGCGCCGCCTCAACATCGCGGCTGCCATCCACGCCGCCGAACACGCCGTGCTGTCCCTGCTACCGACGTTCGTGATCTCGTCGCCCGGAGACGTGCGCACAGAATGTAAAGTCGCCAAGAAGGAGCTGGGTCGGAATCTGAAACGCGCGGTCCAGGCCTCGGCCTACAGCGTGGGAAATGGGAATGGTGGTCATGATGCTGATGCTGCGGCACTTGATGCGAAAATCCAGCTCCTTAAACCCCCCGCGCGGCAGAGACCTGCGCGTTTGACCTTCTATGATGCTAAAGGGGGAGCGTGTGGGTCGGGGATTGCGGGGAAAGCGTTCGAATTTGTGGACGTGCTGTTGCAGCGGGCGGTGGGACGCATTGAGGCGTGTCAGTGCGTGGTGCCTACGGGGTGCGTGGAATGTGTGTGTGATGAGCGATGCAAAGAGATGAATGAGGTGATGAGTAAAGCTGGGGCGGTGGTTGTGTTACGGTGTCTTTTAGGGTGGGACGTGGATGTTGATGCGTTACCGTGGGGAGAAGATGTCGACGGGGAGGAAGGATTGGGCGAGTTGGCTGGAGGGTTGGAAACGGTGATTCCGGCTACGGAGGTGCCGTTTCGGTCATGAGTTACATACATGTCATGATTACCTAGGGGATGTTTAGTGTAGAAATACTGGTTCTACAGATATACGCGAATATATAGCCCTAAGCGAAGCATTGAAGGGGAAAGATATATCAGGTATATATATGGTACCTCACATGAGATAAAATCTGGAATTTGAGGGTAGGAAGTAGTAACCAACCAAGGTGGGCTGGAGAGAGGAGCGTAGGTTTGTCACTGCTATATGGCCGGTACTCGATCCATTTTTTCAGCAGTTGTGTTGTAATGCAAATCAAGAAATTATAGGTAGGAAAATAGTGAGACGGTAATCCATCTTGCGTGATTCGGTATCATGCTTCTCGAGACAGACAGACAGACAGAGCAAGGAACACGTAAGAGAGATGGCAAATGATGAAAAGGAACACGGCAATTGTTGACCACAGGGTATATAAGTGAACCAGAAAAAGCAAAAAAAAAAAAAAGAAAAAGAAAAAGAAATGAACATAAAGGAAACAGTGGTTATAGCCACAGTTAATAATTATATCGGGTTAGAGTATGTTATGGGTCTTCTTGCGAACAAGACAGCCATGAAGAGGGGGGGGGGGGGTTTTAAAGAAGTTATCTCTACTTCTCTAAGTGGAAGTAAAACTGGTTCGGCTGTTTGCCGAAGTTGATCGGATGCTGGGCGCCGGACGGAAGCTACCACAGTAGCCTTGATTATCGTGTGGTTCGATTGAGAGGAGTTGAGTGAAACATTGCATGATGTTGACGGCCTAGACCGACTCCACTGAGCTCGAGGCTGCGAAACCTTATCGGTCTGAAGTGTCCAGTCAGCGACTTGCCGTAGAGGCTGGACTGTTTTCGCTCTCGGTATCGTCCAAGCTGATATTCCAGAATAAAGATCGCATGTCCCGGACACTTTCTCGGAAGTCATCTCGCGGATTAGTCGTGCGTTCCTCCGTCATCGTACGCACGTCTCGGAAGATCTCCGGATACCCTTCATCATTGGGTAGCCACCAGTGGTTGAGCTCTGGGAGTTGGAAAACGGTGGCCAACGTCTGGCGGAATTTCGGGGCGATCACGTATCTATATGAGCAAGATTAGCCAGCCAGCCACAGGTCTCCACCCATAATGGGCTCCTCTTATAGCAAAACGTACCCGTTTTGCTCCAACAGGGCAAACTTCCTCCGGCTCCACATCACATGCTTCTCGTCTTTGGGCCCGAATAAAGCGACCATCCCAACGCTATTTTTGAACGCATACATCCAGCCGTTTTCTTTCTCTGGCCACCGTACGATCGACTCGATTAATTGGCACTGTCGCATAGACAACTCCCCCAGCTCTTCAAACGAGGATTGCTTCAACGACAGCATGCACTGGTACTTATACATTTGTTTGGTGGATAAATAATCAATCCAGATAATGTTGACATCCCACAGAGGTCCGGTATGCAACAGACCGGGGACATAGGGATCAACAACATCATCATCTGTCAGAGGCTGTCGATTCGGGTAGTCCCAGACAGTGTATTCGGAGTCAGTAAATCTTTCCAGGATGATCCGGATCCTTTCAATCGTCTGGCCTAGCAGGTCATTCTGAACCATGAACTGCTCTATCGGAATCATTCCACGCGATAACTTGGCATACAAAGATGCCATTTCTAATCCGAATCTGCGATTGATCGACGCAGCCAGAGCCAACTGCTTCTCTGCATCGTCCGGATACGCCGCGGCTTGTTGCTCATCGAATTGCTCTCTCGCGATATACCATTCCCGACTCAAGACAGCTTCATTCCCTGCGAGAATACCAGCGACAACATCGAATCGTGCATACCAGAGGAAGATATGACTGTGCAGCTCGTTCATTGTGATCGACTCCGGAGTCAAGAGTTCACGTATCAGCGAGTGGGCGGCTTGGTGGTGATCAATCAAATTGACCCAATCGCCTATGAATTCCTAAAGAATAAACCAATCAGCTTGTCGTCCGGGCGAGTGGTCGATATGCCAAAGTGATCCCCGGATGCCATACCTCAAACGTCGTCAGCACAAGAACCGTGATCAAGGTCGCTTCACTATGAGATTCTCCTGTGCCCAACGACTTTCGCAACAGCTTCAATGCTGTATTATAATGTTTTAGAAAGCTATAGAGCTTCCCAGTACCGGTTTGGACACAATGGTGGTATGCGGAAAACCCCACCACGGCATAAAGAAGGGGGTCATATTGCAACGCCAGCTCGATGACGCTATGGCGGACAAAATGTTCACTGGTATGTCGCAGAAAAAAATGTCGATAGGTCAAGGAGTCTTGATAAAAAGAGAGATAAAATTGGAGGTCCTCAGGCAGATGAGCAGTGCTCGGAAGGCCAAGAGGTTCGGTCGAAAACAGACCGACACTGGCCGACCGTGCGCTGGTCGACTCAAATCTGGAGGAAGCCTCGGTCGATGGCGAACTACTGGCGTCCTTCCCTGAGAATGGGGTCTCCGATGTGGATGTCGGAGTAAGTTGGTTTGTCTGGCGTTTCCTTAGCGACTGGGTGCTGTGTTTCCTTGGAAGTCCTGGTTTGGTCCGGGCGGAGGGGGAGAAGCGCGAGCTCGAGCCCACGCTGTGCACGTCTTCCTCGTCTTCATCGGCGATAGTTTCCAGCGCGCGTATTTCGTCATATTCGACCAACCCTGATGAATCACTCCCATGCGATGGCGGCCGAGGAGCCTTGGGTTTGGTGCCGGAACGAGATCCGGATTTGGAGGCCGGTGCGGTGGAGCCTGGGGAAGGGTATACACAGTCACGGTTACCTTTCCGGCATCTGTCGCATGTGGGACGGGATTCGTCGCATTTGATGCGCCGGGCACGACAGGTGAAGCAGCCGCTTCGTGTTCGCTTGTGTTTTTTGTGATCCAAGGCAGGTTGAAGGGTGGAAGGGGTGGATGATGAGTTTGGTGCCGACGTATATGAGGCTGGTGGAGTGGGGACCCCAAGACCGGGTTGAGACTGTGGATGCGGATGAGGCTGCGCCGCGGGATTATGCCAGAGGGCGACACTCTCCGGATACTGGCCTGGGCCGAAAAGATTATATGACGAGAGCGGCGAGGATTCGGGGAGAGCGCTGTTAAGGTATCCGCTTAGGGAGGTTTGGGACGGGGGGTAAGGATGCGCCATGAGGAGCGACAGTAGGCGAATTGCCTCCAAGGAGCACGACAGACGACAGTTAAGAAGGTCGGCATAAGCTAATTAGCTCTAAGGTTGAGAGAGACCCCGACCGCTGGCATTATTGAACCGGATGAAATGAAGGAAGATTGTGGTGGTGGGGGGGGGGGAGGAATAGATACGGGTGGAACGAATGAATGGAATAGCGAGGGATAGAGTGATAGAGGGAGGGGAGGGAGGGAGAACTAGAAGAAGAAAATAAATGAGGGAAAGAGATCGAATTCGAGGCAAGTGGGGAGGAGAGAGAAAGAGAGAGAGAGAGAGAGCGAGAGGAGAAAGATGCGGATGGATGGAACCAAAGAAAGGAAAAGGACGTTTGGAGAAGGGGAAGACAGACAGACTCGGTTGATGGTCAGTCGGAGGGTACATCATCTCATATAACCCAATCCAATCGTCCATTCCTCCAGGATTGTGATTCGTGATCAATCTTCAATTTTATTCTATCGTCTCATGGATTCAACTCCTTTGTTATTTACGGAGGAATTTCTTGAGGTAATCAAGCAATCAATCTCTCTATCTCATCAACGACATCATCGGGATGGATGACTTCATGATATTGTACAACGTGACATTGTCGCAACCTCACATAGGAATGAATAACAAAAAAAAACCCCCCAGTCCGTCAGATCACCTTTCTAAAATTATCCTATTATTTTTGATTATTATTATTATTATATTATCATAAATATTTTTCTGATTCTTTTCCTCCATGACCCTCCCCAGAGGCATGAATAATACTGAGCATTATCATTCATCATATACATACTAACAAGTCACCACCCGGAGTTAGCCCTAAGAAAGAAACTAAGCCAGAGTCCACTGATCTTCCTACTTCTCAATCGATCAGCATCCCCCCTCAGTAATCATCCTCCAGAAAAGAAAGTATCTATTTTTATTCTCCTCCCTAATATTTTGATTCTCATTATTGAAGATCGTCCATACTTACCAATAATTTCATTGGATGGTTTTACCTACGAGGAATTCTATCAGGGGGAAAAGAAAATATCACATCAATTCTCCAAATCAGACAAACAGCCCCCCAAAAAAAAGAAAAGAAACATAAATAATTAAAAATACTACATCAGCTATCTGAGCTTCTTGGATCCTTTTTTTTTTTTACTCCCCACCAGGCAGCTCTGCTTGGGAGATAGATACACTCTGGATTCATGGATGATGGATAGGGATGCCCTTGGTTTGCCCCCTAACATGGAGTAAGCCCCAACGCTATTTCTCTAGTGTGGATGATATGTGCGGATGGATCCAGCCATAAAGCCTATTTATGATGGTGGGAAATGAAGGGAGAGAAATAAAAAAAATAATAACAATAATAATGAATAAAAAGAGGGAGAGAGAAAATGCCAAGATGAACGGCTTCAAAATCTCATCCACTCGTGGTCTCCTGGTCCTCTCCACTCTCCCTCTCTCCCTCTCTATCTTTTATTGATCATGAGAGTTTTAGGGGAGACACATCCGTCTTTTCCGTTAGATAGGTTGAATGTATGTACCTCTCTCTTTTTTTCTTATTTTCTCCCATCATTTTGTTAGTCTTATAGGCTAGGTATTTTTGGGTAGGTAGTTATAAAAAGGAAAGGAGAACAGGATTAATTCAATAATGCAAACCGATGTCTATTTACATGAATAGAAAAGGGGAGAAAAGTACAAAAAAAATAAAAAATAACCATGTAAGTAACCTCGAGCAAGAAGAAGATCATGAAGATCCTCAGGGCTACTCCTATTATGATTTCCTTACTACATATTTTGTGTTCTCTCTCTCTCTCTCTCTCTCTCTTTTTAAAAAAAATAAAAAAATAAATTAAAAATCCTTATTTGTTTATTTATTATTATTTTAACCACTCTCTAAGTCTTCCGCTTCCGTCGGATCTTGGGAGAACCAAACTAAACCCAGCTGGGGGAAGGGGGGGGGTTTTCTACATGGTTGGATGATCAATCATAACAACGATGAGATCAGGGAGAGAAGACAGACGGCACTAAAGAAACTAGTCAGCTAATTAGCCTTTCCGGTGGAGACACTCTATGTCCCAAATATGGAAAACCTTGAGAGCGCATCGTTGAATGATTGGGGGTTCTTTTCCATCATGAGAGATCGATTCCACATGGGTGTCTAATCAGAATAGGATATTGAGGATAGTAAGAGGAGCACACGACCAGATTCCCTGCACCTTGCATCATCATCATCATCATCATCACCACCATGCCCTCCCTGTGTCAGTCAGCCCATTGTCGGAGATGGGCCCATGATTCAGGGACTTTATCCTTGTTGGGTAACTTGAATCGTGTACATACTCTCTCGAATAAGTTTGAGTGGATGCGCCACGGGGTAATATCATCCATCCATCCCTGTGCAAATCCCCATCCACCACTTGCCAAGACCCAGGCGGATAAATATAGTCTGGACGGACGAGGGTTATGCCGTCAACATGCCCCATCAGGGAAGAGGATTCTCTCTTGTCTTTCTGGGATCTGGTTGTCATATTTGCCACTTTCCTCCTTCTGCCCGGGTCAGTTCCCCAACCTTCTTTCGCAGGAAAGACAGGATATCCTGGCTGTCTTTCTGGCCCATAGAGCAATAATATGGAAAACATCCTGGTAATCTGCGGTCACCTGAAACCAGAACTAGCAGGATGCCAATACTATCTGGGTAAAATTTGCCGAAACGTTCGTCCGGGGTGGAGCCCGGGCGAAGGCACATCGGCGTCTGGTCAAACTTTTCCAGGAGGAACTGGAACTGATCCAGTCCGAAAGTTTATACAGGTTTAAAGAGGACGCATTAATGTTGCTTATTGTATGGATTGATTTCTCTTCCCCCCCTTTTTTTGGTTGTTGTTCTTATTTTTCGTGGTGGTTGTGGTGAACGATGAAGGTGATGTTTTTTCCCCCCCACTAGGAACAGGGATGGCAAACCATCTGTCCTCCCTCAAGTGAGATCACGCCTCATCGATGATCTTCGCCATGATCTTCATTCCCGCCGCCTTGAGATAGATTGAGTACCCTCCTTTACAGGAAAGATTAATTTCCCTCTCGACGGCGAGAACACCGTGTTGGATCAAGTCTTCCAAAGAAAATGGGACTTCCACCTGTTGGAATCAAATCGGCATTGTCGGTGTTCCTGATCGACGGTGAGAGTTTGACAGCTGTGCCTCAGTTATGGTGATTGGGCCGACTATGAGATCTTTGGGATCCACTGAGGGGTCCTTGGAGCTTTTGAGGGCGGCAAAAGGAACGATGATGACTCTCACCAAGAGCTCTCGTATTTCGTATTGCGGCTTGATGTGCGAAGGGATTTTCCGCCCTGTGTCCAATCTATTTCTTTTCTTTTTTTCTTTTTCATCCTTCCCTCCCCCCCTATTCTCTGATCTCGATTAGTCTCTTGGTCGAAAATTGGTGTAAGAATAATAATGTTGAAAACCTTCATGCATCAATGCCAAAGATCACCAGAATATCTGCCCAGTCGGAGATCCCCTTAATTCCGTCCCTCGGAACTTGCTAAGACCGAGGGGCCCAATAATAATATTCATGGGAAGTGGAGTGCATTGGTTCATCATGTGGATTCAATCAATCTTTTCCAGCCTTAAGCTATACGAATCTGGTGATATGATTGCCCACCAAGACCCTTTGAGCTTCCCGAGGTAATAAGCCCCCAATTAAAACCATGAGAATGCGGAATAGCGGAAATAAAAATCTTCACCAATAATGGACCAAGATGCGGGTCTGATGGAGTGATCCGTCAGATACGGAGGAAGAGATCCTAAGTCCCAGCGAAGTCTCCATCTCCATCAATAATGCCCAAAAGTGAACTTGGAAAGGGAATAATGAATGATTCCAACAACCTAAGACACACTTCCCAGGGCCATGGGGGTTGATCCCTGCCGCATTCCCAGGATTTAGCAACGCCTCCCTCCACTCTCTCGTTCTCTCTCTTTATGTGTGACGACCGTTCTGGTGGAGGGCCCGTGAGTGCCTAGGAAGTGTAGTAATTGACAGTGCATATGCATAATTTCCCCATGTCCACTAAAGGAAGGGAAGGAAGGGTCTACTAACAGATAGGCGCAAAGATGGCGCTCTGTGCCGGTCTTTTTGAAAAGGCCCTATATTAGAATTGACACGAATATTGGGGATGATTTACCTGTGATAAGCCTTATGGTTAGGGTGACTGACCCCAATCTGTCCCTCCCTCAACAGTGGAGCTCCATGCAGGGTGCAGGCAAATGGGGGCTAGTCTAGCGTAGTGGTGGACAGACTACGCTGAATCCATGAATGAAGTTGAAGTCAAACCAGGATGCACTGTCACCCTGATCATCCCAACCGCCTTGAACACGTTTCATTCTGGATGAGATGCTGATGATGCATTAATTTCTTTATCCATCACATTTTTCAGGATGCATGGTCGGAGTATATTATTATTATCATTAGTCGATGGTTCATTTTTCCTGCAAATGACGCCGTCTTCCTCCTTACTCACCGTCAACTCTCATATAAAGGGAGGATTGTGGAGAGAGATGCAATTCCAAGGAACTAACATCCCCTGGCTGCCTGAAGACCGACAAAGAATGTCGATTGCCTTGTGGCGTTGCCTTGCAGAAATGAACGACCAGAGAAAAGGGAAAGAGATCCGACTGGATTGTTTTCGAGGGAAATTCATCGGGGACGGATAAACAAACCCAGCAACGGCCCCCAAAGCATCCAACTGTTTCCCTTTTCCACGAGCGCGATGTTGGGCTAGTGCCTTAGCTCTCATGCAAGACGACCGTTAAATTATACCAATAATAAAGTCACTCCCCCCTCCTCCTGATCGGGCTTTGCTACTAGGAGGAGGAACCCCGAATTTCGAAATCAGGGATTCTCTCCTTGAATTCCCCGGACTCTCTGGCTGCAGATAATACTGTCCAGTAAGCAGCACAATATAAATAGACCGAATTCAAATATGTAGGTGAGAAGTAGTTAGTGGAGTTGGTAAACAAGGTTCTTCCCTCGAACTGAGTTAAGTCCATAAATTGGTAGAATCGGTGGAATTTCAACCCTAATCCCGCTAAGACTCCTGGTATCATCTCTAAATCAGCTGGCCGGACCATCAGCCACTCTTTTTTTTTTTTTTTTTTTTTGCACCGAACCATTTCTATCCCAAAACTAAGACCAAAACCACAACCAACTATCTTTCTCTCTCTCTCTCTCTCTCTTTCTCACCACTCTCAAGGACTACCTCAGATGCCCCCGTTGTAAGCTATTTGGGTAGGTGGTAGGTGGATGTGTTCGTTCAGAAACCGGGAAATAATGACCATGATATACCCCCCCAAGAGGTTGACTTCGTGACATGACCTGATCAGTCATTCCCAGGGAGGGGGTACACAGACCGCTCTTTCAATATCACCCGTAATCGCAATTATCACGTATTTTTCTCCTCGCGAATCTCCTTGGCCGTAAGCAACACGCCCTCAATAACCACTCCCCACTCGATTGCATGAACCTTCTGCTCAAAGGTATCGAGGTTCTCGTCTTCGCCCGGAACGAATGGAATTTCACGCACAAGAATTGGCGTCCCCATATCAACCTCCGAAATCACCTTGTGGATCATGACTCCAGTCTTGTCGGTCTTCCCTTCTCGCCAAGCGGCGTGAGCACGCTCAATAGCATTCTATCCAGTCCCAAATTAGCCACTATACTAAAATAAACTCCCCACCCACATATGAACCAGAAGAAGGAGAAAAAAACAAAACATACCGCCCCATTAAACGCCCCCGGCAACGCCGGATGCAAGTTAATAATCTTCACTCCAGCCTTCTGGAGTGGCTCCAAAAATCTCGGCGACAGCACATGCATAAATCCCAGACAAGCCACCATCTCGGGCTCATCGGCCAGAACCAACCGGGCCAACTCGGCGTCATATTCCTCGCGCGCGGCCTGGACGCCCTCCGGTGTTGGTGGCTGTTGCTTCTTGTATTTGACCAGGTTATGGTACTGTGTGGGGATGTTTGCGCGGCGTGCGCGCTCGAGGCCGAATGCGTCTTTGCGATTTGATATCACACGGACGAGGGTTGTAGGGAGTTGGCCGGCGTTAGTCTTGTCGATGACTGCTTGAAGATTCGATCCATTGCCCGAAATGAGGACCGTTGTACGGATTGGAGCGTCCATTGCTGCTGTGTGTAGGAGGATGAGGAAGGACGGGGAGGAATAAACACCGATGACGTCGAAGTGAGAGGGTCGTAGCGAAATTTTCTGTTTTGATCGGCGTTGTATTTCTCAATTAGTGGACGCAATTGCGAGCTTTCAGGTCAAGAGTATGATACAGCTGCCAGGGACAGTCCTGATGCAAGCCTAGTGTGATTGATATCGCTGAGACAAAAGGGGTGAAGTCCAACTCTACTATGCAGCTTTCGATATGGTGTTTAAAGAATGCGATGATGATGGCGGGGGTCACCAAGCAAAAATACGCTTAGTCAGCGGTTCTGATACGGCGGAGATGCGGGGCAGAATATTTCCATCAGCTCCGCTTCAGTTTACTTACTACGTAGAGAATCATCAATCAATCGGTTCAAGTATGAAGACTTAAGTATCCAATAACTTATGTGACACAACAGAAAGGCCGAGATGTCTCCATGACACAGACACCTGATTACGTCCCAAATCCAAGGAACGCAGGTGCCATTCTATGAAACAGTTTGGATTTCATCCATCCTCCCGAGTTCAGCAGTGATATTAACAGCCTGGAAAGACATCATACAAAATAACAGAAGAGAAATGCTGACGTGGATATCCTCAAGTTAAAAAAAAAAAGACAAGGCAAGAAAAGAATAGAATCAAAGCTCGTGATGCTATCAAAGTAGGCGCTTGATGCTAAGTTGCGGGAAAATCAACGGCGTGGTTGACGGCGGGAAAAGTTGAAAGGCAAAAAGGGGGGATTCGAAGACTCTATAGAGAGAAAGCTCGCACTCGCGTATGCGTTATTCATGTCAGGCCGCAGCGGTAGTATTAGGTGCACCCGATATTGGATCTGCATTTGAGGTTTCGGATACACCCTGCCCCCTACAGAGAGGACATGAGTTACGCCCTGTCGTTAACCACTGTTGATGATGTTAGAATTACAAACTTTTCAAACCAATCGAAGAAAGGGGTGCCACGAACCTGATCAATACAATCACGGTGGAAAGCATGCTTGCATTTAGTAAGTTGACGAAGCTCTTCGGCTGCTTCATAGTCACTGAGACAGATCAGGCAACGGTCTCCTTCCGGGATCAGAATGGTGCCAGCACCATCTGTAGACTCGGCAACCAAGGCGCCAGCATACTCCACTAGGCGGAACAGCCCGCCTGCAGTGCTTATATCTTCTTCAGTAGCAACAGGTGGCTTCACGGGACCAAGGAGAGACGACAGCAGAATCATATCCTCATAAGTCGGATTCTACGATAGAAAGTTAGCTTGTGCCGATTAGACCGAGAAAGGGGGGTTTTGCATACATCTGTGAAAAGGCTTGGGGTGGCAAACGCAGGGTGATTCTCCGAAAGATTTGTCCCCACGACATAAATTAGCCAACTTCTACCTGCAGGAGGTGAGGCGTTGTCAGGTTCGACAACACCATTTCGTCTGACAGCCCCGGAACCTAGATCACGATGACGAGCATATTCAGAATCACTTCGTCGTCGCTGTCGGGCTGAGTTCAATGGAATGCTAGGCTCAGCAGGTTCAACCGTAGGCCGCATTGATCGGTTTTCATCAAGCTGGGGTAGAATATGTGGAGGCATGACCGATGCAGAAGATGGTCGCCGACTCGGGGTGGACGCACCCGACGATACAGCCGACAGTCCCGGCTCAGCCGGCGTGGAAGGTGGGGGGTTGGGGCCAGGAGGGCTTTCTGAAAGAATTGAGGGAAGGGACGAAGGAGGCCCCCGACTGCCAGTATCCGATAGTCTTCGTGATGGAGTTTGGATACCCTGCGGCAGGGACACATCCTCGGGAGTCGGTATCATCTGGTCCCGAGGCCGCTGGAATCGAGGGAGGCCATCAGGACGTGGTGGAAACCGGGGGCCACTGTCTTGATTGCGTGATAGGTTTGGCGACATAAATGGAAACCGAAGTAAGGCATCTAAGCCATGGCCACCATGAGGTTGTTGCTCACCAACAGGAGGTCCACTGGGAGGGACAGATCGCACTCCAACGACGACCAGTGTCACGGTGCGGCCTTCAGGTCCATTCAAGGGGTTATCCATATTCATTCTTTCAACTCCAGAACCCGCAACATCAGGCTCCGTCGGAGAACTATTTGATATGTCGGACCTAGGGTTATCGGAATTGGCGAACCGGAAGACTCGCAAAAAGTTCATAGAAGGTGGTGTGTTTTCTCCATTAGGTACATGGGCTGCCGCATCGGTTGGTGCCGCCTGCGGTGTTGCGACATTTTGGAGACTCTGTATAAAGTTTTCGAGCGATCCCTCTAAACCACCGTTGCCAAGAGATTGAATGTCTGGCATGACTGGACCTGCTGTACCAGAAAGCTGTGCAGCAATGGCGGCAGCAGCCAACTGAAGTACACGGGAAAGTGGTGTCTGTTCCTCCCGATGCAAAGCTCTAGACGGCCTCGCGCGGAGAAGATTTGGTAGCTGGCGTAGACTCGAGGGGCCTTGTCCAGAATGAGATGACATGGGTGAGGTCGGACGTGGAGCACCCACAGCTGGCTCTACCGAGTCTAACTCATGCGGCTCGTCAAAATCCATGCGGGTATCCATCAATCCATGATGAGGAAGGAAGGGCCCAGAGCTAGGCATGGGCCCCAACTGCGGGTCCGGGATATTTCCATTAGGCTGACCTGATGGCTGGCTGAACATTTGAGAGATTGGGTTTGATATTGAGTGTCGAACACGGTGTAGCCTAGCACTTCGGCGCCAAGATGCTCGAGTATTTTCAGGTCCATGGCCTGGGGAGTCGGGGATAAGCCCTGGGTCGCTGCGTGGAATGAAATAAGGCCCTCGGGTTGAACGGCGCCGTCTAGAGATACCACTGGCGCTAAGAGAAGCGAAGGGGCTGAAGCGACTGCTGCTATGTGCAACTTCTGACCTAGGAACAGACCTTGACACGATACCATGACGATGCGCGTGGCCTTCTGCAGGTGTTTCTTCCTCGCTACTGAGTAGTCCGCGTATGACAGAATTTGGTAAAATCCTGGACCCTAGTCGTGACATCGTGGACTGCCTTCTTGCGGCCATGCGCGTGAATGTCGCGGGACGATACTCTCGCCGGCCTTGTTCATGTTGTGGTTCATTCGGCTCTAGTGCGTTTGCCATCGGTGCTGCGCTACTCATCTGCTCGTCGGCAGGAAAGCTGGTCGGCTGCCATTCCTGACTATCTGTACGAATTTGGGAGGCTGAAAGACCTTGGAATCCAACATTGTTGACGTCTGATAGAGGATATGATGCTTCTTCCCCGGTATGTTCGAATTCCCGCCGTTCACTCATATTATCATGCCGGTTGAGCTGACCACGCTCTTGGGGTGATGTGAAGTGGTCTAGAAAGGTACTATGGCGCTGCTCTCGTTGTGTCGAAGAAGATTGTCCCATAGTAGCAAAGACGTAAGATCGAGGCGTGGCGATGGGAGCTCAAGAACCGTCTATTGCCATCGACAAATAGATGACTAAAGCAAGAACCGCATTAGTAAGACGGCCAAGTACGGCAATACATCGGAGAAAGCAATGGAAAGCAAGGGTAGGAGGGGTCGGCGAATAAGGAACAAGAACTTGTGATTCCAATGAAAAAATCCAGTACATTGGTTGATCAGGCAGGTTGTATGGGAGAACACTCAGTAATACCACAGAATAGACTCTTGAAACAACTGGAAGTCGCTCTTGGACAAGTAGCCACCCGGCGGTAACGTACCATTGGACAGTTTTAACCAAAACACAAGAACCCAATCTCCCTTATGAAATGTGACCTTTCACCGCCAGAAAAGGAGGATGTTGTGGAGTTGATGCGCAGGAGAAGAATCTAGACTACAGCCTCGCGCGGATGACAATGGGTCGGCTGAGCCAAGACGCTGTAGTTCTTATTTTGAGAAGTTTCAGGGGCCCAACAATAAAGGCAGCTCTATTAGACAGCGAGATCGTTTGAGAAGGGTCGATGATCTGGTTGAAAGAGGTTGGCTGGTAGATGGTAGATCTCGGAGAAACTGCGAAGGGGGGAGGGTTGATTGAACGTGGTCGGCACGGCGGATAAGTGATGGTTGGGGGGTGAGGAGGTAGGACGGGACCCCACGACAATGACAGATGGTTGGAGTAGACAAACAACGGATGTGAAGAAGGTGGATGAGAGAAGGAAGAGAGATCGATAAGGGATGAAGGAGGAGAGGATGAGGTGAATTCTCGAGGGCAGAGAGAGGGTAAAGATGACGATGACGGAGGAGAGAGGAAGGAGTCTCGTATTATTATGATGGTGGTTAGTTATTCTTGATTAGGCGTGATGATAACGGACGGTGGGCTTAGGCCCAGTCGGGACTAGTCCGCGGGCTTGGCGGGTTTCGGGATTCCTTGTGAGAAAACCTCATGTATTGATTCACCACCATACAATCATTCAATCACTCAACCAATCAATTCACCTAACCCTAGTCAGTCATAGACTATAGGCAATCACCTTCATGGACAGTATCACTGGTTCCATAGCTTCTCCTAGCTAGTCCAACCCTTCGTCTTAGAATTTCATGGCATCTGTCCCCTCGGCGGCTGTCTTTTCTTTACCGCTTGCGTCATGGCAACAGCCTCCTAGTGCGCGCGTCGCTAGATATGAACCAAAAAAGCGCAAAAAGTACAGCAACGGGTGGGGCGATGATGATGATGACTACGAGAACACCGAGAACGATGATTATCTCGACGGTGAAACCACCGACGCTGCATCGGAGATAGCGTCAACGGCCCCGTCTCTTACTCTCGCCCCGGACGAAGCCCATCAATACCGCGTAGCGGGACTCTCCTTTGATAAGGAGCTTCCAGGAGGGAACTTCCCCCATGCGCCGGTGAAGGACAAGGTCTCTAGACGGGGGAGAAAAGACATCCTTCGAGGCTTGTCTTCCCTCTCGTCTCCCATCTATCCGCCCCAGTCAGCTGCCCACCAGGGGAATCTTCGATTCCAGCACTTTGCCGCTCTGTCGTCAGTCTTACACCGTTGTCTCTTTGAGAGAGATTTTGTCCGCGCAGGCAGGGCATGGGGACTGATTTTGCGCGAAGAATTCCGAGGTATCCCTCTCGATGTTCGCACTGAGAGCCGATGGGGCATTGGGGCGGAAATACTGTTCCGGCGAGACCGTCAAATCGCAGACAGTGTGACTGGGACTGGTCCGTCAAGACTGTGTTTTACGAGAAAAGGCTTTGAGGAAGCTAGACAGTACTACGAGAGACTTGTGGTCCAACACCCCTACCGCAAGGCAGCCCCCCATGCCATCAGCTCTCTGCATTTCTACCCTGCTATGTTCGGCCTGTGGATTTTTGTCGTTCAGGAGGAAAGCACTGTTACTCGGCAAGATATCGAAGATAGCCATGAAGAATCACCGGATGTAATGTCAGAGGACGAGGATGCACCTTCGAGCTCTGAAAGCCATCACGAATCAAGGCAAAGAAGGCATCATCTTATTGCAGAGGTCAGGAAGGTCGAGCTTGACGAAGCGCAAAAGATTGCTGCAAGGATCGATGAAGTGCTCATGTCTCCACCTTATTCTGATTCCTCCGAGCTCTTACAGCTTCGAGGCATGGTATCCCTCTGGGTCGCCGACCTCCTTGCATCTTCTGTGCCATATGAAGAAAGAGGCGATCCTGACGCCGATATCAGCGATCCTATCCCGGGGCAAAGTCTGCAGGAGTCAATTCAGTTGAGACGAGCACAAAGGCTTGGCATGGATAGAAGACAATCTGAAAAACAGAAGGCAGCGCAATTTTTCGAAAAGGCGAAAGAGCGTGGCAGGGGGATGGCGTCCACCCTCAATAGTCTCCATATTGGCGACGATATTCATATGTCTGATTAGATACCTTACCAGTAATCAAATTATTCTTGAGAATATGAATTTTAGTAAACACACTTTCATGCTTTCTTTTTCTCTTGTATATTTGAGGTTTCCCTCCACTGCATAAATGAGTGTCCGGTCACGTGGCCTCGTGGCGGCCTCGCGCGCCTGAAGAGCCAAACGCGTTCCCACAGCGAGGCAGTTTGCAAAGACAACCAAACCAGTGACATCCGACTGATGATTGCGCGCTGTTAAAGCCACACTATCCTTAATATTCAATCAGTTCATTCGATGACTTGATCAAACGATCTTATAACCACAATGGGGGTTGGAGATTATGTACATTCCAAAGAGGCCGGCCAGCTCCGCCCTATCAAGAGAAATGCCTCCAACCGATCACGACAGAGCCTAGCAGAGCAAGCGAGGGTGGAAGTTCCCACCACAAAATTGGTAGCACACCCCTCTCTACCGGCCAGCCGACAGGCGCAACTAGAGCACAATGGAATCCCGTCTTTTGCAGAGCGCCCGCAAGAAATTCCGGCAAGGAGAGACATGTTCGATACAGATGTAGAAGGCATTGACGACTCAACGATTGCAGCGACAAGCGTCATGGGCGTTGATGACATTCCGTACCGGGCTCCATCTACCATCAACACTGTACAATCGGATACGCACCCACACCCCTCTCATCAATTTGAGCAAGCTCACCGCCCCTTCGACCCAAAATGGTACGAGAATCTTGGGGACAAAGCATTCAGAAATGCAGGATTCGGCTCTTCAGATTTTGACGACGCAAGCCAACTCACATCTATGGCGGGAGATGATGAAGCTTCTGAAGATATGAACGACTCAGATCTCCACCACAAGCCCCAAAAGCCCGAAGAGCCTCTCAGCAAACGTCTACAGAATTTCTGGAATGCCGGTCGAAGATCGAATCCGATAGTCTCGGCAGCCGCACACGAGGAACCGTCCAAGATCCCGGTCGCTACCAGTCAGCCTCTTCCAATGTCGGGGTCGACTAGGAAAGTGACACTTCCGCATAGCATGAGTGCGACCCCAAGAACGCGGTTTAGTCCCCCGAAGCCGTCTCTTCTGGACAAATACGACCTGACGCCGACACGCGGGTCCTCTCACGGTCGAGCACAGCACAGCAAGAGGACCAGCGTGGCAATCGCGTCTCCCCACGAGAGCAATGAAGACGTCGGGTTATTCGCAAACGATTATGGAGCCGATCCCATGCAGCCACTTACGGCGTTCGACATCACCCACTTCAACGACCTCGATGATGACCCGGTCAATGACCCCTTTGCGAGACGTGACTCTGTTTTGCGCATTAGTCCATCAGAGCAACCCCATCCGACAAAGCGTCACTTAGATGCAGACTACCCTCCAGAGATCTTATCCCATAAGTCCTTTGGTGATCTGCAAGCTGAGCCCTTTGATCGCGTACCGGCAGCACCAGACTCGTTCAACCCAGCACGGGAACTGCCCGCGGACGATAAAATGTCCTACCTGATGAAACTATCCGACCAGGATCGCCGCGTGTTTTTCTCCAACTTGTCCGTCGAGGAATGGGAAGATTGTGGGGATCAGATAATCGATGAATTTAGCAAGTTGCTCACAAAGACGAAGGAGCTGCGCCAGGCGCGCCGGCGAACAGCTGCCATATTTGAAGCAGAGATCAAAAGGAGACACGAGAATGTTGAAGAACAAGCTTCCGATTTATCAAAGAAGCTGGATGTTATGAGGACAGGGGGTGTGGAAGTTTTGCGAGGACGGACTCCATAGCAGCCCGGCTGAGATGGTGTCTATGGTGTCTTCTCATCCTGGCGATGGGAGGAACTAATATTCTATGTCTTCACAACTAGCTAGGTGTTTTATATCCTGCTTCTCGATTCTGTGTATCATATACTCTCCGGGGTTCTTCTCGGAATTTCCTACAGATTCACGTGTAATGATTTCATGATCTTTCTCCAGTTATGATGACCGCAATGCTCTTTTTTCTGTGTAGTGTGTCATCATGAACACATTCATCAGATACAATATGACTCCGACTATATGGAATTGTGGACTTTAGGACATGATCGGTTTGCATGGCAGACCGTACAATACTACCCGATAATCCCATACCCCGGGTATGCATGCGGAATAAGCAACGCTAGCAAGAGACGCAAGGGGAAAGAAAACATATTCAACCTGGAGAAGTGGCCACACCGAGATCACTGGAATAGAAAGAATGAAATATGTAATATTTGCACGAGGATTATTCATTTCTGACTAGGACTTTGCTTGAGTAGGGCTGTTGCAATCCGCTTATAGTCCTCCAGTAGAAGGGATACATCCCCGATTGTGAGTTCATTGGCATGTTGCATTTCGAGGAAACGTTGGATTGGCATGTCAATTTGAGACTGAGGAGAAGAGGTCCTAGGTGATACCTCTCGTGACACAGAGGATGGCTTGATTTTTTCCGAGGGAGACGGCTGTGTTGCCCCGGGCGTTTCAGGCGTACCACGGCCGAAATTCCTGATCACGCCTGGTATATGATTCAGGGGATTGAACGAGTTTCCAAAGCTCCGCATCGACTCAAGAGGCGTAGGGGTAAACGAGGATGAACCTGCTGGGGAGCCCTGGGATAGAGCAGAAGGAGGCTCATCCCTGAGGGACTTCTTGGAACTACTCTGAGTTCTAGCACTATCGGCGCTTCGATCACGTGGAGTCCTCTGCCCACTAACGAGCCCCAAAAATGTATCTTCTGCCTTTGAACCAATACGTCTTAATTGAGGGCGATCAGTGCGAGAGTCCCTAGTTGTATTCTCTTCTAGTAGTGGGTTATTCGGATCCACAGAAACAGGCGACGTGACCAGCCGTCGTGCTTCTGCTAGGGTCTTTGGCAGTACCGTACTGCCCCCGTCCTTGCCGGATACCTGACTGGATTGCAACTCCTTGAGCCGGCCAAAAAGAAAATTGAAGCTGGTATCAAGCGTCGCGCCAATGTTCTTTAAGCTTTGATCTGCAGTAGTACGCACGGCATCATTAGCAGCATCGAAAACTTTGGACGGGGGCTGAAATAGGCTGTTCAAGCGTTGCTGGGAACTTGTGGATAATTGTCCCTTGGGCAAGGTGTTAGAGGTGGTCTCATTGCCAGTGGGCTTTGAGAACTCCGCCGATGGCTCTGCGGTTGTGATAGAAGAAGTCGGGGATTCCTTAGTTGGTTGGAGAGCATCAGGCTTTTCGGCTGGAAGGACTTCGTCATTTTTGGAGGCTTTAGCCTCACCCTCCTGGAGTTCGTCTGCACGAAGCTCAGAGAGCTCTACATTCTCCAAAAAGCTGATTGCCGCTTCTAGATTAGTCAAGCAGTATGCGGTTTCGCCATCAATTTTACTTGAAGACCTAAACCGTTGTATGAAATATAAGTTGCTGATGACATTGATACCCTCTGGGGGGCAAGTGATGAGTGAGTAAATCAAGGTAGGCAGAATTTCGTCAGCCGAGGAAGAAGAGAGAAATAGCTTAGTCAAAGCGTCGACAATAGCCTTGTGAGCGGCGGCAAGGTGTTGAAGCTTCCCTAATGGGTAATTCTCGTCATTCATCTTCGCCAGATAGTCTCGTGCGACATAAAGGCATTCATCAGACTCTTTCCGTTTATCCTCGTCAATGGAATCCAAGTCGATTTCGATTCCCAGGTCTTTCAAATTTATGCCAACTAACAGCAAAGCCGCGGTTTTCGAACGGAGTTTCTCATCTCGGACTTCGTCAAGAGTGGTTTTATGTCGCCATAGCTTGGAGTAAATACTCTCACAAGCTCTACGTTCCACGGCCTCTTCCAGAGCGACGCGCTTCGAAGCCAAAAGCTTTCGGGCTATTCTTTTCTCTGTAACTTCAGAGGCTGTTAACATCTGCCGACCCGGTGTTACAGGTTCTGCATCTCTGCTGTTGGACTTGGGTTGTAGTGGTCGATAAGGCGACGGTTCCCGGTTGATCCTCGAGGCCAAGGCAGATATGTGTGTAGCAATATGCGATTCTGCTCGGACGTAGAAATCCTGGTAGAGGCTGGAAATTCTCTCGATAGAAGGCGGCGAAGAGTGGACTTTGGCACTCAGGGAGTTCACAAAACTAAACAGGGCGACGCATTAGTATGAGGCTAGTGTTGGCAGCAGAAGAAAAGATGGATGAGATTCTACTATACCGGTCAGTTAAACTGATCAATTCAATCGGTAATTCCTCTGCCAGCTCCTGAGTATTTCGCGACAACACAGATGTCTCTTCGACTTGTTGCCCATCGTCGATATCCGGGGTAATTGTTTTTTCAAACACGTCAGGCTCAGTGTCCTGTACCTCATCGGCAGTGGATAGTGGTATTGGGAGAGCATCGGAGTCCACAGCCTCTGGTATGGCTATCGACTGAACAGTCTTAGCTCTTGAGCGAGCATATAGACTAGGGTCTGAGCTGTCCATCCTGGGGAATGAACGAGCCGAGTGCAAACGTGGCTTCCCAGGATCATTGTCGGAAACACCAGGAGCCATGACAGGTGGTTTTTCAGGTTCCTGCTACTCAATCTGCCGTACCGCTGTGGAGTTCAGGTGATCGGCCTCTGCAGATCACGTCACAGACGGGGAAATCGGACCGTTCAAACACGTTGGGGAGGTGGTCATTTGTTTCGATAGAGCATTTTGTGTGGGTAAGGGATCCTAGCCAATCAGCACCTGGACGAGGATGTCAGGCGGAGATGAGACCAGAGGCAGAGAAGGTGGGAGGGTGAGGTTGTATCAACGGAGGCCTGGACAAAACCATCGCGTGTCCCGATAAGTCACGTGGACGCCTCCGCGCGCAATCATTATTATTTGCCAAGGCCATTACGCCATCAACGGGGTACTAGGTAGTTACCTCAGACACGCCAGATATTTCTAATAAAGTTATCATTTGACTCATAATCCCATGCAAGGCTTATATTAAATAAGCTGGTTTATCAGACATTGGCATCTATGGACTAAATTACAGACGAGCGCGGCTAGCGTTGACATTCGCCTCGGTGGCCTTCTCAACTCGCCCACCCAGGCAAGGGTTCACGCGGCGGAACATGCCGTACGTTGCCTCACGGACGCGCTCATGAGCATTACAGAGATGGACAGAAACGTTGTGAACGAAAGCGTCCTGCTGGCCGGGTTGATGGCCCAGGACCTGCCAGAGACCGTTGGCTTGGACGTAGTCTTCATCGGTGACGGGGAGCTGCTCGACAACGACGGAACCGGTCCATTTCTCATGCTCCTGGCTGGCCTTGACGGGGGCGTAATGAATAGGACGGAAGGTGGACGGGTAGTTAGGGTTGGCACCGTAGTTGCCGTGGACATTCATGTAGCTGTCACGATGAGTGGGGTTGAAGGCACGAAGAGGGCAGTTAACAGGGATCTGCTCGTAGTTTCCACCAAGACGGTGACGGTGGGTATCGGGATAAGAGAAGAGACGTGACTGCAGAACGGGGTCGGCGGAAGGTTCAACACCGGGAACCATGTGAGAGGGGGAGAACGCGGCCTGTTCGACTTCGGCGAAGTAGCTCTCGAAGTTCTTGTTCAGAGTGAAGCGGCCGAAGCGACGCAGGGGCACTTGGCTCTGGGGCCACGCCTTGGTCAGGTCGAAGATGTTCCAACGGAACTTCTCGGCTTGCTCGGGGCTCAGCACCTGGACATAGCAGGTCCAGGGGGGATTTTCGCCACGCTGGATGGCGTTGAACAAATCCTGAGTGTGCCAATCCGGGTTCTCAGAGGCTAGGCGGCCAGCTTCCTCGTTGTTGAAGGTCTTGTTGCCTTAGTCAGTCTTGCAGTGGATCTGGACGTAGTTGAAGGCCGTCGGGCTTGATCCACTTGTAAGTGTGACCGGAGTAACCGTTCATATGGCGGTAGGAGTAGGGGGTACCACGGTCACTGAAAAGATGCATGATCTGGTGAACGGCCTCCTGATGGGTAGAAAGATAATCCCAGAACATGGTGGCGTCCTTTAAGTTGGTTTGAGGATTGCGCTTCTGTGTGTGGATGAAGATAGGGAATTTGGTAGGGTCACGAAGGAAGAAAATAGGAGTGTTGGTAAAACCTCAGTCCCAGTTGCCCTGATCGGTATAGAACTTGATGGCGAAACCACGGGGATCGCGAGCGCTATCCGGAGAGCCCTTCTCACCACTGACAGTAGAGAATCGCACAAATGTCTTGGTCTTCTTCCCAATGCCCTTGAGCATATCGACGGTAGTGATATCGCCGATGTCATCGGTAACTTCGAATTCACCATAAGCCCCGGCACCCTTGGCGTGAACAACACGCTCTGGGATTCTTTCGCGATCAAAGTGAGCTAGCAGATCGATCAGGTGAAAGTCTTGAAGGAGAAGAGGACCGTTGCGACCCACGCGCTGAGCGGCCTGAGGGTCGAACACGGGACAGCCATTGGACGCTGTGTAGGTAGGGGTCTCATTATAGCGATAGGTCTCTGTTTAAAAGGGAGTCAAGGTTAGGTAGGAGCTTGCCATCACGCGTTCGAGGCGGATTTCTTTCTTTATAGAAAAAAAAAAGAAAGAGAGAAAGAAATAAGTAAAAGTAGATGGAGGACATACTCGGCCCATCGTCTTTACCCATGATGAAAGTTGCTACTGCTATTGCAGTGGTACTAAAGTACAGAACGGGAAAGACAAGGAAGCGTAATGGGTTCGAGTCGAGAAGGAAGGAGAAGAAAATGCGGGTGCGGAGTTTAAATAAGTCAACTGGAGGATAGATTATTGTGGAGAATGATAATGAATATCGGTTGAATCATGACTTCAGATACCTTCTCTGAGCACGTTACGAGGGTATAAAAAAATTGTTTGTTCATAGAGAGGATGTAATGGCGCTATCCTTTATCGGGTAATGAACCCCTCAACACCAACCAATCATATCCTATAACACCCCATCTGATGATCTCACATACCCTTAAAGCAACCAATCATTGCTGAGATTTTTACTGCCTACTCTCTGGTTGTCCCTGACGTACCTGAGGTGTAACTGCCTGGTATCCATGGGATGAATTAGTAAAATAGGCCCGAATCGACCCTCATCAGGAGAGGTACCTCTTCCCCGCGTTCCTCAATCCCGGCACAGGCCAATCAACCAACCATAGTTGTCAGTAAACAGAGGCTACATGGCTTGGGCATTGGCTAGAGTAAATTGAATTACTCATTGAACCAAGGGTCATCTAGAACTTGTCTTGCAGACGTTCTTGCCGATGGTTCAAAACACAATAATCTTCCAATGATATTCCCCAGCCTCGCTATGTCCTCTCGTGTAAGATCCGCACTTTGCATGCCATCAAAGTATACTTCTTCCAGCCAATCCTTCAGGTTTGGCCCGGTCTCTTCTGTGATCATGTCGGTTCCTATATTCATCGAATTCCACATTCCCTCCCATTTTTTAGGTAGATCATCACTTGCCATCTCTCGCATTTGGCCCACTAGAATCGCGGGCGTTATCAGGAAAGTGTCGAACGGAGGCTGGCCCACAAAAAGCTCAAAGAGCTGCTATATCCATCAGTAAACTGTTATACAGCATTAAGTTGTAAGTGATTCCACCTACCATGCAGCCCATGCTCCATAGGTCAACCCGGTAATCAATACGATCTTGAAATATAACCTCGGGTGCCCGGACCGACAAAGGCGTATGCAGCGTTTGAGGAACCACAGTAGGTAAAAATGATTCTCCGAAGTCAATTATTTTGATTGTCTGGACCGTATCCCACGAATTTGTCAAGGATAAGGTCGGTTTAACAATATATTCAGGTATTCCGGGTTCTAAGTCTTTTCCATCGCGTCGTCGAACAAAGCCAATCTCTGGTTTTCCTAAGATCTCCTCAAACTTCTTTTCGGGTAAATCATCCATGACAGGTATAGTAAAAGCCAGATTGCGGGTATAAAGATCTATATCAGATAAGTATCGCGCACAGTATTTCTAAGAGAGTGACCTACCTCCATGTCCAATATTCTGTTGGTGCAAACTATCCAGCCCGATCAGACATTGCTTTGCAATAGTCTTGGCTAATTTCCCGGGGAGCCTCCCGCTGGGAAATTTCGTATCAATTATATCTGGAACATTGGGCCCCAGAAGTTCATAAACCAGGCACTTATGTGTTCCATTTGGGCCTGTTAGATCGAAGTCATCTAGCATGTGCACTGTGTGTTTTAAATAAGAATAATACGATGCCAACTTCTTCATGGTTTGGAGCTCTCGTATGTTACTAGCATGGTCTCTTTCTGCCACTGAAATCTTGATGGCGACATAAACCTCTTCCCTATACATGTGTAAGTTTTCGGTCAGCTAGCGTTCCGGTGTATCACTTGATAGAACCTTTGATCCCTCGCCGCCCAAACGGTCGAGTAACCCCCCCATCCCAGTTTATGTAGCACTTTGTATCTTCCCGCTTTCAGGTATGTTCCTAATGTGACTGGGTGGTAGCCGCCCGGTTGGTAGCGATGGAGTGGCTCCGCGTCCACAGTTGAGATATACAGAGGCTGGTTCATCTGATTCTTGCCTGGATAGGTAGACATGGACTTGGAGACAATACAAAATCGTGAGACCCTCTTCAAGCGGATCGTCTGTCTTGATAGTATGCAGGAAATGGCCATTAAATTCCACTGAGGTTGTCTGTGCATGTTACGTCAAATGCGATCATGAGTCGGATTATGATCGAAAGTCCTACACGCCCAGATCTTGCACTTCGAACCAATCACATGACCTGGACGCCTGTTAAGGTAATTTGGCAGTAGACGATGGATGCATAAGAAATTTAGGGAATAGAGTCAAACCCTAATCTTAACCCCCTGCAAATTTAAAGTTTTCGGATACATGAGAGTATACTTGCTGACCCTGAGTTAGCTTCCTATGTATGTACTTTCATACTCTGTTGAAGGCTATTATTATTATTATGGTCCCTGAAAAAAAAAACCCCCCTTTCATGAGGCCATCAGAAAATGATAACAGTCCGAAGAAAGAGAATCCGATGTTCTTAGCACTGAACAGAAGACTTACAAGGGCTGAATAACGGAATCTACTTGAATTGTCTGTGTTTGTTTCCAGGTTTTCTAGGTGATTGTTAACTATTTTGAGATTCATGTCGATGGTTGTAAGCACACTAATCCTTCAGATATTATTAACTACCTAGGTACTAATGTATCTCCTTAGCAATCACAGGGTGACCGTTCCAGCCGATGCGACAAGACTAGGAGGCTTGGCTGGCCCGCGAGTGGCACACGGTACTCGCATCATCCCCGTCCTTCCCCGCAGTCCACTTGGTCTCGTGTTGGTCATTTTTGAAAATCAATCCAGTTCATTGGCGCTAAAGGACAAAAAAGTCTGTCGTCTCCTATTTTCTACCGCTTCAGTTCTAGCCGTGTTCCTGAGCGAGCACGACGGCGAAGTGGAGACGGGAGTAGAAAAAGGGCCTGAGAAGCCCCGCCGGGCTATGAATTTTTTTTTTCTCTGGCCCACTAGTTACTACTACCTCAACGTACGACTCTCTCTCGTCCCTTGACCCTCGATTCTTGCCGGTCACCCTTTTCTAATCCCCTCTGTGTGTGCTTCTCTTGCGCATCTGTTCTTTACCCTCCTCATCCATCGGGGCTAGTGCCTACGTACTTGTTACTTGTTTTCCACACCAACCCCCCTCCAATATGGCTTCCCTCAAGGCCCAGGAGGCCATTACCCCAGCGGACAACCAGCCGACACAAGAATTTTTCAATACTATCCAGGATTCCGGGCCGTCAGTTGCCAAGGTCGTTGAGAATGCAAAGTCTGCAACTGCGAAAGAGCAGCGCATGACCCTGTTGCAGGGTATCCGACTCTACCCCAAGGCCGTGGCATGGAGTATTCTGATCTCCACTTGTATCGCGATGGAAGGGTACGACATAAGTTTGGTCAACAATTTTTACGCCTTTGATCAGTTTAATCGCAAATACGGTGAACAATTGCCCAACGGAGAGTGGGAAGTGCCAGCCCGGGTATGTGATTATATATTTGCTCTTGTTCAACTCGACCCCTATTACATATTTTGCTCCCCCCCCCCCCCCTACTGTTTTGCTGGCAGTTAGAATGATCTTAGAACTAACTCGGTTTCACAGTGGCAAGCAGGTCTTAGCAACGGTGCATACGTCGGCGAAATCATTGGTCTGTTCCTAAACGGTTGGGCGTCAGAAAAATTCGGTTACCGCTATACTATCATGGCCTGTCTCGTCCTTCTCACTGCGTGGATCTCAATCTTTTTCACCGCCCCGAATGTTCAAGCGCTGCTCGCCGCTGAAATCCTCGCCGGTATCCCCTGGGGTGTGTTCCAGACACTTACCATCACCTACGCATCCGAAGTGTGCCCCGTCGCCTTGCGCGGATATCTGACCACCTACGTCAACTTTTGCTGGGGTCTCGGCCAACTGATTGGTGTTGGTGTCATCACTTCCATGATCGACCGACAAGACGAGTGGGCGTATCGCATCCCCTACGGTTTGCAATGGATGTGGCCCCTTCCCCTTTTCATTGGGATCTTCCTCGCTCCAGAGTCGCCCTGGTGGCTCGTTCGCAAAGGCAAAACTGAGGAGGCCAAGAAGTCACTACTTCGATTGACCAGCCTCAACCGCGAGACAGACTTTGATGCCGACGAAACTATCGCCATGATGGTCCACACCACAGCGCTAGAGGCGAAAATCACCAGTGGCTCCAGCTATCTGGATTGTTTCAAGGGCACGGACCTGCGGCGCACCGAGATAGTCTGTATGGCGTGGGCCATCCAGAACCTGAGTGGTAACTCGTTTTCCAACTACTCGACTTATTTCCTGAAGCAGGCGGGGCTGGATACCAATAAGTCGTACGCATTTGCCATGGGCCAGTACGGTATCAACATGGTCGGCGTCTTTGGGGCATGGTTTCTGATGACGATAGGACTGGGCCGGAGAACGCTCTACCTATACGGACTTTGTGGGCTGTGCGCCATGCTAATGGTCATGGGGTTTCTGGGTCTTGTACCGGAACAGCATCGCGAACAGGCGTCCCTGGCGACGGGCTCAATGATGATCATCTGGGCACTGTTCTACCAACTGACGGTCGGGACCGTGGCATATTCGCTTGTGGCCGAGCTGTCCACCCGGCGCCTTCAGATCAAGACCGTCGTTCTAGGCCGCAACCTGTACAACGTCGTCGCCATTATCTGTGGTGTGCTGACCCCGTATATGCTGAACCCCGGGGCGTGGAACTGGGGCAACTATGCCGGTTTCTTCTGGGGAGGGATCTGCTTCCTCTGTATTATCTACTGTTACTTCCGGATTCCGGAGCCAAATGGCCGTTCCTTTGCGGAGTTGGATCTACTCTTCGAGCGGCAGGTCAGCGCGCGCAAGTTTGCGGGCACCGAGGTCGATGTTTTCGAAGAGACTATCGAAGGCAGCGTAGTGCATGACTATCAGATCCAAAAGTCGCTCACAGTTCATGCGACAACTGATGCGACTGAGTTGGAGAAAAAGGCCGGGTTATCCTAATCGCCCAGCATCCCGACTACGCGTTTGTAAAAACCACTACCGAACATAATACGCACTAATATAGGTTGTACATACTTTATAATAATGAATATGACTGACGCTGTTACACTATGTCTATATCGTTGTTCTGGACGAAGGATCGATGTATGTGAAAGCTGACATGTGTAGGATATAATTTATTCTTTTTTTCATAGTGAATCGTACTTTTACTGAGTACAAACATCTGATTACCTCCTATAAATTAACCTGGTCCTCCAGTAGACCTACCCAGTTTACTCGTTCGACCACTCGGGCTTCTTCTTCTGGGCAAATGCAGTCATACCTATGTCGCATAGTTAGCATCATTCAAAACACCCTCCGACTTCGAAGACAGGAGATAATCACGGGGCCAAAAAAAAAAAGGACGGGGGTAGAACTGACCGATCTTCTGATCCTTACTTCCAAACAACCCATGGAACAAGCGCCTCTCGAACTCGACGCCCTCCCGCAGAGAAAGCTCCTGGCTCTTGTTCACTACCTCCTTGCCCGCAACCACAGCAACCTGACTATACCCGGCGATCGTCTCAGCGGTCTTGAGCGCCTCAGCCAACAACTCGTCCAGTCCGCCCTCGACCGCCTTGGCCGCGACACCCCAGTCAGCCGCCTCCTTTCCGCTAAAGTTCTTCCCCGTGAGAATCAGCTCCATAGCCTTACTCTTGCCGACGGCATGAGTAAGACGCTGCGAACCGCCAGCACCGGGAATGACGCCCAATTTGATCTCAGGCTGGCCGAAGGTGGCGGTCGTAGTGCAGTAGATGATGTCGCACATGAGAGCGAGCTCGCATCCACCGCCGAGCGCATAGCCCGAGACAGCAGCAATGACGGGCTTGCGGATGTTGTTAGCAAGGTGCGACCAGGGGGCGATGAAGTTGTTGGAGTAGGCGGCTGAGAAAGTTAAGGGGGCCATTTCTTTGATGTCGGCACCAGCTATTGCCTGTTAGATTTCTATACGTATGCGGTTTCATGGGGAAGGATTGAGGGGGGTTTTGAGAGCCGTACCAGCGAAAGCCTTTTCGCTTCCGGTGATGACGATTGCGCCGATATTCTTGTCCGCGTCGTAGGTGGACAGGGCATCATTGATTTCGGTGAAAAGAGGGCTGGAGAGAGCATTGAGGGCCTTGGGGCGGTTCAATGTGACTATTAAAGAATGGTGTGATTAGGTGAATATATCTTGCGTATTAGCGATGGGGCGACATACTTTGTCCAACTCCGGGTTTGGGCGAAGAGGTTAGAATGTGTTCGTAGGCCGAGGGAGCGGATGAGGAGAAGGGTCGGGCACGGGAAAGGTAGGAGGTGAGAGGGATGGCGGTCCGGGAAGAGACGAGACGGGAGCACTGGCGGGAGAACATGGTGACGGTCAATTCGGCGTTGTTTTCAGTCGAATTGAAGGGCGAAGGTGGATGGAGAGAAGTTGATGGAGGGATACGGAGCTCGTCCTGCTCTTATTTACGATGACGCTCCCCGCACCCGAGGACAACCGTTGCTCCGAGGCAAGGCGCCCACGTGAGGGCTGACTCAGCAGCTGTATACTTCTAACCAATTTCACCTCATTTGGGCTGACAACAACCTGATCTCACGATCAACCCACCATGAATCGCCCCCAGTCAACCGAGAGGAGTCGTCATCCACGTCAGAATCCTGTGTCATGTCAACTCTGCAGGTTGAAGAAGTTGAAGTGTGACCGTCAGCAACCATGTTCAAATTGTTCGGCTCGTGGTGTCAGCTGTCAATTTGCAACTCCACGCCGGCCTTCTGAGAAACAACCAGACAGCGGTCAGGCCTTTCCAATGGCTGAACCTGCAAAGAATGAGGGAATCTTGGAACGCCTGCAGAAGCTCGAAGAAGCTGTTTTTGGCGCTCGTCAGAGTCAACCTTCGCTCCAGGATAGTAGCCTATTGCCGGCTAGTGCCCGGCAGCTCTCTCCAACTATTCTCGCAAGCCCTCGCGTAACCGAGGAGCACGAACTTGCCTCAAAATTGCTGCAAGGAATTGGCACACATGAGAACTTAATGGTAGGTCTAATGTTTGTTCCATGACCCCGTATTTGTCTTAACTCCACCGCAAGTTCCCAGCGCACATACATACCATCCCACTTCAGGTTGAGCCTATCAGCCAGATACTTGAAGATCAGTCTAAAGTACGGCACAAGATAGTTAATTTCTTGGAGAGTATTAAGTTACCAACCAAAGCGGAGGCGCTGAGCTTATTCAACTACTACCTTGACAATGTTCACTACCTTCACCCTGTCATCCACCCCGAGTCTGTTGAACAGACAATAGAGGATGTATACATGGATGCATATACACAGCAATGCAGTAAACCATCCCAGGTTGTGCTTTTGCTCAGTATACTTGCTAGTTCTAGCCATCAGTGGAGACCACAAGGGGTCAACGACTTGATCCATATATCCCCGAAAGAAGCAATATATATGTCATCAATTTGGAGTAACGTTGCACTGGACTTACTGGATTACTTGCGGCGTACTACCTCTGCGTCAATTGAAACTATCCAAGCCACAGGTATAGTGTCTTATGCTATTTACAACACTCAGGGGTTTTCACCAATCCTTCGTTCCCTTCATAGCATCTTGGTTGCGATGGCTCGGGATCTGTCTTTACACGAAATTGATAGTCCTAGAAAAAAGAGAACCCAGTCGAACTCACAAGCAAATGCGCTTGAGGATGAGATCAAGAGGAGAATCTGGTGGTTCATTGCCTCTACAGACTGGTAAGGAACTGTCCTACACAGTATATGAATGATTCTGAACAAATAAAGGTTACTCGCTTTCACCCCTGGACCACAAGAAGGAATCTATTCTATTCAGACGCAACATATGTGCGTCAACCACCCGAAAAGCCGACTGGGAGACGATGATGAGGAGACTATACAATGGTTCCTTCAACGCATTCGACTAGCAGAACTATGTCGTACTGTTGTTGATTCCCTGCCGCGATTTCTTGAGCGACCAGAAACGATGGACTATAAGACTATCATTGATTTGGATAGCAAGCTTCAAGGATTCACCGAGAGCCTCCCGGACTTTTTTCGCTTTGGTAGGAATAATGACACTGAAAATCTGGGCTCACAGCTGAATGCTCAGCGCTACCTCATCCATATTGGAGTTAATACTAGGCGTATCAAACTTCATCAACCTTTTCTGGTCCGTGGATTCATCGAGCCGAAGTATACATTTTCTAGAAACGCCTGCCTCAGTTCCTCTCGCGCTATATTGGAAGTATGCCACATGTTGGAGGAGAAAAAGAAAGACTTGGCGTTCATACCTGCTCGGCTTGCGTCAGTAGTACACCATGTGTTTATGGCTGCAGTTGTGCTGGTGATGGACCTCTGCTTCAACAAGGACGAGGGGCGTGAAGAGCAGAGACAGGAAGAAGTCTCTCGAGCATGCAGGATGATAGATGGGTGGAAAGATGAGTCCATTATGGCAACACAGTTCCTGGAGCCCATAATGAATATTCTACGGAAGCATAAGAACCGAGTTCTTCAACAGCCAGGCATATCCTCCGCGTTGCTACATCCAGCATCCTCTGACAACATAATGCTCCCGGGCCCACGCAACCCTTCCAGAGATGACGGGATGCATACCACTGTCGATGAATGTGACCTGCCAGCTTCCCCCGATGCCCATCAGTGTGGTCTAATACAGGCAGATGATGATGACTGGGACTTTGATAGCATGATGCAAAACTATATCGACCTTGGACAGAATGTTGATGCTAATACCTGGGACGATATTTTTGCGGACTTGGGTTCATTCCAAACATTCAACGCAGGAGGAAATGGCTTGTATGGATAGTTATTATTGGAATAGGGTATGTTAAGCAAAAGCTCCCCGCACCATCTATAGTTGACATGATCATTCATGCTACTTAAACTTGCACCGTGTTCAGGAGTCGCCCAGGACCCCCCCACATTTACGATCCAAACACTGATAGAAGATGTTTAAAATTCCTGGGGGCAATCTCACCACTTCTTTCTACATGCAAATAACTGAGGACGACCGTGCTTGGGCAGATCGCTGGCTTGTAGATGAGGTGGAGCATGCTCCGCGGACCCTCCATGGACCCTCCATGGATACTCCGAGGACACTCCGAGGATATTGACATGGGTCAATCACCATGTCCAATAGCATATATTGCTATGTATCTATATAATACATATAAAGAGGTTTAATGTGTGTTACTACAGGACTTTTTTTTAAGAAAAAAAGAACAAACAGAAACTTTCACCACAGTATGGGCCAAGTTCGCATTTCTTCCAGCAGTGCCGTCAGCAAGGAGGAAGTTGAAAAAAGTGAGCACAGGTCAGTGACTATTGGAGACTGCAAGAATACTAGATTGCCTATACTAACATGTCACAGTATTCGAGGATGGCTCGCGATCCTTGGGTCCTTTGCAGCATTCTTCTGCAGTGTAGGGTTCATCAATGCCTTCGGTGTTTTCCAGGATTACTATCGAGCACACCAATTGAGCGCCCACTCGGACTTCGACATATCCTGGATCGGGTCCTTCGCAACCTTCATGCTCTTTGGATGTGGTCCTCTGGCAGGAATTCTGGTTGACCGAAAGGGTCCGACGGTACTTATCCCCCTCCTCTCCTGCCATTGCAACTAGAAACTCATATCTCGTAGCTCCCCCTGGTGGCTGGCAGTCTGGGCATGCTTGTGGCTATCTTTATGACCTCCCTCTGCTCCCAATATTACCAATTTTTCCTCGCACAGGCTCTCCTGCTCGGAGCAAGTATGGCTTTTCTCGTCTGTCCCGCCATCGCGACTGTCTCTCGGTACTTCCGCAGGAACAAAGGTATGGCCATGGGTTTGACTGTATCAGGATCCTCCTTGGGGGGTATTGTTTGGCCCATTGTCATAAATGAACTCCTTAACAAGGACAATATAAGTTTCGGCTGGACAATTCGCATAATTGGGTTTATCATGCTACCACTCCTGCTCCTCGCTCTGCTCACCATCGTCTCACCCCAAGCAGCGAGCCATCCGGAATTGACAGCCGGAGAGGAGGATCAAAGTACGCAGGGGCGCCACCAGGTTGGCAAGGTTTCGCGGGAACAGGTCTATTCCCTGGTGAAGACCCCCGCCTTCCTATTGCTTTGTGCAGGACTAGCCATTTCCTACCTGGGTATGTTTAGTCCCTTTTTCTACGTGACCTCGTACGCTCGGAGTCTCGGTCACTCGACAAGTTTTGCATTTTATCTCGTCTCCATTGTCAACGCTGCGTCGTTCTTTGGTCGAATCCTGCCTGGAATTCTGGCAGATCGATATGGGCATTTCAACCTGTGTAGTTTGGCCGTGATACTCTCTGGAATTATTGCATTCTGCTGGACGGCGGCAGAAGGTGTTGCTGCGCTGGTAATATGGTCACTGGCTTATGGTCTTACTTCAGGGGTATGTTTTGTTTCTCCATTCAGATTCGGATCGGAACAAGACTGATTGAAAGTGTGTATCACTAGGCCATCATGAGTTTGCAAGCTGCCTGTGCAGCTCATCTAACCTCACCAGAGCTGCAAGGAACTTCGATGGGGTTGATATTGGGGTCGGTTGCCATCACGTATGTTGTTGACACTTCCGTTGGTTGGTTGGTTGGTTGTTTTGATTCTGATGCTAATCACATGGATAAAACAGGGCTCTCTTTGGTACACCGATTAGCGGCCAGCTAGTTGGCTCTTATAGTTATCTCGCATTATCGATGTATGCTGGTGCATGTCTTGTGGTTGGAGGAGCCCTCATATTTTGCGCGAGATTGAAGCTGAATGGTCAGATTTTTGCCCGACAATGAGTATCCATCTCTTCTCGAGATTGCCAGGATAGAACTAGCGACAAGATGCCAAAAGGTTGAGCGTGGGCGGTGAGTTGGCTTTTGAAAACAATGGTGTTCTTGTATTAGATTATATGTCAGTAATAAGTGCAAGAGTGCCTTGCATGGTGAATAGAAGATATTTGAGTTTAGTATTTGTGCGTATTATGCAGCTAGTGTCATAGTAGTAGTGCCCAGACAGATGGTGAAGATTGATGAAGTTGCTTGCGATGATTCTAAAGATCTACAAAATAATAATAAGGCTGCAGGCACGAGGATGACTAACCAGGCACAGCACGTGATACGCCCCCTGTGGCTGGGCCCTTCCGAATCGAGACTAGCGCCAGGACGGACACTTTTGGACACTTTTCCGGCGCCAAACACCAGACAGATATCGCAATCAACCAACTCTCTTCCTCTTCCGCTTCGCCCCTCAACTCGTCTGTCAGCGCCAACGGAAAACATTTTCTCCCTATTCCCCTCCCCGCTTCTCTTGACTCTCTTCATCTCCTCACCATGGACGTCCCTGAGCCCGAACAGTCCCCATTCACTGCGGTGACGGCGCAGACCTCGAAGCTCGCCAGGGTAAGTTGGAAGTCCCACGCAATGCGACGGCGATACCAGCCTCGTATACTGCCCTCGGACCGCCGTGTAACACTCTGAGCAACTTTATCTGACTGGTCTCGGAATCAATAGCAATATCAAACCTATCTCGACACCTCTACCCCATTCACAGCCTACCGCTGGACCGGCACCGTCGTCCTGCTCCTCATCTTCTTCCTGAGAATCGTCTTGGCTCAGGGGTGGTATATTGGTATGACTTGAATTACTCCCACACCTTCCTCCTCATATTACCTGCATTGCATCAAACCAACCTTCCCCCTCTACCGCAAAACCGAAAGCCACGGGAAATGTTGAATTAACTAACAACTCAACCCCTCTCTTCTAGTCGCCTATACCCTCGGCATCTATCTCCTCAACCTGTTCCTGCTCTTCCTGCAACCCAAGTTCGACCCCTCCCTCACGCAAGACGAAGGCATCGAGGATGGGGACGCCGGCGCCAGCCTGCCCACTAAGCAAGACGAGGAATTCCGTCCCTTCATCCGCCGCCTTCCCGAGTTCAAGTTCTGGCACTCCGCCACCCGCGCCATCACGATTGGATTTGTATGCAGTTGGTTCTCTGTCTTCGATATCCCGGTCTTCTGGCCCGTGTTGGTGGTCTACTGGGTGATTTTGTTTGTCTTGACGAGTGAGTGCTTCTTTGTTCCTTTCTCCCGGTTTACCTTCTAGGATAGGATACTTGGGGAGACACGAAGGGGGTCGGTCATCAATATGCGCAACGGAAATGGCTAATCTGCTACGGTGTAAACAGTGCGACGACAGATTCAACATATGATCAGATACCGCTACGTGCCTTTCTCTTTCGGAAAGACCAGATACGGCCGTTCATAGATGGGGTGCTTAGTTGATTATACGGAAGAGGGGGCGGAGAAATCTCCTATGATTGTCCCTCTACTCTCACTTCTTCGACGACAATGCCCTGACTTTTTTCTTCTTTTTTTGTTGCCCCTCCCAACCCTACCCTATTCGCTCCGTCATGAAATATAAAATGCAAGGAAACACAACCTCTGTCTACATCTTCTCTCATGTTTTCCCTTGATTGTCATTCGCGCTTTGTGAATGCAGGAATGGAAATTGAGAATCCACGCCTAATTCCCATTGATGACCGTCTGTGTTATTGACCGCCATGAACTCAACTGAACTGAATTATTTCCCTGTACAGAGTTTTAGTCTTATTCCCTTTTCCTTCTTCACTTCTTTTCTCGCTGTCTTGTCTAATTATGATGTGTTGACTAGAGGTAGGTGTATGCTTAGCTTGGAATAGACCAAATGTATTGTGTGATGATGTACTTGTGAAAACACGAATCCGTAAATCCAGGTGCTCTATATACCGATCGTTTTTAATTCAGGTAGGGAAATACTAACTACTCAGCTTGCTCAGAAAACACAACTCGCCAAAGATACTCAGCACATCAGGGAATCATCATGATCAAGGAAAAGGAAAACAAAATCATATCTCTCATATCTCTATGGAATCCATGCTACCCCGCTTCCCATGGTCGTCAGTCAACGACAGCGAGGAGATGGACCGCTCGGTCAAAGGTCGTGCAGTCTCCTTGGTCTTGGTGCAGATCCAGGTCGACGCGTACATGTTCACCCTGTTACCATTAGTTGTTGTGCACGAGTCGATTCTTTCAAATACACTCACCGGTCAATGCAAGAACCTGGGAATCGGGAGCCGACACGACGGGCTGTGAAGCCGTTGTCCTCAAAGTTTTTGATGTACCAAGGCTCAATGCTCGCGGACCGGAGAAGGATACGTCCACCCATCTTCAGCGCATGGTTTAGCTTCTGGGCTTGAACTGAGGCGTCGTCACCTTCGGGGTCGAACCAGTCCATGGAATCCATGACCTACGATCGTCAGTAACGGAGGAGGGATAAGATCAACAGAACAGCAAACACTTACAACGGCAATGGTTAGGCTCCTGGGTGTGATGCGCTTGATCACCTCGTTTATCTCGTCGGTGTGGATCCGGAGGCCATCAAACGCACCCGGAGAGGAGAGTTTCACATGTGCCTTGGGCGACAGGTAGGCCGGGTGACATCTGACCTGGGTTAACTTGACGAGTGAAACGATTATGGTGGCGGACACTCACTTTCTGGAAAATTGTCCCTGAACACACAAGAAGTAGAAGTAGTTGTCATTGCTGATCATAGTTTCGTTGATAACCGGGTCCAGTGTGTCGACCACATATTCCCAGACTGACTGGCCGCTGATGTCCTTGGGCTGCTTCATGTCCTTGTTCAGGCCGTTCCGCTTGAAGAAGTCATCCACAATCATATTACGCTGGTTCCGGGGCACGCCCGCGGCCTTCCATGCGAACCACTCAGTACTTACTATCGCCCAGTTGAGCGGTTTGCTCAGCAACACTGAGCGGATCTTCGGCCAAATCTTGCGTTGCTCATCAAGGGTTTGAGCTTCACACAGCTGCTTCACCTGACTACCCAGGCCGAATATCTTAAAGAGATAACGGACCATCTTGATGGCATGGCGGGATCCTCCGGTCTCGTAAAGACCCCGGCTATATGAAGAGGTGAAAATATGAGAGTGTTCTAACCAATACTGGAAGGCTTGGCTAGAAAGATGAGGGCTGAGGCGGTCGATGAGCAGCTGACGAAACTCGGCATGCTTTCCCTCGCCGAAGATCTTCCAGACATCACGGTGGCCAAGAGCAATGAAGCTGGCAACCTTAAGCTCCAGGAGATGGTTCTGGTTGGGGTTGAGGTCAACCGCATGGATCCGACGGGGACTTTTCTGAAGATAATCCAAGATGTTGTCTCCGGCACTCGTAATAGCTAAGATCACGTCGTCATGATTGATATCCAAGAGGCGGTGGTCAACACGGGGATCTTCCCAGTTGAAAGCATAGATGTACTCGTTTTTGAACTGGGTGTGCTTCGGAAGGAGGTCGTTGTAGAAGATCCGGTAGTGGTGGTTCTGGTAGAAGGACGAGGGAAGAGGCAGGTTTGAGCCCAGATTGATCACTGCCGACTCATAGGCTTTGGATCGAATCTCTTGCGCACTTGACTCGACCGCCTTGGTCATTTCCTGTCGGTGATTTGCAGGAGCAAGGTAAGGAGACTCTGTGAATGAAGCATCTAGCTTTTCAATGGCATCCTGGCCCGACTCATTGTCTTTGGGGCAGCCTACAAAGATGTAGTAGGGGATTCCACCCATCCAATAGTTTCTTTCGCTGGCCGAAATGACAGTTCCAAACCGGTATTCGAGATAATCTCTCCGGGCCGCATCGAGGCTCACACGGTCTGCATCGAACCAGGCACGCCAGAACACACGACCAAGGTAGTTCACGTGGCGATTGAATGCACCACCAATGTAGTTGCGAGAGGAGACATCCACAATGCTTTGGACTGTACAAGGGGTGAGCATCGGCGGTAGTGGCGGGAATTCTCCGGGAGAGGGGGGTTCTTACCATAGAAATCACACACACCCAGAAGAGCCGACGGCTTCATAAGAGATGTCAGTGAGTCGACAACACTGTAGTAATCTACAATGGGTAAGCTTTTTGAATGGCATGCATTATCGTTTTGACATAACACACCTGGAATCATAGACAAGCTGTAGCTCATGGTGATGAGATCTGCGCCTGTAACCCCCATATGAGGATCCTTTCCTTGATCTTCCGGTAAGCGGAAGGACCGAGCATCCTGACAAACAACGGTAATGTTGTCCCATCCAAGCCGTTGAAACCGCTTGCGCGCAACTTCACAGAGGGAGGGAGAGAAGTCAACCAGGTAGACTTGGGAAAAGAACTTCTGGACAGGAAGAAATCGAGCCATAGCTTCGATATTGTATCTGGGAGAGCAATTAGGATGGAGCGGGGGGTGAATGATCACGTTTTGTAGACACTTACCCAGTACCTCCCCCAATCTTTGAGACCATAGACGTCAGCATGAGAGCCACCTTCAAGAAGGTGGGTAGAAGCTTACATCGATCCAGATGGGCTTTCCATTCTGGATATCCTTGTTTTCAACCTTGTATTTCAGTTGAGCCGCAACGAGGCCCAGCATATCCTCTCGACCGCGGAGCAATCGTTTGCGAGTCACATCATAGACCCCGGCCTAAGGTATGGTCAATTGACAGTGGGAGGGGTAACCACGGTCAAAATCCGTACCTGAGTCTTATAGAAGCTCTCCAATGCATCCTGTTGGCTATCACCTCCGCTATGTGGCTTGAGGAACGATGCATAGATGAACTTGAAGTAGGTAAAAACACCGCTGTTGTAGTCAATCTTGTCCTTCTGTATGGACATGAGAAGCACTGCTGCGACGAGAGCGCAAACCAGGAACGCAGTGCCGGCAATGTATACATGGAGTCGGTCCATTCCGCTCAACAAGGAGCCAGCGGGGCTGGTGGTGAGAGAGCTCATGGCACAATTGAAAAGATTGGTATAAAAGGGATCACTCCTCCAGTGATAGTCCTAGTATGAGACGAGGGAATCAAAAAAAAAAAAAAAAGGATACTATCCGAAAACGAGCTGAATGAGGGGCATAAATAAGAAGAGGGGGAGGGCAAGAGGGAGATTCTTCAATCAATTGCAAGGATGACCCACTGGCATACCAGAAAGGCAAAAGGGGAAGGAATGGAGGTGACATCCTATCAGCACGACACATGGGCTTGCGGGAAGTTGAGGGCGAGAGAAGGAAGTATACGATCCATGGGGAAGTCGCCGCCGATCTACATGGGTCCAACTGGCAAGTCAGCGTCATCTATCACTGCATGTGCCTGGGGCCTCCCCTCCACCAATCAGAGCACAGAGATTCAGCACACGCCACCCTCATTCGATACAATACGAAGTATATCTAAACTGTACTCTATTGAGTTCTGTATTTGTCTTTTGTCTGCTGTCACCTCTTTCCGAGGTTGTCCCCTGTAGTGGAAATAGTGTTTTCCGCCATAGTCATAGTCTCAATTAGAAACAGGATATTCTCTATATTCTCTATATTCTCTATATTCTCTATATTCTCTATATTCTCTATATTCTCTATATTCTCTATATTCTCTATATTCTCTATATTCTCTATATTCTCTATATTCTATCCTCGCTCCTCAAAATGCAGTCGCTGATGGTCAAAATAAGAACAAAATTACAACCATGTTAAACAAACCAAAGCAAAAACAAAAAAAAACTTATCCCAAAGAAACAACTTCTAGTCTCCATCCTCCCCCCAAATCAAATCTCTCCAGGTAGTATTTTACTCAAAGGAGTATTACTCTGCCTTCTTCGAAGCCTTCGTCCGAAGCTTCATCAACCCAAACACCAACGCATATCCACTAATCGCGAAGATCACCGAAATGGCTGCATCCCGCCAGCCAACATAGTAATGGTTGATGTTCAGCGTCGACAGGAAGTCACTGCCCTCACGATATTGGCACACTTTGCAGCCGGAAGTGGCATCCGGGTTCGTGAGGTTGGCCCTCCACCCATCCCCACGGAGGTAGTCCGCCAAGTACTCCCCACAGGTTCCATTGACAGGGTCAAACAAGGCGAATTCTTCCGGGTTGCAAGTGACTTTAGCGTCCCAGATGCTAAATGTCAGCATGCCATTAACCACATAATTGAACGGGTTCAGGTAGTACAGCCAGTACTTCCAGAACACATTCATCTGCGTGAACGGCACGAAG
Organism: Aspergillus nanangensis; assembly: GCA_015844325.1. NCBI lineage: Eukaryota > Fungi > Ascomycota > Eurotiomycetes > Eurotiales > Aspergillaceae > Aspergillus > Aspergillus nanangensis. The sequence goes on along the minus strand of VCAU01000006.1, from coordinate 538,840 downwards.
ATACCGCAGAACAAAACCAAGATACTGATGATCAGGGGATTCACCAGCGCTGCAAACGTAGGGTTGGGTGCGTAGGCGGCGACAAACTGTCCAATACCGGTGTAGATGAACTCATAGATGAGCATAATGAAGAAAGTCGCGCCCGATTTGTTCGAGTTATAGGGCAGCTTGACACAGTAGTACCAGCAGAGGAAATATAAGACCGCACACACACAGAGATACGGGAATTCCGATACAATAAGACCAATGACGAACGAAACCCAGGAATACATCTTGGACTTCTTCTCACGCGCGTCGTAGATATCACGCCGTTGAATAAACAGAGGTTGAAGTTGGTTGATAACACCAGGCGCAACGAAGACAAAGTTGAAAATAGTGAACATCTTCAAGTTCAGAGCGGTCACACTGGGACCCACTCGCCAGAACGAGAAACCATTGAGCAAGGCAGAGATGATATGCAAGGAGAATTTATTGTTGACGTAGTCGGTGTTTCGGAACAATGCAGTATTCATTCGCCGGGTCACGATCTTCGTCTGCTCCCACATTGGCATGGAGAACTCATAACCATCATCAACAGTTCCAGGTGGTTTAGAGGCGGCGTCTTCGATCATATGATCAAGGTCTTGGAGCATCCGAGTATGTTCGGGGGACTCCAGCCATACATTGTGCCAATCCGTGTCCTTAACGCTTTCAATGCCTCCAGTGACCACATCAATCATGAACTCTGCGGGATTCGCCTCAACAGGGCATTGTGCCCCATATTGACCAAAGTAGTTCTTAATAGTCTGTCCGTTTTCTCCAATATCTCCAAAGTACACCGTTTTGCCACCCCTTGCCAGAAGTAGGAGGGTGTCGAATTGCGCGAACAACTGTGCGGAAGGCTGATGGATGGTGACCAAGATCGCTTGCCCAACATCTGCAAGCTTGCGAAGAAATCGGACCGTGTTATAGGCAGACTGTCCGTCTAAACCGGAGGTAGGCTCGTCTAAAAAGATCAAGATGCTGGGTTTAGATACAAGCTCTACTCCGATTGTGACGCGTTTTCTTTGTTCGACGCTGAGGCCATTGCCCACAGAACCAATTAAAGTATCCGCCAGATCATGAAGTTCCAGCAGATCAATAATGGTATCGACGTACTTGAGCTTCTCTTCCTTGGGAGTATCACGAGACTGACGCAGCAAGGCAGAAAATTCCAATGCTTCCCGGACAGTCGCATAAGGCTCATGAACATCCAATTGCTCGCAGTATCCGGCCATTCTTTGAAAGGAGACCGGAAGAGGGCGGCCGTCGACAAGGATTGAACCGTTAATGGTGCCATCAGTTTTCCGCTGAGCGAGAACATCAAGCAGCGTTGTTTTTCCTGCACCAGATGATCCCATCAATGCTCCCAGCATACCTGGTTTGACCCATCCGTGGACATTGTCCAGCAATACTCGGTCGCCAGTAGGAGTTTTCACGGTGTACTTGAGATTCCTCCAGGTAAAGATAGACGTGTTGCGGGAGAGGTTGTCGTCTTCAGCCGATGCGTCACCCGATCCGGTTTCTTTGGCGTGTTCTTTTTCCTTGACTTGGGACTCCTCATCCACAGCATGTTGGTGTCCCTTGAGCTTTTCACGTGGGATGAGCAGTGATGTACTGCTTCCTGCACCGGCGTTCCAGAAACATGTGAAAACGATCGTCAGGACGGCAAAGAATCCCCAGAATCCCCAGACAACACCGTAGTTTCGCCACATCTGCGAGTGCTTGTAGTGCAGGGAGCTGAGATATTGATCTCCAGTCACATAGTCAGCGCCGGGTAAAGCACCACCAACTCCAGCGCATGCTTTGTTGCCAGAAGCAACATCCTCATAGCCTGGGCCACTTGGGATGATATTGCTGCCAACACAGGCGATAGTTTGGCCGTGGAACTCATTGGACAATGCCGCCTGAAATGCATAGGCAAAGGGATTTGTATAGTACAATTCCAGGAACCAGTTCTTGATCTTTGGCTTGGGAATCATGTAACCAGCATACATAACGATACCCTTAACAGCCGTTCCTGAGATCTTTGAAGCAGCTTCGAAAGTTTTAAAGCCTGCACCAATGCACCGAAACAAAGCAGTAATACACTATTTTGGTCAGTTAAGAAGGACGATGGGATCTGGGTGCGGTCAACTCACCAAGGTTGTCGTGAAAAGAATAGCCCAGAAGGTGAAGAACGCACCGGCGTCCACCCTCAAACCAACCATCCAGTACATCACAATGGAAAAGATGGTACATTGGAAGAGTAGGACAGGGAAGTCTGCGGTGATTTGGGATAGACAGAAAGCTGCAGGGTGGTAGAATCCGAAACCCTTATGCTTCACCAAAACGGGGCGTCCTTTGAAGGATTCGGTGACCTCAGACATAGCCACGATGCAATTATACAACAGAGAGAAAAAGACGGCACCTCCTTTCGTGAACAGACCAGCGGAGGTGTCGGGAGAGTTATAGAAGCAGGAACCAGCAATCAAGGCCATGATCGCTGACAGAACTTGCTTAATCAAGAAGGTAGATTTCTCTCCCCATAAGATCTGGTACTGACGTACCGTGCAGGCCATTAATTGCGATCCAAACCCGGTGGTGAGATGGGTGTTCTTTGGTAGCTGCTTGGCTTTTTCAAAAGCAACGGAATGCTTGAAATGTTCCGTCCGCTCGCGGGCACTATCACTATTGGGGTAGTCGTATTCCGATATCATGTGGTTGTGCAAAGCGGATTGCTTGTACTCAGCCAAAATGGCATCGGCATTCCTGGGAAACTTGTGTTCATAGCCAGGCCGGATTTGCCGCTCTGTAGGGACGGTGATACCAGTCAAATAATCGCCTATATTATTCTCCTGTCAGTACTGTGCTGATGTGGCCAGGGCCCAGAAGCTGGGGCATACCAATATTAGCTCCATCGCTATAGATGAATCCTAAGTCTTCCATGAAAGGCTTAGCCGCTGCTGCAGGACCATAGTAGATCTGCTTTCCTTCATCCAGAACCAGGACTTTGTCAAAAAGGTTATAGATGCCGTTTCCTGCCTGGTAAAGGGTCACGATTGTTGAGAGACCTCGAACATCAGTCATGGCCCTTAATGCCTTGGCCCATTCCAATGCAGTGCTGGCATCGAGACCTCGCGTACTGTTATCCCAAGAGAAAACGGAGCCTTTTGTTGCAAGCACTTCGATAATGGACACGCGTTTTCTTTCACCACCGGAGACACCACGAACAAACTCATTGCCGACCTTCGTGTCGGATGTATGGGCAATCCCCATTGCCTCCAATAGAAATTGTTTGGTCTCTGCTGTATAGTCCTGTACCGTGTGTGAGCCTTCCGGAAGCCGTGCTGGGACTTTGAGCTTTGTAGCAAAATCCATGGTTTGGCCGACACTGAGACGTGGGTAAAAGAGTTCTTCTTCGGTATTCATCACAATCTGAGATTTATACTGAACGGCTTCCTGGTGGTCCATGTTTCCAAATCGCACATCTCCCTTGATGGTATGATAGCCCTGACGACGGTTGGATAGCATGTTGAGCAAGGTGGTACAGCCAGATCCCGGTCGTCCAAGGACCAGGAGCATCTCTCCTGGCTTGACACAACCATGGCTTTCGCTCAAGATAGACTTCATCGGGGGCTTTCGACGCCAGTCTTTGAAAAGCTGGGGAATGTTGAATTGAGAGAATAAGTTTTCATTGACCGCTGCTTCGGCGGCAAGAACCTCAACGCTCAGGTTCTCCCATGTTACGCCAAGCTCTCGCCTTTTAAATCCAGCTGCGATTTCACGTTCATGTTGCTCGACAACTTGCGGTGTCATGTGCCATTGGGGGTTTTTCGGTGGGGGGGCGATGTTGGCATGAGAGGTAGCGAGGGTCTCTGCACTTGAGGCTTCACGGATGTTGAGTTGAGGAACCGTAAGAGTCTCGTAGCTTTTTGACTCTGCCATGGGTGACCTTGGTGCGTCGTCGGGGGAATCGTCGTTCTTCTCCATGGTGGTTGAAATTATATTGGATGATGCACCACAGAGAAACTGATCATTCATTCCAGAACAATAAGGTACCCTCAAGGGGGGTCCCAGACCTTATATATGGAGCCATATCAGGTATGGAGCGAGATACCCGACTCCCCTATGAGTACTCATTGCTTGTTGTGTTGCTGAGCCGAGTAGCCGTGAGTGGAGTACTACTGATAGCAGAGGAGGGGCAAGTCGAAGATGAGCCATATGTTCGTAATCAACGTAGAATATCACGCAGGAAGGCCAACGGGTATCGGCTTCTATTGTGTACGATCGCTGGTTGAGAAGTGGATCAGCCATCCCTATTTGTCCCAATGGATGTTTCATGGGAGCATGAAAGGGCTGACATAAGGAGGTAATAATAGCCCTGCGGGTCAATATTCTAGACTCTATGGGCAATAATTGGTACAATCGTCATTGAGAGGGTCTCTAGCTAGTGGGTATGTTTGCATCTGGACTTGGCTGTAGCCTTCAACGAAGTGCTCAGAAGAAGTAGTACCTGTATAGTCAGTACTTAGTAGTATCTGCGGATATTCATTCAGGAACTGGAGATAGAAGAAAGACCTCTCTTCAAGGTACAAGAACAATAACATCGTCATCTTCTTCCCCGAGAATCATGTCAAACTCTCGGGAATGATCTTCCGTGGCAACTAAGCGTCAGGGTGTGCCGTTGGTTGGCAGGCGGAAGGGGAACCGGCACCGACAAACACGGGAACTAAAACTATCAACTATCAGATCTCGTGGCGTAACCGTCGCCTACCGGCTTGACCATCCCGATTTACCCGGTTTCGTGTCTTTTTTCTTCTTTTCTTTTCTTCTTTTTCTTTTTTTTTTAAAAAAAAAAAGTTGTTTATTAATTATTAATTAATTAATTAGTTCTTATCCTACAGGCTATGAGGAGTCCGAGTCACATAAGATCCTCCCTACCGAGTTCGTCTTGACAAATGCCGAGAGACCCGTGGTTATTCCATATACTACGAAAACTATTCTCCCTTACTTGATTTACACGATTTATCAGAATTCGCTCAGTACGAAAAGTCCCGATAAAATTCCCAGTCCTTAGGCCTATGACAATCTACGTACTCACAAAATGTATTCTATCTTTGGTGGTTTCCCCCTGTTGCCACCCGGCTCGTCACAATCTCCTGGGATTAAATATGGTCTGTCATGTATGTGAATTTTAATTCCCAGTGAAAAGAATGTATTTCTTATCATCTAAATCTCCACCTTCTTTAGTCCACATAGAATGTGAATAACATGTTCTCTGATAACATGTTCACAACAGAAACCTGCTATCAGCTCCAACAAAGGAATACCAAAGCCGGTATCTCGCTTCAAGATATAAGTACTTCTCATGAGGGTGAGGTTGGAGATATTTGAAATGTGTTTATAGTCACAGAATTCTTACCTTTTTCCGCAAAGGGGGGATTGACTATGAAGAAGAAGTGTCAATGTTCACCATAGTATTACTGCGTACTAACCTAATATTTCCTTATCTGGCAGTTAATCATCCTTAGAAGAAAAGAAAAGAAATAAAATAAAATAAGTCAAACCCACAACAAATTTCGAGAGGACCGCAAGAGAATTCCTCTTTCATTATATTTTTAGCCTAGTCTATTACAAATAGAAAGAAGTCGACTTGTACCTCATATATGTACCTAATATTAATCACTTCCTTCGTCTTATTCAGGCGTATTGGTTATTAGAAACGGACTCAGATATTATATACGTCGCCTTACTCTAGGGAACACTCATTTACAGGTCATGGGGATCCCAAGAAGTCATCAACACATGTTCAAGGTTTGGTTTGTTCGACAAGATTTACCAAACTGTCTTCATGACTGACACATGGCAAGTACCGATTGAAATGAAATCAATCCTCTTCCCGTGAACAATACACAGGCCAGCGGGCATTTCAATAATCTAGCGAGAAGTTTTCATTCAGGGATCTTGACCACCGCTCGCCCGTCGATCTCTGAACGTCCCAGGCGCTGCAGTACATTCTCAATTTCGGAAAAGCTGAAGCACTCAATATGCGCCTTGACCTCTCCTGCCACAGCCATCTCCATCAACTCATCCATTTCTTTCGCAGTGCCGGCCGAATTCCCCACGATTGTCAGACCTATTGAACCGTCAGAGTTACATAAGTTTTCAACATAAGGAACGTGCATATGAGTGCCCTCGACCTTCTCCCTTACCTTTAACAATCATATCAAATGGGGTGGCAGGTAGCTTGAATGGCACACTGGGGATACCAACACAGACCAGGACTCCGAGTCTGCGGAGCATTCGCATGCTCTGCGTATATGCGGGCTCGCTGTTAGCTGTGCAGATGACAGCATGGGCGCCCAGCCCCGATGTCAGAGCCAGGACCTCTTTCTCAACATCCTGGACTTTGTAGTCAAAGAAACTTGTAGCCCCCAGAGACAGACAAAGTTGCTTTTTCTTCTCGCCACTAGTAAGGCTGTATCAGTATACTTTCCTGGTCGTAGCTCGCATCATACATACCTATCGATCGCAATCACCTTGAGTCCCTTCTTCACGGCGATTTGGACACCCCTGGACAGGAGTTAGCACATATTTCAATGGGCTAGGATTCCGAATTCACTATACATGTGTCCTAAACCTCCCCCAGCTCCCGGGAGTACAATCCAGTCGCCAGGACGGGTCTTGGTCTTCATGATTGAAGAGTACATAGCAATCCCAGCTTTTTTATCTTTAGTACTACAGTAATCCGTATAGTCCGGGAAACGTACCACATAGTAAAGGCGCCGCGGTATCGGGTGCCAACTGGGGAGGAATCTTGGTGACGTGAACCGCAGGGCTGACGATATATTCTAGTTCAGTTAGTCATTTTATGCTAAATAATTTGGATTATAGGTTGTGGTGCGTTTTTACGTTGAAATGTTCCCGGGACATTCTATATATATATTATCCCATATAAGTCATGAGCATTCTCCCCCGAAATACATTAGTATGTCAAGAGAACCTACCGCACCCGCATTCTTCTGGTTTGGACACGCCGTATTGTTGATTGCACAGATTTCACATTCCAGGCAGGAGCTGTAGAGCCAACTGTCGTATTTCCAACCGTCAAACAGAGACTGGAAGTTAGGGACTGAGCAACATTACCGAATGCCAACTCTTGTTCCCAGCCAATCTTGCGCACTGATGCCGCTGCCCACTGTCCAGTAGGTAATAAGCAAAAAAATACCCTCGTTAGTTTGGACAGGTCCAGGAATTGAAGCCCCTCACCTTTCACAACCTTCCCCACCCCCTCATGGCCCGCCACATCCGTCAACATGGGCGTCTCGCCACGGACACTGTGCACATCTGAATGACACACCCCGGAGTATTCGAATTTGATTAACACCTCGTCTTCCGCAGGATTTGGGACCGGATAGTCGGATCGAATCAGGAGTTTGGCATCTGGGGACGCTCCAGTGGGTGGCAGGGCTGCTGCGATCTGGGTCTGGGGAATAGCCATACTGATGTGGGGTTAGTCAGTTAAGAGACAAGCAGTTTCACTGTCTTTGCTGGTAGAGAAGAGTAAAAAAAAAAAGGAAAATATCAAGGCTATGTTTTGGTCAGGATCAAATTGTTTTATTATTCATTACCCCATGCGGAGAAGAATTGGCTAGTAAAACTACTAAGCGACGTTGACCAGGATCATGTCGGGATCTTCAGGAAGATCGGGCGAATTATCATGACAAACTGATAGTGATAGTGTGGCCATGATAGGCGGTGGTTCTCGATAACAATGTCAATTTCTCCTATCTGTAGACAAATTTTGTTTATCTTTCTCTGGACTCGGTGCGATAAGATCTTTGATTGACGATGTCCAGACTATTTTGTACCACTGTATCAATTAATAATATATTATGCTAAGCCTTCAGAACGTCGGGTCACCAAAACAAGAGGGGAAAAAAAAAAAGGTATACAATATAAACGACATGAGCTCCACAGTTACAGTAGAGCTTGAAAGATAAAATGTGACAAATAGGGGGCATCAAAGGCATCTCAGATGAAGTAAACAAACATGTCCGAGTCCTTCATAATCACAGTCAAAGTTAAGTTAAAAAAAAGAGAACTATACCAAAGAAATCTATAGCATGACACAAGGGCGCCAGCGCTTATGCGTTCTCCGCTTGAAGAGTTTGCTAAAAAAAAATATCAGTACGCTGAGGAACGTGTTGGCAAATAAGATGGAAGGGGTACTTACCACCAACCAATCCATGCCTTCATTCAACCCTTTTCCATCGATGGCAGAACAGGCCACAATGCTCCAGTTTCGATCGCGGAGCTCCCCCAGCTTCAGGGCCTCTGAAATTTCCCCCGCGCCTTTAGCACCGGGTTGATCCTGTTTATTGGCAAACACGAGAAGGTTGGCGTCACGGAGTTCATCTTCATTCAACATGGTGGCCAGCTCATCTGCCGCCGTGCCCAGGCGTTCAATGTCTGTCGAGTCGATAACGAAGATGACTGCGGCGGTGTTGGCATAGTAGCAACGCCAGTATGGTCGGATGGACGTTTGGCCTCCGAGATCCTAAAATAGAAACAAATATTAACAACTGTTCTGATCCCCTCGCCCGTCCCCCCCCCC